>JAWWEW010000041.1:46423434-46450415 GCA_035583185.1 Anabacerthia variegaticeps | reverse complement strand
ACAAGTTTTCTGGAAGCCGTTTCAAGTCATGTGAAGAACATGGATGTCATTGTGAACAACTAGCACAAAGGTGCCAAGCTGAACCACCCAAATATCTTCTGCTGATCATAATGGCAGCTCTCCCAAGAGCATGGACAGAGCAGTGGATGTGAATAATCTTGACTTTAGCTAAGCCTACAGCATGATATCCCATAGTGTCCCTATAGGCAAACTGGAGAGATAAGGACTGGATGAGTGGAATACAAAGGAGGTAACAAACTAAGTGTACCACTCGGTTCAAAAGGTAGTAGCCAGCAGTTGGGTCACTGTGTGTTGAGCCCCACCTGAGTCCAAGAAAAGCACTGACAAACTGGAGCAAGTCCAGCACATGGTCATTGAGATGGCTGGACACCTAGAACAGATGTCACAGAAGAGAGACAGAGCACTGAATTTATTTAGGTGCTAACTACTCTCTTCAATAACTCAAAAGAAGACTAGAGATGACAGAGTCAGACTCTACCTTCAGGGCCCAGAGATGACCCTGTTGCATTAGGGATTGGATTAAGCCCTAAACAACTTTACGTAATTCTGCAAACTACTTCTAATAAGGGGCTGGACTAGATGAGTTCCAGAAATCTCTAACTTCCTAAATGATTCTACACTCCAAGACACATCAAAACACCATACTTTGTAACCACAAGACCAAACAGAGAGGAAGCTATAAGCAGAGAGCATGTCTTGTTCTGTAATATAAAATGAACATCAGAAGATGTTTTCAAAGCAAAGTCAGAAAATTCAGCTTGTTAAATGGTTACTGACTGACTTCAAAGAATCAGTCTGATAGCATGTCCAAAAGCTTAACACTGACCAACAATCAACTAAACTTCATCACTCTGAGGTAAAAACTTCACCACTGGTCACTTCACATACACAGAGTTTCTAATAACTGGTATTGGGTATTGCATGAGGGGAAAAAGAATAACACAAAACCTCATGAGAAATTCACAATTAGAAAGAACCCACTCACAGACTGAAAGAAAGGCTGCCTCTTCCCCTTCACAAAAAGCATATGCCTGAACTAATAAAACACTAAAATACTCATTTCTTCAGTTTCAACATGCCCTCTTCTTATGAGAAAATTCAAACCTCAGCATCTTAAAAAAAAAAAAGTCCTGATACAGAACATTTTTCTGTTCATTATTAACACAATTACTGTCAAGATGGAGTGGATATTAATGCAGACAAAAATTACTGTGATCTTTAATATTACAGATGTTAAGGAAGGACACTGCTAACAGAAATCTGAAGTAAATAAAAATGGACTTTATGGAGTTTGAAAACAAACCCCAAGTCTGAATTCTCAAGAGACCTTTTCAGGGGACTTGCAGATAGGAGGAGAGTGAAATTGAAGCAGTTCTGTGTTAAGCAAAATGTGTCAGATTTATTTCTTTGAATTAGTCTTCATTTTCCTTTAGAATCATCAGTGTGTTGCCATTTAATTTGGCATGTTATGATATTTTGTTATTTTGAGGCTTACCTTAAGATAACCTCCAGATGACACAAGCATTTGACTGTCAGGAGAGAATGAGAGGTCTGTCACCCAACCCCCATGGGTTGGTTCTCCTTCGTCTACAGTAACTGGGGAGCAGAAATGAAGTAATGCACCTGTTAAAATGTCCCAAATCTAAAAGAGAGGAAAGATTATGCACATAAATAAGCTTAATGGGAGAAAAAAAAATTTCAAATAGGGATACATGAAATGTATTTTTCTACATTTAAAAAAACCTCTTGTAAATACGCATTCTATTTGAAGTGACAAAATGATAAAAAAACATTCTCTTCTTAGAACTGTATCATATGGAGGATTTAATCACACATGCAATTCACAGCAGAATTATTAGTAAATCATGTGAACCAGTTCCTTAGCATTCATGGAAATCTATCAATATGGTTACAAACTACTGCCTCATGTGGCAAACTGCTATTTTCAATCCCTCAGTGTTCACCACACTGCTAATGAATTAGACATGCAGAACACAAACCATAAGAACTCTTCCGTCTGTGAGCTGAATATCAATTGAATTATAAAACAAACATCAAGATTAGAATAGTACCCTTATTTCTCCTTTGTCATCTCCAGTGGCCAATAATTTGTTATCAGGAGAGAAAGTACAGCACCGCACACAGGCTTCATGACCTTTCAGCTCATGAAGAACAGATGAACTTTCAAAGCTCCAGATCTAAATGGAAAACATTACAGGAGTGAAAAAGACAAGTTCAAAACCAATTATGACTTCTTTCTAATGAAGAAATGTACATTCTTCAAATGTACATAAGACTTTTTAGATTTATGCATATATGTGTGTGCATTTATGTAAATGTATTATTCTGTAGTCTCATTTTCTTTTTATTGTCTGAATCACACAAGAATGTGCTTGCTCCAAATTACTGAACTGACTGCGAGCACATATATCTTTCCCTTGAATATGCTTTTTAATGAAACCAATTCATTCAGAAAAAAATTTGAAGCTGTTCACAGAAACAGGATTTATCAATCAATTTAAAGTTTTATTTTAAAAATCTAAAGGAACGCTTCTAGAATATAATGGGGCAGTCCAGTACACTGCTTTGTGCACCTGGCTTCTGAACAGGAATACCAGAAACTATGAACAGCACTTTCCTGGAAGTTTCAGAAATTTTTCTTAACTTTCTTAAGAATTCTCTTAACTTTATTAACAAATTAAGAATGGCAGGCTATCAACAAATCAATACAAAGAAGTAAATGAAGCGTTCTGCACAAAATTGTGCATTAAACACACATTTTATTTGTACAGAAGCCACCAGGACAGCCTCAAGTTATACCCAAGATCAATTGTGAATGACTGTAACAGCTTTAGAAACATGTTGATGGATACAGGAAATTTAATACTATAAATACAACAGGATAACTTGAATAATCACTACTTACCTCACAATAAAAAATATAGATTACATTTCAGGACAAATAAGGTATCAAGTTTATCTTTGTAGAGAAGGCAACCAACCTTTGCAGTTTTGTCAGCAGAAGTAGATGAAAATTTACTACCATCAGGTGAAACAGCACAGGAAAGAACAGCACCTCCGTGACAAGCAAAATCTTTTTCAAGGTTTCCAGTAGTGATATTCCAAACCTAATCAAATATACAGGAAAAACAGGTTATTTTAGTAACATGGTAAAAAGGTTAAAACATCTGCATTGTACACAACAATATATAAGATAATATTCAGCTAGTTAGTTCTTATACGGCCAACATTTTATTATACTTACTACTATAGTTAAAATACAGAGTAAATCTTATTAAAAAAAATTCAAAAACTTTGTCTTAAAAGTCAGCTTACACTTTATGATCAAATCAATAAAATGTGTGCCCACACAACATGCAGGAAATACCAAAGGTTACAATAGAAAGCAAAATGTATTTGACACGATTTGTCAACTCCCAGCCCTTTATTTACCTTAACAGTTCCATCAAATGACCAAGAGAGAAGTTTTGAATTTTCCAGAAGTCTAAAATCCTTGATTGCTTCCACGTGCCCTCTTAGAAACACACATTCACTGAACTGCCAATTCCATACCTAATTATAAAAATGAAATACTTTTTTTAAAAATAAAAAGTTCTTATGGTGGTGGTAATTAATTAAAATGTAAGGTATTAAGGAGATCCATAGTAGAGACGCTCAAGACTGAGGGTGCCACAGAATTTAACAGTCATTTAACCTATAATACATATATTATCTGACTTTCAAAGTAAATTCAATACTTAAAATTCAGTGGCAATTTAAAAAGAAAAAGCAAACCAATAACTTAAAAGCACCTGAGAAGACTGGGGTTTTAAACCTTTGATTATTGCAACAAACAGACTTATTTCACCTGGCAAACCTGATATTCTGCATACTTAAGTTAACTTCCTATGTTTAATGGGCATTTTTAATGAAATATCATTTTGCTTTGTATTTTTATAGCAAAATGACACTTTTATTTCTATTTAAACTATTCAATTAAAAATGAGTAAGTGCTATTTTGCTTTACAGATGCTATTAAACAACAATTTATTTTAAACTATAATGACTTAATAGTTTTCAAATTATTAGGTTTGTTGCTGCAAACAGCAAACAGAAAGCAGCAGTGACAGTCCTGGTCGTTCAGGTGACACTCCTGGGGTTTAACTGAGGTGTTGCCCACAAGAGGGAGCTGAGAACCCAGCAGAAAAGCTTCCCACATTAAAGCTGAGAGAAGGATCCTAAAACTGAGGGCCAGTGCTCACATGAGCGTTGGAGGCTTTACTTCAGGCTCAAGGTTGGTTGGCTGTGTGGACTGAATGCTCATTAGTAGCTGGACCACGTGTCCCAGTTTAGGAATCGCGTGAGCATGCTGCAGCTGCTCTGAAGTGCAAACTAAAGCACAGTAAGCACAAAACTACACGGATGTTCCCTTCAAAAGTGCTTCCCTGAGGTATGCTAAAATGCTAACCTAGGCACACCAGAATGCATCTGCAGAGCCAGTCTTCCCTGCTGAGAGGCAGAGGTTACTAATTTGAGACTACATGAGTGCAGTCACTAGCTATTTCTAGCTAGTATCTCTATTCAGCACTGGACTGGACTAGGTAAGCACATAAGCCTGCTCAGAGACCTCATTCACTAAGAGAGTATAAGCAAGCCCACTGAAAGACCAACCACACACAGCCAGCTCTGGGTCACATCCCAAACACTCACTTCAGAACTGCTGAATCGTCTTGTTCGACAATTAATGTTCCCTTTACTCTTCTCAGAGCAGCTAGTGCCCTTCTATCATCCAAAGCAGTAAAAACATAAAACCTAGTATTCATTATCATGTAAGGTATAAATAAAGGCTACAGTTTTTACAGTCCTTTGCCCTAAGAGCAATACATCTTTTCATCTACTGAGTTTACACTATGGATAGTATACAAGTTCTCTACTTTAAGTAAGTTATAACATGATCTTTTCAAATATCTTCCAAACCTGTAGAACTGAATCATGAGCACTTGAAATGAGAGTCTGACAACTGGCTGTGAATCGACAATGCTGCACGGATGTTCTGTAGGCCTCCCAGGACTTCACAACTTTCCCATCTGACAACTGTAGTACCTTTAAAATGAAGAATGCAATAACTGTGTTTATTTTATGTACTTGAGGAAAATAAGAACATGCAGATTAATTTTTAAACAGCGTGAGATTGTAAATACATGATTCTCAGTCGCTGGATTGGAACAACCTAAAATTCCTATTAGCTCAGTCTCGGTAAAATGAAATTCAGAGCTAGGTTGTTAGCACTAACTTTCAGTTATTTTCATTTAGACATCACTCATAAATGTAGAAACTTTAAATTACTATGTTGAAGTATGAAGAAGACTATTGTACAAAGTCATTCAAATGACATTTATTTAAAAAGAAAAAACATCAAGAAGAGTGCTTTCGTACTATTTTAAAAATCAGATTTAGGATTTAATACCTTTATTGTTCCACTCTCCTGTCCAAAAGCTGCAAATTTAAGATCTTCACTTAAGCAACAGCAGGAAATGGGCGATTCTTGGGCTGCTGTCTGCATAATAACATTGTCTGTATTTCCATTGATAAGCTGTAAAATAGGAAGTTAAGTTATTACAACATTTAAATTCTTAAATAAATTACAATAGAAAGCTAAAATGTCAAAGGAAACACTGTACAAAGTTACAAATTTTAAATTTTAAGAATCAGTTACTTTCATAAACCACTTGCCTTGAGGGTAAGTGTAACCATTTCCATAAAATGTTCTCTGAACAGGACAAGCTTGCAGAAGGAAACTCAGAAGGCTTTTTAAAGTTTGTCTGACTACAGGTGACAGTAACTCAAAATGCTATTCCCAAATTTCAAAAGCCATACAGCAAGCTTCACACTCAAATTTACCTTGCCAGTCAGATTAAACAGCCCATGCCAAATGGAGCATAAAATACTTTAAGTGCATCCTGCAAACATGACTTTAAACTTAGTAGCACCCACTATACGCCAAATCTTAACTCAGTATCACTCTCAAATATATTCTCCAGGGGAAACAAAAAAATCTTTAGCATACAGTAATTTACAAACAGAGCTTAAGCTTAAAAAGCTATCAGTGTGAAGTGTTTAAAAATGATCATATTGCACATCAAAGGGTGAGTAGACTCCACTTCTGAGAGACTATAAATTACAAATGGTTGCAAGAAAAAAGAGATGTGATAGCAGGTACACTGTTAAATCACAGTACACATGCAATTTCTCTTTTCAGTCAATTTTTTTTTCTCATGCAAGGGTGAAAAATCTATTGTCTTTCTGCACGGGAATCTTCTCTCATGACTGCATGTCTACAGGTTGTCAGAATATTGTATTTAGGGCAGAGAATCGAAGCACCATCTTTCTCTAGGAAGAGTAAAGTTACAACAGAAACACTCTAATCATAATGTGTAGATAAGATCTACTACTTCAAATGAGAGACACCCAACACCATTACACAGTAGTTGCTAAAGATGTTACAATTCAGGAAGATTAAAGAGTATCAAATGTCCTAAACCGCTACTGCACATAGACAGGCACAACTCCATTTGCTGTGGTTTCCCCAGCTCTTCACTGAGCAGATGAAAATCCTATTAACTGACTTTATTTGACATATTAGAGAATTGTGATTGAAAAAAAAGGGTAATAGCCATGCATTTGCTATCATGGAATGGAAAAATATATTTTGGACTTTGGTGTACCTAGCATTTGGTGGGGGGGGGGTGGGTTCACAGTACTAAGAGTGTACCCACTGCTACAATTTTCTTCAGCACAAGTCTGAGGCTGGGCTCCTCACCTTGGGCTCACACCCTTCATTGCCCCAGTCTGAGATGATTCCTTCAGCTGTTACACAGGAGTTCTGATGTGCCACATACATGTGCTGTGTAACACCTGGTCTACAGGTGCTGCATGTGTTACACATTGCTGTGCACACCTAAGCCACTTGGAGGGTCCACAGCCTGCCTGGTCATGAAGGGAGATGAGTTTTGTTTCTCTGAATCTGGTTTCGGTTTTGACATTATTGTAGAAATTTCTCCTCAAACTCCATTTTTCACTCACTAAACTAGGCAGAGTTTTCAGATATAAAAATATTATCGTACATTGAGTCATCTGCTACAGATTCAACTGTTGAAACACACGAACAAGCAGTGCTTCCTCAGTTTCCTAGTGAGATTTTCAGGTAACATTCAAATATGTTACCATACTGAGAAATACAGCTTACTTGTAAATGCTTCTGATTGTAAATTGCTAAAATCATCACTTCATCATTGTGAAATACAACATCTAGTTCACTTTTCAGCACAGCATCAGAAGACTTGCACACCTTCTTTGTTTCCCAGATCTGTTGAAGAACACAGCATTTCATTAGTTTTATTAAAGAACAATATATAAAAATCATGCTGAGTAAGAACACCTGTAAACCAAAGGCTTATAAACTTGCAAGTCATACTGATTTTTTTTTAAACAGTGAAAATTATGCTTCTGCTATTTTTGATACTAGGGAAGGTTGTGCAATTACTATAATTACTATAGTGGTTGTAACAGATGAAATACAGCTATTTTCTCCATCCTGACTAGGAGACTCCCCTGTGTTTAGAGTCATAGAATGTATGTGTTAATTTGGAAGAAAAAGAAAGGTTACCTTGATAAACTATAGTTCTATTTTCACAGTTTTTAACGAGATATTACATTTACTGAAATCTATCCTAAATATCCTAGATATGCAAATATATTTAACAATGAAATGAATATCAAGTGTGCTAGGCTCCTCCAAAAACTTTACAGATAAAATGTAAAACAAAATAGAAGATTACAAATACTCCTGAAGAGTTGCTGGACTTAAAAAAGTCATATGGACATAGAGGAAATTTAGATAAACGGTAAATAAAGTAAAAAAGACAGCTCATTCTACCGTATATGTAAATTCTTTTATAACAAATATTTACAATTCTATTGGCTATAGACATACGTAATATGTATATACATAGATACATACACAAAATACATAAGTATATTTTATTTATTTTATAGTATATATAACTTTATAATCAAAATCCATTAAATGAATAATTATGGATGTATATATGTATATAAAATTCACATATTTCAAAAACAAAGAAATCATCTTACGCGTATTGTCTGGTCATCAGATGATGTCAGAAATAAAGATCCATCTGGTGAAAATGTCACACAGTGAACCCAGCTCATGTGTCCCCTGCAGTATGCCACTTTTGACAGAGATTTAATATTCCATAACTACAACAGAAATATGGAAGAACTCAAATGGACTTAGACTGCATTTATACAAAAAACAAGTACAAATGTACTTAATTACTATTTTTACTAGTATTTTCTTAATTCTCATTCTGAAATCAGCTGTAACAAGAACTGTGCCTGATTATTACATTCCAATGTCAGGGAAATTGAATCAGCAGCCCCTTTGACTGCTATAATTTCAAAAGACAAGGGGGGAAAATAAAAGAAAAGAAAAAAATCACAGTATAAAAAAAATACAAGTTCACTTGATTGAAAAACCAAAAAAACCCAAACCAACCCCAAACTTGACGCTTGCACAGACTTACTCTAGCCATGCTAGTCCCAAAGTTATTGTAGATGTTTCCCTCCTTTTTATTGAGCTGATAGAGTCTGTACCAGTGCACAAAAGGAGGGAGTGTTTGGTTTGTCTGAGTTAAACAATACTGCTTAGAATGACAACAGTAACTTCAGATAAATTTAGTAGACTAGTCTTTTTATAAAAATATGAGTTCCGTTGAGCAGAATGAACATGTAACTTTAAAACATTGTTTCCCAGCTGATATTTTACGTTCCAGAAGTGAATGAAAATGAAAGACTGGAGCACATCGAAAGCCTGCTAAAATAGCTACATTGGTTTTATCTCTGCATACAAGAAACTATTACAACAATTGTAACATTTTAAGTTCCAAGTAGTCTTTGCTGGTATACTGCAGCAAAGACAATTGCTTACCTCAACAGAACAGTGAGACAAAGCAACTGCTACTAACTCATCACCAGGACAAAAGTCACAGTATTGGATGGTACCGTGATGACTTACGATGACTTGCGTTAACAAATCACACGTTTCAACGTCAAAAAGCTGTGAACATATAATTAGAATAGTTAGTACCCAGTTTGAATGGCTTCACTATTGACAAATAGCTTATACGCTCAACAGCATACATTCTTGAATTTAGGAGGTATTTCTCTCAGTCACAAGTTTGTTGACCACATATTTTTACTTACACACACTTCAAATCATGCACCTTCTGTCTGAAACATTTTAATGGCTTGGAATTTTATCTGTAACTGTAATTTCTATCTGTGTTTTAATATACTACGTCAAAAAAATATTGAAGTGAGGCACTTACCAAAAGCTTATTTTTGGCTACTACTAAAATCATGTCACCATTTCTGGACCAAGCGCAACATTTTACTAAAATCTCCACATCATCCGGTTGCTCATCCGCATTTCTGAAGAAATCTTTTACCTCAATACTTTTCAGTTCATTTCCTGAGCATGCTGCCCAAAGCTGCAAACAGGAAATACATGAAATATTTTCACTGATGTAGGTACAGAATACAAGAGGAGAGGGACCACTACTAGGAAAAGAGGGCCAGGGAAGAGAATACAAGAAAAGCCCCTTGCTACTTTCCTCAGTCAATAAATAGTATTAGAATATTCACAAGACCAAACAGTTTAGATTTTTAAAAAAAAAGGAAAAAGAGAAGAAAAAATAAACACCAAAGAAAAGAGGATTACACTGTAGCAGAACCCTCTCCTTGGGTTTTCCCCTCATATTATTCCAGGTACAATTCTGTTTCAACTTCTACACAAAATAATAAAACCAAAAATAATATCTGCCCTACAACTCTATAAACAGTCCACTCACCATGAAAAATCTGGTATAGATCTAGCTTTGCACCTTGAATTCATTGAAGCACCTGCCAAAAATCTAGTGAATATCTGACCCTTTCACCACACTTTTCCTTCTGAACAACAGCTACAGCAGATCTCCTTTCCTGATTTAGCAACTACACAGAAGCGCAACAGTGTTTTAAGAATTGCAATTCTGAAATAGCATAGTTCTTTTGCAACCAAAGGCAATAAAAATAATATTTACATTCTCAGAAAAACACACAAGCCTCTCGGTTCTCGTCTAGTGCATATATGAAAACAGCACATAGAAATTGTTTTCAATTTTTATGTCTCCTGATGATCATTTTCAAAGACGCCAGAACTTTCAATTAACCTAAAAACTTACTACTATTTTTGTTTAAACTATTTTCTCTTCCCCTCTCAAGTTTTCTTAACAAAGTGCATTGGGGAAAAAAGTGTTCAAAATGAGGCTAGCTAGTATGTATTTGCAAGTACAGGCAGGCAACTTTCTTCTCCTGGTACTGGACAACCATTTCAAAATTTTGCATTACAAATGGGACCAACTCTTTCAGGATTCAATTCATTAAAGCTTACATGCCCACACAACATTTTTTATACATACTTTGCATTTTACACAAAAAAATCCTCAACTATTGTGAAAACAAACAGTTGATTTAAAAATACACTGTGTACCTTTACTGTTCCATCTGTTGAGCAACTAGCAACATATTTGTCGTTTGGTGAAAATCTACAGTGATTCACAGAATTTTCATGACCCATCATCGTATTTCTACAATACTTTTCATCCAAATCCCAAAGCTGCAAGAGAAATAGACATATAAATATCATCATATTCATGAATTATTTACAGACAGATCGTTCATGCTCTTCTCAAAATCATATGCTGGCAACCAAAACATCAATTTTATTTTTTTTTCTTAGTTTTACCCACAAGCTCATGGACTGGATGCTATGCCCCAGGCTACCCCACAACTTACCTCCATCTGCTAACATGCATGAAAACTACTAATATAAGCATTACATAGGTTTAGTTAAAACTTTCTGTACAACGCAGACAAGGCCCTTAACCAGCAGAAAGTTCAAAAAACAGCATAATCACAGAATATGCTGGGTTGGAAGGCACCCACAAGGATCATCGAGTCCAACTGCTGCACAGTCCAGCCCTTCACATGACCCTCCCTGAGAGTCACACCCTGTGCCTGAGAGCATCGACCAAATGCTTCTTGAAATCTGTCAGGCTTGGTGCTGTGACCACTTCCCCAGGGAGCCTGTTCCACTGCCCAACCACCCTCTAGGTGAAGAATCTTTTTCTAATATCCAACCCAAACTTTCCCTGACACAACTTCTGGATGTTCCCTCAGGTCATGTCACTGAGGAAAAAGTTTTGCCTTTCCTTTTCAGCTTTGAAGTTTAGAATTATGTAGCTTACACTATGAGCAAAAATGAAACCTCTTGAGTTAGCCTTGAACAGTCTGAATATCATCCCTGCCAAATCCATACTAATAAAGTTATAAGAACATTTAATATGCGTTTTTTGTTTAGGGCTTCTCCTCTCACCCCTCTCTCATACACTGATTTCCAAATTTATAGTCCACATTTCCTTTCTCCTATTTATAACAAAAAAATTATGCAACTGAGCATTAGAGTGAGAGCTCAAAACAAGAACAGTCATTTTTACAGTGTTTCTGTAAAAATTATTGTGCATACTTCAATTCTATTATTCATTACTCATGAAAGTATCAAACTGTCTGAAATCCTAACACTGATGGCATAAAAATGCATTCTAAACAAGTCCCTTCTAAATCTACCTACTAAGGGGGCAGACACAGACAGTAAATGCATCTCCTGAGACATTCAGTAGATGAACGCAAAAGCCTCTTCTTTTCTCCTTGGTATCAGATCATAACTGTATTTGACCTCCAGTTTACACAGACACAAGCCCTTGCAAGAACTCTTCAGATGAGACTTCACAACTGCACATTACAGCTGGAAGTGACAGCTGTGCCCCTCAACAATCTCACTCCTTGCCATCTACTCACAGCAATTCTCTTGCACTGGGACTGGGTAATAGTGCCACTACAGGGAACCAAACAGGCAGAAAAACAAACCCAGCAGAGGGTTTTGCAGAGCTGGCTCCTTAGTCATACCAATGCGGAATAAGGTAACTACATGCATAGCCTCAAAGGCAAGAACATATAGCCGGGGTATCTTTCGTGCCAGTTAATGCAATTATTTGCTTATTTGTATTGTGAGATTGCATTTCTCATTTGTACTGCAAAATTACACTCCTTATTTGCCAGTGTCTAGGTCTTACTTGATTCTTCTGGTTTCCCCTTTCCCTCTGATGCAGACTAAAGTTGCCCAGCTTCTGCTCTTTGTGTGCATATGTACTGCCTCCCAATCTGGACATTAACAGCTAGTTAACCTGACAAAACTCTGTGCAGATTATTGTTATTTTTCTGGCCTCCATATTCTTTTCTTTACTATGCCAAATCAATTTAATCAAAAAATGTACCTGCTACCCTTATATAATGCTTCCCCCCACCTCTAATCTTTCAGCATACTGTTTTTCAAATTAAATTTCTGCCTTCATTTTTTCTTATACTGTTTCTAATCAGGTATTTAATTCCCATCCTACCCTCTATGTCTTGCCAAAGTACTCACCTTCATACCCTACCAACAGAGGACTTGCCCATTCTTCTATGCTGAGTATAAACACTTCTATTATGCCTTGTTGAAATCAGACTACAGAGCTGTAGTCGGTATTCTTAATCTGTTGCCATCTCTCTTCTACTAGGCTCATTAAAAAACCCATTAATTTACAGTGTTTAGATATATTTATACATCAATAATCATCCTGTTATGACAAGCAGCATGAGAACAATCTCAACCTTTCCCACTTACTTTGATGAAAGTGTCATTTGAGCAGGTCACTAGAAGATACTGACCACTTGTGTTATTGAACTGGCAGCAACTGACCTGCTCCGAGTGTTCCTCATACACACGCCTACACTGGCCTGTTCTTGAGTTCCAGACCTAGACAGAATTGAAGGATGAAAAAGACTTTTAAATATATTTGGAGTAATTAATTTTAAAAAATCTGGAAACTATGCTGAAATACAGATAAAGTCTTAACACCTCAAAAATGTTTTGAAGATAAAGGGGAAGAATATATATTTGCAATAAGAAACAAGTTATGAGGGGAAAGGTTATAATTCAGATTAGAATCTGTTAAATACTGGAATTTAACCAAGATTTGGCTACAATAATGAGGAATTAAAAATCCCCAATATCTCACAGGTAACAAAAATAAAAAAAAACACATTAAAAAATTAATTATGGATAGATTCACCTCATGTTAAATATAGCTTTGGACTCATATTCTAGGTAAAAAAAATCATCTGACAATACAAGTAAAATAAGTGGTACTTCTGCAAGTATGATGTTAGCATTAAGCATCTCTTACGTTACGTAACAAGAGGGGCTTTTCTCTTTGTCAAGTACTGAATTATCCATGTAAGAATTAAGACAGTCTAAAACACCTTTAGTCTTAAGAATCTGCTCTGCCTGAACAGGTTAAACAGAAGTTAGAATTAATAGTTATTAAAAACAAGAATTGCCTCTCCACATACCCTTACCTTCACTTTTTTATCGCTTGAACAAGTTGCTACAAATTCACCATCTGCAGAGAAAGCGCAACAAAGTATTTCATCATCGTGGGCATTTATCTCCAGGAGTCTCTCTCCACTTTCTGCTTTAAACACCTAAAACAAGAAACAATAAAACCTTGTAACTTGCGTACAATTTTATAACACAAATACGAGCTGGTTTTATCTCAAACAGCTCCTTTTAGGTAAACTCTTCAAAAAATTGGTTTACTTTTGAAAGCATTCACAATTTTGGGAACAATAACATAATTATAAAAATACTTAATTTGTGCCACAACTTTGTGAGGATGATAGAAATCGTTAGGGAGAGAAATAGTGAAAACTGATGCTAAAAACATTTCTGCTCTATCCTCACTTTTTAAGCCTAGAGCTATGTCCTTCCACAGTATTTTTTAATAGCAACTTCAAAACGCTACCTATTAACAAAATCTAAATTATTCCTAAAACTAAAAATTCCTGGTTTATATGTATGTGATGTCCTTCTGTGGAAAGTATGAATTTCATCAGCGATTGATGATTTGAGGAACAAAACCCAGAAGTAAATAGGAAAAAACTGTACAGGATGACAGAAGTTTCTGTCTTGAGTTAGACATAGGCAATGAAAGGACAGCTGGGGAAAAGTGTCACATGTGAATCAATTTCCCCAAGTTCTGGGATTTAACTTTACAATGTGTGGCAAGAAAAGGGAGAAATCAGGTGTCCCTTTCCATTCTTAATTATTAAAACAAATCACAAGGTGTTCTTTACAGCACTGTTCAGGATCCTACAATTGTGAAATATCTGGTTTTTCCTTTACTGTTTTATTGAACAGGTGTATCAATGACAACGAAATGGTTGGCATTTGTTCAAATAAGAACATAAATACTGAAGTAACATGAAATCTACATTCACAGTAAATTCTGCAGAATATCTGCTCTTAATCTAGCAATCCTTTCCTTTAAGTAGCTTTGAAAACTGAAAAGCTTGGGCCACAATTAGAAAAAATGTAAAGTTCAAAGTTAAAACATGACAAAAGGATTATTACTTCTTCAAAAAAAGCTTAGTTTAAGTGCCATTACAATCCACAGGTTTTTTGGGTAGAAAATGAAGAGAAAAATAAGCCATCTGCAGTGTCAATAATAAGGCCATTAAGTACAGAAGCTCAGCACAGTAAATTCAGCACAGCATGAGTACAATCACCTGGCATCTTCTTAAGTGGATGCCATGATCATAATACTGTAGAAGCCAGCAAATAAAATAAACAAAAAAACCAGTAACTACACATTAAACAGCCAAACGAACAGCAACTAAGCACCAGTGATATTACTGCTTTAGTACTCAGCTTCTCAAGCATCCAAAACAATACCAAAGGTTTGCAGAAAAGTTGTTCTTTTCCCTTACCTTTGGCTGTCTGGAATATGGATACTTTACCAGGTTACCGGCTGGCTGATTGCTAGTTTTCTTGAGAGCTGGCTGACTCCCCTCCAGGCAGACTGCTGGCAAATTTGTATTAGTCATGTTCCTCTCTGTCTCCTCTAATCTGCTTTGTAAGCACTTGGGGCCCATTTCCAATCTAATACTGTCCTGAGCTTCAGGGTTTTAACCACAGATATGTTTCTTTTGCATAATACATTTTACTAATTAAACACCAAACTGGCATAATGTTCATTACCATCTCACATACATAGTAAAGCTGTAATTAAAACATCTTACTGTTTCTCAGTGCTGTAGAAGGTCTACTATGACTGTAAGTAACATTTTTTTGCAAGGAAATATTAAATAAACTGGGGTACATTACTTAGGCTATGAGTTTTTCTGTACCATTAAAAGATATCTCATGTTCACACTTTACAGCAGTAAGGCTATAAACCCTAAAATCACACCGTTTGGCTTTTGAACTAGAAGATAATGCTTACTATTCTAAACATGCTACTTGATGTTTATGTAATAATATATCCTTTTAAATCATTTGTCTCCAGTTATGGTCTAGACACAAATATTTCCGCATAACACCAAAAGAAAAGCGACAGGACTGTTAAGAAATGTTATCAAAATGGTACACGGCATCTCCTTCCACTCATGCATAGGCATCTTACCTGTAGTGTTTTGTCTGCTCCACATGACGCTATTCTTTGTCTATCCTTAGAGAAGCAGGCATGGTAAACTGCATCTCTATGTGGACGAACAACCAGACGGTAGAGGTTTTTCAAGGATTTCTTATTTCTACAGGGTAAGACAATTGATTTAGATGAGTAGGATTTCTAGTGCCTTTCTTTATTCCAAATCCTCTCTAAAAAGATTAACACTTTTCCACACACCTTGAGCAGCCAAGCTTTGTAACAAACCAACAACCCACTATATCTTATCCCTCAGATTTCTTGCTGAAATAATAAGGGAAACATAAATTCCAACACTCAGAGGGTTTTATCACAATCATCCTGTTTAGCTAGGTCTTAATACAAAAAGCTGTCACTGTAATAAGATGACTTTTGGTGATGAATGACCAAAACATCTACCTCGGTTCTGTTGATTTCAGTCATATTCTTCAGCATGTTTCCCACATCCAAGGTGAAAACCTTAAACTTACCGGGGATTGACTATTCTGAACTGTGCAACTTCCAAGCAGTTATTTTAGAATTCTGCTAGATGTGCTAAATGAAATAACTAAATATTCAAAGAGGAGACTAATCTGCCTGGCTATTGCTATAATTGCATGACACAGAGTCTTTCTGTTTTGTAACCACCAAGTACTAGAAATATCAGAAGAGAAACGTCAAACAGAAGAAGCTAAGGGAGTGACATGGTCAGAAGACTATTGAGCAATGCTGGGAAAATATTTAGATGTGTGTACTTTTTCCTTAAACAACTTCTAAAAACACAGTAAGAGAAAAGAATTATTGAAATAGGAGAAATTTCAAGATTGTGTAGATTACAGATTTCCCATCTCACTATTTTCAAAACCTTTGCAAGTTAGCACAAATATTCTTTTCAAAGCCACATATTTTACTATAAAACCTGTACTGTAACATATCCAATACTTGCACTACAATTCTAAATTTAAGAAAAACTATTTAAAGAAGTTTCAAAGTATCATATTTTCATCAAAGTATAGTTATTTTGAAAGAACAATTGAATCCAGAAGTAAATACATTAATCTATTTATTTCTATGTAATTATTATTAATTTGTGGCCTTACATATCAGTTCTTGAAAATTATCTCTCTTTCCCCAGAAAAAAAGCCCCAGCAGTTCTTACAAAGGTCCTGTTATTAGCCACATGTTGTATTTAGTTGTACATTAAATTATTTCCTTGGATCAAGGGATCAGCATCAGCAGATGGACTGCACCTACTTACATCCACTCCAAATAAAATCTTCCTGTTTCTCTTTGAGCACGTAGCTTGGCTTGTTGATACACCTCTGATGTCTCTGGCTGGCACAGACCCAGCTGTATAATGTCAGGAAATGGCTGCCGTCCAAGAAGGTGCCCATTTAAAGAGAGAAATTCCTGGAAGTTCTCACGTACTGTGCTATCCTAAGTACAGAGCAGATAATATTTGACAACATAGATTTATCTTAGTATATTTTTATTTCCTAAGTGCCCTTTGCTTTTTTAAATTTCTACACAGCTAATACTCTTAAAGAAGCACTTAGTACTATTTTTTCTTTAGTTCTAATAGCAGTACATACAATAGACTGAAATATTTCATTATCCTCCTCAGAAAAGCATAATTTCCTTATTTTTCAAATAAAGGATATTAGCAACAGTGATTTATTCAATAAGCAGTCAGTGAGAAATACCAGAAAGACCATTCCAAGTGGGTAACACAATCCTACATCTCAAAAGCAGAGTACCTTATGTACCCACCATAAAGTATTGATCATTTTGATTACTGAGTTCCATGGCAAATCACTTACATAGTGAAGTTAAAAGCGAAACTGAAAACCAGATTTTTTTCATTTTCATCTTCTCCAAGTTTAATTTAGTATTGGGTTTAATGCTTCAGTTTTTGAAGCTTTCTACATACCTGCCATATATACATATATCCAACAAAATGCAATTAAAAAATAGAAAAATGAATTTGGAACAGACTGATCATTTACCTTTTAGTATCATACCTTTTGATCCAGGACTGAACTATATTCTACATATTCATGAATCAGATGAGCTGGCCCTACCAATTCTGTTTTAGCTTTAATCCAATCTAAAGAAAACATAAGATCACGGAGCTCCTGCAAGAAATACAAATTTAAGTTCAGAACATAAGTTTCACAAAAGAATCTACTGAGAGGAAGCAGAAAAGCATAGGAAATACATTAGGTATTAAATACACTTTGGTATAATTGTCTCTAGTTGAAAACTTAAGCAATTTCCTGTTTCCTGCATCTTATTTTGATCAGGTATGAAAATTCTGGGTTATAGACAGCTAAGCTTGCTATTTTAATGCAAACCATTGCTCTTTGATACAGCTAGTCAGAGAAAGGATGGGGGTACAAAGCAATTTTTGACTTGTAGTGCATTAGACCTGGTTTAAGATACAACTCTGAAAAAGCTTCTTCTAGTCCAGTCTAGGAAAGATCACTGCTAGTAGTGATTGTTCATCTTCCTAAAAGAAGCTGAATTCGAATAAAAGCAAAAAAAAATTGTTACAGCTGCATTGAACTTAAAAAGCAGAAGACTACTTAAAAAGGTGATCTGAAACTGCAAATACAACTATTAGAATAGAACATTTCAGCTGGTAGGACTTATTATGATCGTCCAGTTCAACTGCCTGACCAATTCAGAGCTCACCCAAAGCTACAGCAATGTTATTAAGGACATTGTCCAAATGACCCTTCAACACTAAAAGGCCTGGGGCATTGACCACCTCTCTAGGAAGTCTGTTCCAGTGCTTGACCACCCTCTTGGTAAACAAATGCTTCCTGATGTCCAGTCTAAACCTGACCTGGTGCAGCTTTGCCCCATGCACTCAGTTCCAATCACTGGATACCAGGGAATAAGAGCTCAGAACCTCTCTCTGCTCAGGAAGCTGCAAAGAGCAGCAAGGTCACCCCTCAGACTGGGAGCTCCCCAAACTCCTAAAACCACTGGTAGATGATCAGGAGGAGCATCCTGCCATAACATCTCTTGTTCTTTCAGTGCTCTGGGTTGTATCATATCAGACACTATGGACTTGTCAACATTCAGCTGATACAGCCAGTCACTTACAATTTCAGTGTCCGCAGATGACAAGTCACTGTTCCCAGATTCATGTTCCTCCAACCTAGGGAGCTGAGCAGCTCAAGGTCTGTCAGCATTGTTAAAGACTGAGGCCAAAAAAAACCATTGAATGCTTACACTTTTTCTTTATTCCCTAGTAGATGACCACCTTCAACAAGTATTGGTCCAATGCTTCCTTTAGACCTCTTCTTGCTATTAATGTACTTCAAAAAGCCTTTCTTGTTAAAAAGACTTACTTGCTGGGATCAGAAAAGCTGCCTAGAGACAACAATGCACAGGCTCAAAGTATACTCCAATTTAAAGTCAGTAAATACCATAGGGATTAAAAGATTATTGTGGTTAAACAAAGAAAAAGAATACCTCCCAACAAATAGAAATTATGCCTATATAATGAGAAAAAAGTGATATATAGAATGTAAACTCTAGGAAGCACACAGTCATAATGAGTCAGGCTAAAGACCTCTGAGAAGCTAATTCTACAAAATGTAGAAAGGCTGCTTTCACAATACATTGAAGTTACAGAAACTAAGATAATGAAATTAATATGACCTAAAACTCCCCAAGATTTGTAGTCCACACTAATTATGAAGGTTCTTATAAGATATAAATCCACAAAGTGTATTATATGATGAGTCAGGTGAACCATCTTGAAAGAAGTTCAACAGAAAAGTTTTGAGTACATGTGAAAAAAAGCAATTAGCAGCCAGTATCAAATGCCATTCAATGCATTTGAAACTCAAATTCAACTGAAACTACTGAATCTTTCTGCATAATTTTCATCTTATTCTAGCTGAATATCTAAAGTACAGTAGGAGGCAAAAATGACAAAAAATTTTCTAAAGGTGACAAGGCAGTCCTGGAAACGAGACTTGCCCATCTGCCTCTTGATGCATTTTTTGGCTATTGAAATCAGATACATGCAAACCTTGATGATGTATGATCAAAAAACTAACAAAACTTCTGAACAAAAAAGTAACTGATTAAGAAAATTCTCTGATGAAATCAATTTACTTGTATGTCATACAATAAAGCAAGTCTGGGCTTTCAAAAAAGTTTAGAGAAAATTTCTTATCGAAGCTTCTTAAAAAAGGAAAAGAAAAACACAAGTTATTAAGATATAAAAGAATAATTTTTCTCACAAAGTGGTTGAAAGACAAGATACAAAGAGTAGAAATAGAATAGCTTTTGTAATGGACATGATTATCAGTGGAACTCCTAAAGACTCTATGTTGAGTTTTTATCCAGCTGCACAAAAGCCTGAGGGAAGAGAGGTTCAAGTGGAAAAAGGCCTGTAGGGAAAAGCACAGGTAAGAGTGGGTCAAAAAGGGAAAGAGAGGACACTTGTCAAAACCCACCTTCTGCATATTGGCACCAGCCATGTGATATGCTAGAAAGTTATACCAGTACATGCAGTCCTCTTGAGATGGAACAGGTGTATTTTGTTTGTAGTATTTCTTGTATTGGTTTACTATGTTTTTATGTAGCTCCTGCAATGTGAAGGAAAACATACTTTCAGTTAAATCCATACCAAGGTATGGGTAGGTTTCAGTATTGAGGAATTGTAAATATTATTATGATAATATTTTTAGTAGTATTGAGGAATAATATTATTTTTCAACTGCGATATGTCAATAAATGAAACAAAAAAAGCTTATCTTTCAAAATTGTATATCTAACCTAATTTATTGCTTAAGGCTCCTCCACAAACATTCTCTGCATATTAAAAGGCAGACGAGAAAGCTGTTAACCTTCCTTCTCAGACTGAGAATAGCTACCAAATCCCTCTTCGCATTAAATGTGGGCAGCCAACAAAAAATGTCGATCTAAAGCAAGTCTAAAAACTTGCCTTTTCTTCATACCTACTCTTTCTGCCTTGTCCTTCAGAACTGAAATTTATTGGGCCCATCTTATAGGTCTTCTCCCTGCACATATTGCCTAAAATTGAAAAAGGGAAGTAAAAAGCACTTCTCTGCATCAAATTAAAAACCTCCTGTTCTGGTAGGGTCTTGATGACTTTGGAATCAGCAGTGGATTATTACATCTCCTGCTGGAAACATCTGATAGAGAAATAATGGATATAGAGTCTTCTCTCAGTTTAGTCTCTTAGGTCCAAATGGAACCATCATGAAATTGTGCCACAGTTTCAAGCTGAATTTTTAATTAATCAGCATTAAGTTAAACAGCATTGTGGACTATTCTATGAAACTACTCAGGTTGCCATTTAACAGCCCCACATTTTCTAAAGAATGTCCAGCTTTGGAGAGCAAAGTTAAAAGCAAGCAGGTTAGTCAATATGCTACCTGAAGCTGGTTGCGATTCTTCTCTGTGAGAAAGTCAAGTTGAAGATCATGTAGATAATAGTGGAATGACTTCCCATTGCGATCACAGAACAATAGTGATTTGTTAACAAATTCTTGTAGTATATCTTCAACTTCTTCAGTTTCCATATCCCAAAGAATACAGAGAACCTAAAAAAATATTAACAGAGAAAAGAATCAGAAATAAGTCATAATATGACTTATATGACTATCATAAAGGCTACCAATTAACTGACAACAAAATGCATACTAACAAATATAGACATACTAGAAATTGTAATCAATTCAGTAAGTTACCAATTCTTTCATACCAAACCACAGGACAAATACTACAAGCTATCCCATCTTTTGCCTATTTCTGCTGATTTATGGTGACCCTATCTTTTTCTTAAGAGAGATAAATTTCACATAACAGTTTTTAAGCCTTCGGCGAGCCCAATCACAACTTCATTAAAGAGATATATGTGGAATGCACATTAAATTTAAACAATTTGAGTGTATTTATTCAGCTACAATTTTTTTAGTTTCACTATTAACAACACAAGTCATGACACAATAAAGGACCAAATCTGGCAATTACTATTAAGTTACATACAGCACAAGTTTTCCGCTCCTATTACCTTAGTAGGTACTTTAACATCTTTTGGGAGGATAGAGAGGTCTTTATAGTAGTCTTTGTAATTGTCATTCAGTTGCTCAACACTTATGGACATTGCTTCATCAAGGGCTTCGTAATCATAAGACGAAGATTTTCTTATTCTTTTAAACTGTTTATTCTGCAGCTGTCTGAGATAGTATTCCCAACGACTAGGGAAGTCTCGTAATAATGCACCTATCAAGGATATCACAAGAGGAGAACCTGAAGGAAAAGATTAAATCAATTTTAGAGGTTTTTAAGGAACATAATCCAATAGTTGATAGCCAAGTCGTTGAGTAAATCAGGTAATTTTCCTAATACACTGATTAAATTCTTGAGGTGAGGAGGACAGACAAACAAAACATGTTTTCCATGTAGACATCTGCAAACTCACCAAATTTAAGTGCAATTGTAGTGCAGGAGGAAAATACACTGAAGAAAACTACTTGAAAATCCACATGGGACACTTCTATATAGCTCAAAAAAACCCAAAAAACATTTGACAAGCACTTGCCTTTTACTTAAGGTATACAATATTAAAGGATGTTCCCTCCTCTGTTTGTAAATCTACATCTAGAAGAAAAAAATATATATAAGTGGTAAATGATATGTTGAAGAGTGGCTGGTATACCTTTGCATTCTCTTACAAGGGAGTTTGCTTGTTCTGGCAGTTCTGATATTTTCATATTCACAAATAGGGATAAAATCTCCAGTCCTTTCTCATGTGCTAGTCCACTCTCCACATGAACTTCAAATTTATTGCCTAGACACAGAAACATGGAAAAAAGTTAAAATAATGCAAAAAAATCTTATGGAAATTGAAGGTATTTTTCAAGTAAAATCTGAAGCAAAGGGCCTGGTTCATGATTTTTTGCATAGTATTTTACTGGCTTAGCACTAAGAAGAGCGAAAATTCTATTTACCAGAATCAGTTTGCATTAGAGAGACAAAAAAATTACTATAATCTAATAATTATAAATGCATTACGGGCAGTGACTACTTAATAGTGGAGAGATAATCAGTTTAACAGCATCATTGTTACAGAGGTTAATTTATCCTACTGAGAATGTCTGCATTCTTCAATGTAAACATATCACTTTCAGTATAACATCTAACACTTACTTCACAAATAGAATTCTGCTCTATAAGACTTTATGCTAAAACTTTGCCACAAGTTGATGGGCATAGATTCTACTAGATTCTTTTAGAAATTCACATGAATATATTGCATACACATACACACAAAATCTGTGGTGCAGAAGAGGAAACTGTTCCTTACCAGCCACAGCATCTGTTACGCTCCTGTCCCTGCTGGTGATAAGAACCTGACATTGATTATCAAATGCTTTTAATACCCAGGAATCCCAAATGTCATCCAGGACCAAAAGAGACCTAGTGCAAGAAGAAAGATTGCTGATTTCAGATCAACTATTAGTGCTAAAACAAAGTATTCCATTTTAGTAAGGAAAGAACATTTTCAGAATTTACAATATATCACTGCATTATTTGTTTTATTTTATTAATATGTAAAGTATCTCAAGAGAGTGTCCAGAGAAGGGCAATGAAGCTGGTAAAGGGTCTAGAAAATAGGTCCTATGAGGAGCAGATGAAGAAACTGTTGTTGTTTAGTTTCGAGAAAAGGAGGCTCAGGCTTGCATTGCTCTCTAAAATCACCTGAAAGGAGGTTTTATTGAGATGGGGGTTAGCCTCTTCTCCTTGTCTTAAGTGGAAGGACAAGAGGAAATGGCCTTAAGCTGCACCAGGAAAGGTTCAGATTAGATATTAGAAAAAACAAAATTCACTGAAAGGATGGTTAGGCATTAGAATAAGTTGCCCAGGGAGGTGATGGAGTCATTGTCTCCCGAAGTGCTCAAGAAGCATCTGGATGTGGCAGCTGGGGATATGGTTTAGGGGTGATTATACTGGTGCTGGGTTGATGGCTGGACTAGATGATCTTCAAGGTCTCTTCCAACCTTGATGATTCTGTGACTAAACATTGTGCAAGAAGCTGAAAGCAAGTATCTCAAAAGAGTAAGCTTTTACTGGTTATTATTTTATAGCTACAATGGAAGCATAAACAATAATGTTTTGAGAAATATTTCCATTAGTAGATGCTAGGAAAACCAGAAATATTTACTCTGTTTTTCAAGTCACCAGGTATCATAAATGAAGAAAAGAGTCATATAGGACTAGATAACAACTCTGCTTGACACAGGCTAGTAACAAGCTGCGGCAAAAAGCCTCAGAAGATGATAAAACTCACCATAATGTTTTAAAGTCACGGTTTTATTCATTGTAAAATAGAGTTTGCCCTGACTGTCTTTGTCTGTCCCCAAAACATTGGTAACGCCCCAATTAGTATGCAAGGAACTGATCAAACCGGTTTGGTGAGAAAGCTTCCCCTTTCCCCTGTCTGTTGTTAACCCTCTCCCTACTCGCCCCATGTCCAGGGAGTGACATCGCTTCCCCCCTGAGACCTGTATAAAAACCCATCCCCTGGGAAATAAAACCCTCTCTGCTTTCCTGCCCACCGCCTGCGTGTGTGGTCATTCCTGCAACATCTCTGGGACCACGGGGAACACGTGGAGCCAGGGGAAAGAGAAAGGGGAGCATCCCCAACCGACTGCTGGAACAAGCTTTGTGGGAGAAAGCATTTCAGTTTGTTTTTCCTTTTGACTCAAGAGTTTCCTGGTTTGTCCTTCTTTCTTTGTAAAGATCCTCTTGTGAAGAGTCATTGTCTTGGATGGTGAGGCTATTTTTACGTAAACATTTTATAGTCACTACACATTCAAATCCTATGGTTAGCCACATTTGTAAGTTATTATATGGAATCTCAACAGAATAATTTACAGGAGACTTCCCTACACCTGCCTATATATGACAAAGAAGTTACTAAAATCTGTTTTAAAAAGGTTGGTTTTAAGGGAGGAAAACATCAGAAGCAGATACATGAAAAGAAATATTTATTTGCAATCAGTGGGTTTTCATTATTGAAACCTAACCTTACAAATTGTTTACATTTACTGACTTTTTTTTTAAGGGATGGAATTTTCAGCTACACTAGTTACTGGTTAACTTGTCCAATCCCCACCAAAGCATGCCAAGACTTCCGCAAGACTTTTGTTCAGCTAAATGGCACTTATGCCATCATAAAGCAAGTAAGTAAGGATCTGAGCCTTCTTAGAGAAGTGCATACACATCATACCACGTTTTCAAAGTTATATTTAAGTCTTGGATATCCCTATCTCATTTTTATACAACTCCTCTATTAATACCCTTTTGATAAATCAGAGGGTTTACAAGAATACTACCATAGCCATAAATAACTAATTTTGTGGCACTTTCACACTAGAAAATATACTGGGTGGCATGAAGTTCATGTTGGGCTGTTTTATGTTTTTAATTAATCTGAACACTTCAAAGTCCTCCCAATATCACAAAAAAGCACCCTAAGCCAACAAACATGGGATAATAATCACAGAAGATTAAATTCTGTAATTTCTTACTTTAAAGTATATAGTAGTTTCAATTTCTTCATTTGACTAATACTTTAATCCCAAGAAACATACTGGATTCACAGTTTGAATCCTTTGTCTAATATACTATTCCCACGGGATATACTGGGTTGACTACTGGAATCCAAAAACAGCTAGTGACTTTTTGTCACTGAAGAGAATTCCAGTGCAGAGCAAGCTACTCCACAAGCTGTAGAATGAGTGAAGCTTGGTTTCCAATAGACTTGGCACCCTACAAACCTCACTCCCCAGTACACTCCCCTCTACTTCCTCCCATGACCACTTACCTCCCCCCACGCCCACTGTGATGCTGTGCATGAACTAAAAATCCAATTTCTTCTGTATTCAGGAGTTTTGGTTTGTTTGTTAATAAACAAGAAATAACAATGGAAATGTGTCAACAGAGACAACCACTTCATATATTTCCTGGAAAAGTGCACTTTCAGATGAAAGTGTCATTTGAACTTTTCATATAAGACTTCCACAAACAACTTCCTCAGCAAATAACAAAAACTACTGCTCAAAGATGAAAAAAGCTGTGCAGTGACTGAAATTATGCTTAATTAAATCAAGTCACTTTCCCTGAAGTTTGAAAGAAAATGGTTTCTCAGCAATAAACGATCACATTGTGAAAACCTGCTCTCACTCTGGTACCTCTAGACCAAACACTTTTTAGAAAGACATCAGCTGTTTTGGAAGGGAAAAATTTTCTGCAGTGATACACTTTTTCCTGCTCTATGATCCTCACCTATCAGTGAAGCATTCTACGCACACAATGAGAACACTGAAAGTTAGAGCAATCCTTATTTCCAATTGTTTGTTCGCAATTTTCATTATTCAACCACTAATACTTTTTCAAGCAAACACGACTCCTGCACAGCTGGTTAACATATTCTGTTAGCAGAAGCCTTATTAGCCTAAGTGAGGAAGTTGGTGAAAAAAAAAAATGCACACCACAGAGACATGTAACCACAACACATACACCTTAGATGATTAGATCAAAGTCATTCTGCAAAGTTTTAAAAGAATAGGGTTTGATTTTACTGACATCACCTGGGATATTTGCGTAACATCAGCAAACGAAGACGATCTTTAGCCTCCTCAACGTTAAGCGGTGGCCTTTGTGAAAGAGTCGAGTCATGTTCTAATCTACTACAGAGATTCTGAAGTTTTATTAGGAGCCCTGCTTTGTCTTGTTTTCCAACAGAGATCCAGTGAACTCCTCCTGGAAAGTAATCTAACAAGAAAAGCAATATTAATCATGCTATAAATTTAAAATCAGAAATATTTAATAGCAGCTTACAATAGCAATCAAGAATTCAACAATAATTAAAATATAAACCTGCAAAGTCTATTGCAAGCCATCCTTGCAACTCTACTATTAACACCAAAGGATTGTTCTACAAGACCACTACTGTTTATTTTTAAAGGAACAAACTCTGTAGGGCAATTCCCACAGAAATTTCACACCACCGTTCATGCTGTTGTCCCTCCTTTTTACATGTCTTCCTGCCTGTCCCTTGACGACCTCTTCTGTATCCATCTTTCTGCTAGTCTGACTTAGTATTTACATTTTAAACCCTGTATTACTGCAGAAGTTCAGAGTTTGAGATGTAAAAGTGATCCCAAAACAGCCATAAAGAAGAGAATTAGAAAAGTCAGCTGTAGTGGCAGATGCTGCAGT
>JAWWEW010000041.1:46297243-46423334 GCA_035583185.1 Anabacerthia variegaticeps | reverse complement strand
AGTGGCAGATGCTGCAGTATCTATCCCTATATTATGTTTTTTAATGCCCAAGTCCTGCTTTCTCCTCCTGGTGTACTATGCAGGGGAAAATAAATAAAATTAAAAAATACCATTAAATGGTTTCATTTACAATCTGTTTTAAGCTAAGATGATAGCACTGCAATCATTCCACAAATGCCTGCCATTGTTAAAACATATGCAAAAGTTGAAGCAAGATTTTTTTAAACTCACATAGCAAGGAGAAGAGTCTAAGGACTTTACCAGCCATGCCCAAAAGGAATACAATTAGATATATTATTTTTCACTAACTGAAATAACAATTTCAAGTTAATTAAGGACGTATCTACTCTCATAAAACAAAGCAGATTCTAAAGTGAAAAGCTATTCAAAACTTCTTTAATAAACTAATAAAATACTTAATGGCCCTAGGGCACCAAATGGCTATGAAAGTTGCATGTTGCAAGCTCATATTTCAGAAGCAACCAAGAAATTTAGAAACCTGAATCACTTTCAAGATGACATATGATATTGCACCTTATATGTCCGATATGTGTACACCTGCTGTAATTTTTATCAAAATATAGACGTCTCCCAAAAAGTACCTTCCAGGAGCTGATGATCCCTCAAAGCTTCTGCTGTTAAAACAGTCTTCCCACAGCCTGCCATTCCATAAACTGTGACCCAGCCTGGATCGCTTCCCAAGCAGCACAGCTTCTTTTTAATAGCATCTACCAGTTTGGGCCGAGTGACAAACACAACTGGTCTCTGTGGTACGCCTCCTTCACAGAGAACTGTCTTAACTAAAGTTGCAAACAAGAAACATGAAAATAAAAAGTGAATTCTAAATGTGATGCCTCTTCAAACCTAACAAAACAACTCCCTACCCAAAATAATTAGTGGGCTCCCTCCCCACCTCATGTTCCACAAAAATACTCTAAAACCTGCTGGACTCACAACACCAAATGCTGAAAAAATATTGCTTTCTGGAAACAAATTAGTTAACAGGTGATTAGCTCCCCAGCTACAATAGTATTCCAGTTAATAACTGCATGAGGTAAGCTAGTGGCACCAATCCCTAAAACTTAAGAGAGAAGTAACAGCAGAAACTGTGGCTAACACGGGAGCTCAACATTACTATACCCAACAACCAAGTCACTTTCTCAGACAGAAGTTACCACCCCATGGATGCAGCAGTAAAAAGGAATGCCATGTAAGGCTTCTACTTGGCAGTTAACAGCAATGCACTGTGGTCCAAGCAAGACTTCCACTGATTTAAGCTGAGATAGCATGACTTGAAATAGAAGAGGCAAAGCTTAGTAGGAAAGTAAATGTACACTTTATCTGTCCACTTTGTGGCTATATGGAGTGACACATTACACTGATAAACTTGGATTATCTGAGTAAGATAATCTTTTAAAATAAACATTACTTAATATGAACACTTTCAATATGACCTGCAGAAATTATAAGTGTTGGAATTCTCCTGCCTATATTTAATATATGAAATACAGACATACTGACTACTATGCATCAAAACAAGGGAATACACCAATTGCTCCTTCTTCACTGTAACAGCTGTTACAGATAGTCACTTCCTAAGGAATAAAAAAGGCAACTGGTCTTTACGTTCAAGCACCAGGATTGCTGGAGTTACACTGACCGTAAGAAGTCATTCCATCCATTGAACTCTTTCTGTTACCAGAGGAGACGGAAGGGATGCCATCCTGAAGTAGTGCAGCAAGATCTCTGTACCCTTCATGAAGCAGTGCGTTATAAAAGGATCTATATGAATTATTATCTTTTGTAAGAATAATATTTATTAGCATAGCTGCTCGCTCCTTCTGTGTATTCTAGAAAAAAAACAAAAAACCAAAAACCATTAAGAGATATTATACAAAACTAAGAGACCTTAGAAATAATTTAACCTATCACTCTGTCAATTAGATACTTTTTATAGTTAGAGAAATAGCCTTTAACTTGAACAACCCCTTAACTCAACCTTGCATGAAGTCCAGTAAGAACTCATTCATTTGATGAATCCAGAAATTAGATACACAGAAATTATTCTTTACAAGGATGGTAAAGCATGTGAGTACACTAGGAAGATAAATAACAGTGAAAGATGATTCTACCTGCTGTTTCACTCTCTCCTCCTCCTGCAACGTTAGTACTTCGTCAGAAATCATACGATCCATAATGTAGGAAGTCTTGATGTCTTTTTCCAATGCTTGGCGATTCATAAGTAAATAATTTCTACTCTTGACATCCATGTTCCTTCAGTGTGAAAAAGTGGAGGGGGGAGGGGAGAAGTCAAGTAAGAACAGGAACATAACTTACAAGTACAAGGAAAGAACTTTTAAAATAGCTTATGATTTTTGATTTTAAAGTCAGAAAGAGTAGCAAATCAGCTACATCAGCGGAAAATAGGTACAGTACCTGATAAGTACTGCTAATTCTGAAAATAAGAAGTCTGAGTCCTTTTCCTCATTTCTATGGATTTCTGTTTATGAACACCTGCAGAGCTACAAAACCACAGATTTTGCAAGCTTCTCCTATACTAGGAACTTGCTAGATGTCTCTACGAAAAGGTCTTCTCCCTATCCACTACAACCCTCAACTTAAAGTCCTTGGATCATGTGATTGGGACAACAGGATGAGAAAGAGGACTGGTCTTATACCACAAGATAAACTAATTGTTGCCTCCAAATTCTAGACTCCATACAAGCAAATTGGATCTTGACACATGAGGAAAGATGGACTGCCCAACACTGCCAAGGACTGCACTATACCTTCCTTTGTTAGCACCTGACACAGAACTCTGTAAACTTGCATTCTTCCTCTCTGTCATGAAAAAAAAATTACATGTCAAATAAAAGGTGAAAACTATTGTCTACGGTTTTCCAGTACGGACCAGCTGTCCCCGAGAGTCCCAGGTGACCCAAACGACCTGTTCAAACCCCTCCACGGAGCGGCTGCGCCGGTGCCTGCAGAAGCATTCACCTTTTGGGTTCACTCGCTCCTTCGGGAGCTGGCTGGATGTAGGACAGCTGCCTTTGGATGGAGTGCCTCCTCCGCCGTACTCACAGAACGTCCTATTTTCACTGAAAATTACGTGATTAGGAAAGCCTTCCCCCACCTTTATCCCACCGCACCGCTGGGGAAAGGGGACGCGAAAGCTCCCCAGCCGGGAACCGTCCAGGCGTTGTTGTTGTTGTTGTTGTTGTTGTTGTTATTACGCCAACAACAACAATAACGGAGCCAGACGTGAAGCAAACACAGACGGAAAGGCCCCCCAGACAAACACACACCCAAAACAAAGGCTGACTCTCACCCTCGCCTCCGTTACCAGCCGCCGGCAGAAGGGAGCAGACACCGGGGCGCTCACACCGCCCGGGCAAAGCCCTCCCCGCCGTGCCCCCTCCTGCCCGCTCACCGTGGGGGCAGCCGGAGCCCCGCCAGCCCCGGCACCCGCGGACAGGCCGCTTCCTCCTTCCGGGCCCGGGGGGCGAGCCGAGCCGAGCGAAGGGCAGGGCCGCACAGCGCCGCTGCCTGCCGGGGCCGCCGCCCTGCCCGGCCCGGCCCGGCCCGGCCCTGCCCGGGGAGGGGCTGCACACGTGGTGCCTGCGGGGAGGGCGGCGCTGCCCGGCCCACGGCGGAGGGCCCAGCGGCGCCGGGGTACGGAGCGGCGGGGCGGCGGGCGGAGGGAGCGCGGGGGGCGGCGGGGGCTGGGGCTGGGGCTGGGGCTGGGGCTAGGGCTAGGGCTAGGGCTGGGGCTGGGGCCGGGGCCGGGGCCGGGGCCGGGGCCGGGGCCGGGGCCGGGTGGCGTCCCGCTGCGCTGCCCCGAGGGCGGGCGGGGGGCTCGGGGTTGGGGAGGGCTTTGGAGGGGCGGTCACGGTCGGTCACGGTCGGTCTGTCGGTGGGTCGGTGGGTGTCGTGCCCCGCAGGCAGGGCCGGGCGGGCAGGCGAGGCCCGGCAGGGTCTCTGGGGTGCTGCGGCTCGTCCCTCCGCACCGGTCTGCGCTGAAGCCGTTCTTTTAAAGCAGAGCTTTTAATTTCTGCATTAAACTAGTTCCTAACTACCCTTCAGGCCTCCTTTTTTTTTTTTGCTTTAACTTCATAATGCGTGCTCTCAATCCCAAAGGTGTCTCAAAAGTTACCAAGTAGCAGTTTTCTGGTTTTTTGAGGTTTTTATTTGAGGTTAAGAGGTGTTTTTTGCCTACATACTTCAAACTCAGAGTGTGTTTCCCAGTGCTGTAAATCAAACAGCTCTGAGTTGCCTGCTCTTATGACAGATTAGGTTTTAAACGATACCTTTTATGTTTGTATGTGACTGTGTAAGTATCTTTAAATATTTATATTTTGATATGTGACTAAGCTGCAATAGTGCAAAGTGATCAAAAAAGCAGCACAACAATGGTCTCAAATTGTGCTAAAACTGAATCCGCCAAGGATCACGCTTATTTTGAGCAGTACGGTGGAAGATTTTAGGCTTAAGAATTCCACTCTGTACTTCCACTTGGTTGGTTAAAATATGAACTGGAGATTCATATTGCCTGTCTCTAGTCAGACCTTCATTTTATCAGGAAGAAGTTATAACTTGTCTTTGATCTAGATGCATAATTTTATTAATCTTCTGAATTTTTCTATTATTGACCTTTTATTAACTGATGTTTGTGATTGTACAGATGACATGACATCATTAAAACAGTACTATTTCTAAATTAAAGCTTGTCTTGCATTTCCATTTTTAAAAGTGAAAAAAGAAAAGCTTTCTCCTTTTAATGTGATATAGGCAATAATTATTTTTTTTTAAAAATCTAAAACAAAAGCCCATCAGTGAAATTGCTAATGATCTTGTGAGTCATTAACTACAAAAAGAAATGTGCTTTTAGTCCTTTTGATTTTAAATATATCTTTAAAAATTACTTGTTCTACAACAGATATTTCTGGAAAGGTGAAATAAGCTAAAGTTTGAAAAGTCAGTTCAGTTTGAGAAAATATGAAACCAGGTTCTGTACTATAGAAGGCAAAACGAAAGTCTTATGACATTTTACACCAGTTCACTTAAGTAGTAAACATAGTAAACACTGGAGGAAACGTTTTTGAGGGGTATATTTGCATATATATACTTAAAGGGCAAAAGTTAATGTTTGAGGACGTTCAGAAGTAAGTAGTTCTTTCTGGTTTTGTTTTTCAACCTAGCTCTCTCTTTTGCTTCTGCTTTTAAAACCACAAAATGTCTGAAGCTAAGCACAGGAAAAAAGGTGTTTCTCCATCCAAGACCAATGAAGGTTCCCAAAAGGTTGAGAAGCACGGTAGTTATGGGAAGCTGGCAAGTCCCAGGACTGGCAATAATCGGAGTTCCTTTTGGATGGACTCACGGACAAGCTTGACCGTAATTTGCCTTGCTGTTTGCCTGGTGGTGACCTGGTAGGTAACCCTCTAAAGTGGATTTTAATATTTCCTGTTGTATTCTATATGTTATTCAGTCACAGGCTGTGTGATTTACATTTGAATGCCGTGTTTGGGTTAAGTGACTACAGAAACTTGTTAAAGCCAGAAGGATCACGAGAAGAATGGGAGTATTTGCTTGCATGGAAACATTGGTGCACAGCGAGTTACTATAGAAGCTCGATTTGTTCTATCGTGTTGAAAGTTTAAAAGGTGCCTTGCTTATGAATTTTAAGTACCTGCTTTGGAATCTACATCTAACTGTGAAGAGCAACTTAATCTGACAATAAGTACAACAAGGCTCATTTGGCAGGTGATAAATAATTAGACATTAGAAGTGAAACAGTTTTCTGTATTTAAATTGCTCGGCAGTGTGGTAAATTGTTCCTCAGGTGCAGTCTTCAAGTAAAGCTGAAGTATCTTTGTTAGAGACATTTTAGAATATCTTAGGAGCATCAGTACCTCAATTCCATGGGAAACTGAGCTTCATGCAAAAATGATATGATGAAATTCTCAGAAATCTAGTGCAAGAAATTAGTCCAAGTTATAACACTCTAGAAAATTAAGGTAAAATTTGTTCTTATTTTAATGTCACCCAGACTTCATTATCTAAATCTTTGTGAAACAGAACAACGTAGTAGAATAAAATTATTAGTGATTCTTCTGCTTAATGTTTTATATATATATCTGTTTGTCTCTTTTGCATATATCTGTCTATAGCTTTTATTGCCCAACTTAATCTTACAGAATGTTGTATGTATTTTGAAAATTATAAATAATAATTTATTATAAATTATAAATATCAATTTTTGAAAACACAAGCATTTGAAGTAAGCTCTATTGTTCTAGATAAAATTGTTTGTACTACTGGCAGGATCCTTGAATAGTCTACAAAAAACTTTTTGGGGAGATGAATAAACATCCAGCGAAATTCAGGGGGTTTTGCTGGGTTGTCTCATTGCATTTTTAATTAGACAAAGTGCTTACAGTTCAGAAAGCACCCAAATTCACAGTAAATGAGTCTAGAATATATGTAAGGTACAGGACTAAGATGTCCAGTGTCTGGTCACAGCTGGCATCATTGTAGCAGTAGTTATACAAGCTTTACCACCCTATGTTCTTGGGTGGTTATGGTTAAACAGTGGAGTTAACTAGCCTTTCTAATCCAAAATCTGTGATTTTGTGATGCTTTGTAAGAAAGTCCAAATTTTTTGCTGTGCTTCATTGTCACCAGTTAAATAATACTTCATCAATAAAATAGATTGTGAGGCAATGCATCATGAGCATGTAACAGTCTTCTTATACCAGCACTCTGATTGGACATTTTTCCTGTTTGAATGGCAATACAGTGTGAAAACGAAGACATCTATGCATGTTTCCTTGTTTTCCTACCTCTTTTGGAGGATATCTCCAGTATCTAGACAGATCAACTTCATTAAATCATGATTTATTTTTTTCCCTCTTACATATTGATCTAACAAGTTCTGTGAATACAAATGCCTCCAGTAACAAATTTGTATGAATCAGGTCCTGGAATGCTTAGTATATGATCATTATGTAGTTATATTTTCTGTTTATTTACTTGCAACTTGCAGGTTTCTATTTCGGCAGTCAAGTCAATTTGCTGATATGGAAAGAAAGTACAGTTTCTTACAGCAAGAAGCTGAAAAATTTCTGGATGTGGAAAATAAAGTAAACTTAATTTCTGAAAAGGTAATCATTAACATTTAAATTGGATAATCTCTGGTGAACAGTTGCCATCATTTTACTTTGTTGCTTTTTTGTTCATTTATCGACTGTTTTAAAATAAATTTTCATAATGTGTTCTACTTGCCTGTGAATAGGCCTTTAAAGAATATTTCATGTGACAAAACATGTCATTCCATGCCATTGTTCAAGTATGTAGATGTAGTGGTTGTATCTCAGTATATTTTTTAAACTATTTTTAAGAACTTACATTTATGCACGTACTTCATTCTAACAGTATTCTTTTGAGTATGATTCTAACATATATTGATTTGAAGAAAATTTACAGGCATTTTTACATAGTAGACCTGTTCTAATAATATGGAAATATAATGAAGTGATAGATAAAATAAAACAGCAATGAAAAAAATATTACGATGTGTGACATTATCAAGCAGAAAACTCATACTAGCTGCCAAATTATCCCCGATGTCTTACAGATAATGATGAGAGCACAGCATGGCTTATGCCAGTTACTTTGTTTTAGCACTGATCTCAGAATTATGTCACTTAGATGTGATGTAATTCATATATTTATATACTAAACTGCAGATTGCAAAATGTTGCATAGGATTTACTGTATTTTACACACAAAAACCAAACATGGAAAATAAGGGATTGACAACAAAGAAAATGGCATATATTTTATAGAAAAGCAACAATAGGCATACCTTTTTTCTGTGAGCTTTTCATGCTAGATTAATCAACAATATTTTAAAGAAGAAATATGAAAAGAATCATATAGGAGCTTTATAACAAGTACAGTGGCTTTTAAGGAACTTTATTCTCTCTTAAATAAATGGAAATGGTTTTCTATTCTTACTCTTGTTAAGTAGACACGAACATTGTTTTGTGTTATAAATGCAGCTTGAGTCTTCCGAAAGTATCCTGCGAGAAACTGCTTCATCCTTCTCTGTGATGACTGAGTTTGAGCAGGAAGTATCTTCTCTTCATAACATCATAAATGATATTCAGAACAATGAACAGACTCTTTCTCTAAAAATGCAGAGTATTAATAAGAAGTTCCAAAAGGTTACAAATTCCTGGAGAAGAAGCTTGGATGAAATGAACACAAACACTAGTGGTTTAAAATCTGAAGCAAAGTTCATACATACAGAAGTTACTTCCCAAATTAATGAAGTCGACCAAAGAATTAAATCCCTTTCAGAAAGAGTAAAAGATTTGGAAGACAGTACAGCCAGAAATATTAGAACACTAAAAAAACAAGAAGATGATGAATTCTCTAGAGTTGAACATAAGTTGGACTTGCATGCAAAGGCAGTTGAAAAGCTAGAAGAAGAACAGAATAGTCTGGTAGTGAAGGACACAAACCTGAATCAGAAACTTGCAAACTATGAACCTAAAATTGAGGAGTGCAAGAACCATTTGCCAACAATTGAAAATGCTATTCACTCTATTCTTAGACTGTCCAGTGAATTGCTAGGTATGGAGAAAAAGATACAGGACTTGATGACACAGCTGTACACTGTGGAAAATGATATGCTGAAAACTGTTTCTGATACAATGGCAATGCAAAAGGTTCTTGAAGGCATACAGTACAATGGCAGCTTGTTGAAAGTGCAAGAGGAAACAGCAGTTTTAGAAGTAGTGTCTGACGCAACAGTATCTTCAAAAGCAAAAGAAATAACTTTAGAAAGTGAAAAGAATGGGGATAAGTGAATTTGGACTTAGGTTTCTCATTGATGAAAAAGCACTTTATAATAAATAATGTGATTTCAATGTACATTAAGGATAGCTGAAATAATGTCATTAATTTAAAGAGACATTGCATCAGCCTGAAAGGAAAACTTATAATAAAGAGGCTAGAGAGCAAGACATACTATGTTGAAGAAGGTAAAAAGTATTTTCTTAAATTAAGGATTATTTGCCGCTTATTTATTAAAAGATCCTTTTCATGAATTTGAAACAAAGTATGTAGGTTTAAGGGGAAAAAACCCCTATTTTGGTTTTCATGCTTAGTTTTCACTACTTAGTTTCTTTTGTTATTTTTTGTATTATTTTCCATGGACTTGTAACACAATGAACAATTGATCACTTATTTCTCAGTAGAAATACATGTACCTTGCTTTTAATGTATTGTGTACCACAATGGTTTTGTGCTTATGATACAGACTTCTCAATGTCAGAGTTCCTACTGGGATCTACACATTTTATTATGTGCAGGAAAGTACTAAGTACATTTCTAACAGCTGAAACTTAGATATAACAGCATTACAGAAAACATTAGTGAAGTACCTCCTACTGAGAATCTTGTCTTGTAAGTAGCTGGTATTTACATAGCAGTTGGTGTTATTATTTATTTCTTTGACCCCATGCAAATAGTCTCCACAGACCTCATTTCCAGCCTTTTCAAACTTGCTAAAATGACTGGCAGCAATTTGTTCTGCCATTGAAGTCACTGAAGTACTTATAGACTGAAATTGTTATTAACAGATATTCCTGTTAGATTCTTCTTCCATCATTTAATATACAAGTTTGGTGTGATCAATCACTGTATTAGTTTAGGGGTTGTGTTTTGGGGTTTTTTTTTTTGTGGGGTTGGTTGTTTTGGTGCTGTTAAAAACAAATTTTAACCTTCTCTTCTGTAGAATGTTCTCTCTTAGGCATTATATAATATGACTGGTATTGCATTGCATTTCTAAGGGGAAAAAAAAATTAACAGTGCCACTGACTTGTTTCTCAAAGTTTGCTGAACTAAAAGCCGCAAAAGTAATTAATGAAATCCATGGAAGTTATGTCCTTGGGAGCAGGAAATATCCAGTTTATCCACAGATGTACTTACACGTGACTTAGTACTACCTGATAGATTTGATAGCTGTTCATTGAAATTTGGATCTCAGGGACATCATAAATTTTTTTCCTACAGACTTACGTCTTAATAATTTTGTATTTCTGAACTCAGGAAAGTAGTTTTCTTAACAGAGACACTAGGAACACACAGTATTTATGACTTAGTCAGACTTAAGTTATTCTAGTTTTGTACATTCATTTCTCTAGAACTCCACTGAAATCTTTGCTAAACAGGTAAAACTGCCCATTCAAGAGACTATGAAACCAGCATTTCTCAATGTTATAAAGCTGTATCAGTTTCATATATTTATTGCTTATGTATAAGTTTGTGTCTGTTTACAGTCATATTCAAAATAAAAATATATTGTAGTCGATTGCCCTGTGCCAGTACAGAATCTAATTCAAAATAAAGTGCTCCTTCGGAAAGCATACAGAGTAAATAGCGTTCCATGTCCCATTAAGAAAAACAATTCTATAAATAAATGTTTTTTAAATACTTTTCACAAATATGTTCCAGTTACAGTGTTTCTACTTTGTATCTTTTTGTGGAAGAGTTGCTAGATTATCAGTGGTATGCTCCCAATTTAATTTGCTTTGTCAACCTCAACACTACTGAAAACTGAATGTACAGGAGATTGAAGAGGAAATCCCCATCCTTAGAGGGCATTAACTAGGAAACAAGCACAACTTTCCACAGTTTTGGTCTTTTGCTTTTGAGCAAACAGTTCTGAGCTAGTGAGGAATGACCAACACTACCGAAGAATTAAAAATATTTGTTTCTTTGGTGATATTTTTACTGCTAGTGTCCAGAAAAGGATTAATATGAAACTAATTATAGCCTCTTAGGATGTGTTTCAGTTTGCCCATTTGGTGTTTTTTTCTCTCCGAGTTCTACCCTGACTTACTGGGGATCACTCAGTATCACTCAGGTATTTTACTTTCTTCCTCTCAAATTTGAAAACCAAGAACCAGTCATTAAAAAAAAAAAAAAAAAAAAAGGTGACCTAGTAAATCCAGGCAAAAATCCAATGAGTGTTCCCTCATTAAAGTAGCTTTTATGGAGACAATACAAAAAATCCTGTAAATGGAAGAAGAGTGCATTTGTTGACTTGGGTTTTCAGAGGTCATGTAAGAAAGTCATACAGCACCTTCCTGTAATTTTTTGTTGTAATAGAAAAAGTAGTAACACTTGTTATGTATACTGACAGGAAAAAAATACATTTTGGTTGTGTTGCAACAGTTTATTTCATAGAGAGAGGGTTTGTACTCCATTTGAATTTCAGAGTAGTAAGGTATTTCATTAGAGTATAGCTTGAATTTTGATGTGAGTTGTTAAGTTAGAAATATTTTTGTGTCCCTCTAGTGTGAAAAGACTTGGAACTTAATGGAACAGCTGGAAGATCTTCAGATAATTTCTCACATTAAACATCTGCAGGAAGATATTTATACCATGAAAGCATGGTCTAGCAGCATAATTGAAAAACAAGAAGAACTGCAGAAGAATTTAACAAGCCTTTTTCATGCAGTTTCTAGTGTTGAACAGAATGCAGCTTCTGTAGCAAAAAACATAACGTTGACAATTGTGACAGTAAAAACTGACCTAAGGCGCATTTCAGGCCTCGTCTCAGAAATGACTGCACTGACAGACTCTTTGCAAACATTAGAAGATAAAGTAGAAAAAGGTGAAAAGACAACAGTAAAAAATATAGGTGACCTCCTTAGCAGTAGCATTGACCGAAGTACAAAAATACAAAGCTTGGCATCCAGTAATGCAAGAAAAATTGAGCAAATTAAGACAGCATTGTCTGAGTTAAGGAATGATTTTAACAAGCATTCAGATAGACTTTTGAATCTTGAAGGTGACAGAGCAAAAGTTCTGAAGACGGTTACATTTGCAAATGATTTAAAACCCAAGATGTACAAAGTTAAAAAGGAGTTTGCTATCTTGGAGCCATTAATAAATGACCTAACACTGAGAATAGGAAGATTAGTGGAGGAAGTATTACGACGGGAGAAGGAAATTGCTTTACTGAATGAGAAATTGGCCAACATAACAGGAGTTCAACCCGAGATCAAGGATGTGAAAGATGGAATAACCAAGATTTCAGACATGAATTGATCACTGAAAGGCTAGTGCCTAAAGAATAGTATTTGAGGAGTGTTAACTCCATCACATGTAGTACTAAGAAAACAGACAATATTTAAAGGCTTCATTTAGAAGCACATGAAAACTTGAGGTTTGTCCTATTCCTTTGAAAAAGACAGGAGAAAGTCTTACTGATTTCAAGGAAAAAGTGATACTGTGAACAAAAAATGTGTCTCTCTGCATGTATTTGCCTTTCTGAAGAATGACAGATGCTACATTTAATAAATTGCTCGTTTTGTATAATAAAGCAGCGTTAAAATTATGTTCTTAGAGTTTGCTATCCTGAAGTAAGCAGGACCCCAGACTGACAGTTCTTCAGTTTTCCTTTCCTGTTCCAAAGGAGAGAATTATAGTTTCCAGCTAAACAAGTAGACAAACAGCAATTTGTCTCAGTATGTTCACTCTATGATTTTTGTAAACTAAAGCACTTTTTTTTTTTAATATTTAATTACATAAATGCAGTGAAGCAAGCAATGGCTAGGAATATGGCTGATGCCTTGCAAAAAGTTTGTCAGAGTAATTTGTATAAGATTTTGTGTGAGTCTTTATAATTGTAAATCATAATTACTGTGCAACACCGTTGTGTCTTTAAAACTCAGAATTCTCTAGAGAGGCAATGCTCTGAAAACCTACTAACCCTGCTGATGACTTTATCCCAGTGCCATGGTGTGTGTTCAGAAATCCCAACGTTACTATTCATTCATTATTTCTTAGTCTGAAAAATACTATAGTGAGCAGCAGAATCACCAAAGAGAAGCTACTTACAGTCCAAAAGGCTAGACTGGTATGAGCCACTGGCACTATTTCTGTGCTGATGAACAAGAGATCTGAGACACTTGAAAATGCAGTGGGCAGTAAAATGAAGTAAGAAGATAGTGGGAATGGGTTTAGCAGAGGAAGGGTGAGGGGAAAGGGAAGTGCATTAAAACAGAATAAAAATTACTATAAAAAAACAATTACAAGGGATACAGCAACTCAGAAAATCCCTGTAAATGAAACCATATTAAGAAGTGCAAGTATACGGTAAGGCCTTTGTAATTCCTGGATTGCTTAGTTGGTCATACCTGAACATCTTGCAGCTGCTAGACTCTTGATTGGAAGATAAAGCCATTTTTCTCCCTCGCTATTCTTACCCTCATTCAGCATTACATGTCTTTTGGTCTGCTTCATGTTGCCAGTCTTCCAAACTCTGTTTGCTTCATTCCCCTCAATCACCTTCAAATACTTTAAAATTTTCCCCTTTTGTATAGGTCCAATTGCTACTTCCCCATTTCATTGGGGGTTTTTTTAGCCCTTTTCAGTCCACCTGACAGACCACAGGAATAAACTTGTCAAAACACAAGTTTTCCTAGCAAGCATCCACAGATACTCTTTACCAACCCCTGTCCCTTTGCTCTTTCACACAATTCTTAAGTGAGCCCCTGAAAATAACCAAATGGCATTTGAAGGAGACAGAAAAAGAACAGCCAGAATGGTCAGCCATACTAAAGCATGCGTTGTGTGTCATACCTGAAAAAATATATATGCACATACACATTAAGAGTTTGAGGGTTACATAACAAATACATTCATTTGTATATTAAAGCCTGCTCTTCACTGAATTCACCAACCCATTTTGTTGGTTTTTTTTTTTTAGTGTGGAAGCTCATGTTAGTTGCATCAAGGAGAGCATTTGGCACAACAGACAAGGTTATCAAAGGAATACAGATAATACAGCAGAGTGAGAAATGCGCCCTGCACATCTTTCACTGTGGCCTGTACAATGCAGTTACCAGAGGATTAACAGCATCATGGGCTACAGTAATTTTATTTTGTTTTCAACATTATGAATGCATTGCTTGTGGTCAGTAGCCAATAAAAATCTGGAGAGGCAGAACCAGACAACCAGTAGAGCGCTATCTACACAAGTGATGTGGAAAATATGCTCCAGCTGCAGTTAATCAGAGCAGTCTTGACACAACAGAGGTCTGTCTGCATGAAAAGAGCACTCTCTCCTTGGAACTAACCAGAAAATGAGCCAGGATAAACAACTGTGGATTTCATTTCCAACCCCCAAATGAACAACCTCCAAATTCTAGAACACATCTACCAGTGAAAAGCAGAGTATACAGCCCTGTGCATGGTCTCTATGGCAAGTTCAGCATGCAAAAAATGTTACAGGACTATTAATTTCCCTTTCCCTTTAGCTGTATGCAGACCACCCACCCTTCCTTCCCAGAAGGGAAGGTCTAAAGCATTATGATCTTTTCAGAAAGCTTTCCTGCTGCAAGAGGAAAAATTTAAGTCACAGAGGTAAAGTTTACTTGAAAAAAATACTTTAAAAAAATCTCGACCTAACCTATTGCGCCCTTTTAAATAGGGCAAGCAATCAGTAATTCTCCCATAATCTGCACAGGTTTTACCAATCTCCAATTGTCCTTCCAGCACACACCTTCACAGAACTAAGAAAGTTAAAGCATAGCTTTGCAATTACACAGCTCTGTGGACAGAAGCAAAGCTCTTTCTACAGTAGAAAAGGTGAGGCAAAGAGTGAGGTATTTTTCAAAAATTTGAAGCAGACTGCTAACCTCACCTCCTTGGTTTAGTACTGTCAGTGGTCGGGAGAGTTAGCAGCTCAGGAAAAATACAGCCCCTTACTTAGTTCATTTCTAGGGTCACTCAGTGATACTCTACAACTTTATCAAATGAGTGAGATTCAGTAATAATGCAAATTACAGCTATGGTACTTAGAACATCCCATGGAGCCCAGCTTGTAGTGACACTCAGGACATCTTTGCTTTTAATTTAGTTTGTAGGTACAAAACTAGCCAATTAATATTCTTGTCAGCAACTTGCATGGAAAAAACAACCCAAAAGCCAGCAACAGCATCAAGCAATCATAGGCAAACATGAGCAAAGTAATCCCAAAACACTAAAATCTACCTTTAGACACCAGAACACCTGTCCAGCCAATAATTTCCTGCTAACAGTATCTTTCTCGCCATCACTCAGTTTCAAAAACTGTATTCTGTAACAAAGCCGTGTAGCTATTAAGGTCATCTTTCCAAGGTACTCGTATTTGCTATAAAAAAGCAGGATATTTATTGTTTTCACTGTGAACTACATCATTTCTATGTAGAAATGTAAATCAATTACAACTATTTGTATTATTACAGTCTGTTTTAAAATGATACGCAACAAATATTTCAGCAAGTATCAGCACGTGATCTGTAGTACAACCCGATACAAACACTGTGTGAACAGAGTTGCTATTCCGAATTTCCGTAACAGTATGCTTTAAATCGGAAAGTTCATCTCAGCTCCAAAACCAGCAAGAAAAGATGCTTTTTCCTTCATAAAATATACACAAGCAGCATATGCATAATCTATGTTCTACAAAGCACTTTGGGGTTCAGTGGTGGGTCTGGAGTTACGCAAATTCAAAGTGGAGTGCTCCTTTTCAATACAGGGCTTTCCCAGCAATGGAAAAGCAAGTCCATCAAAAGCACCACTGCTCCCATAACCCGGCTGTCCAGCCTTTGGAAAAAATACCAGGAATTACGCACAAAGCAGTTATCAATGACAAAGTTGACCTTTTAAATGCATTTTAATACATTTTTCCCACTGAAGCTTATTTAAAACAACAGCAGGTGACCCTTTAAGCAACATTTTATATGTCAAACCCTTACTGAACATGCACCTGAACAAGCCTATGGCTGAATATTAATGAAGCCAGCAGCTGCAAGGCAATTCTCTCCCCCCTTGGGTTTTCCACTGAAGCATAACACTGCAATGAGCACTAAGTATATTTTCCATTTCTCAGTTACAGAAGAGGAACTGTTGGCTGCTCCTTGTAGTCTCAGATCTATCTTGATAAATCTGAGCATCTTTAAAAGGACAGTTTCAGGTCTACACTTGAGCAATAAGAAAATGCACTTAAGAGTCTCTTATTACTGTGCGTAACAACTACACAACCTTAACCCAGTTCTAGGGAAAAATGCGATTTTTCTCAACATATAGAATGACAAGCAGCAATCTTCTGAAATTTAGCTCAGTACTGGATTGCTTGACAATCAGGCTACCTCACCGCATGAGCCAAGCTTGTCTCACTCTTCTGCCCGCTTTAAAATTTGACAGAAGTGCTTCACTTTCTCCAGGATTAGAAGGAATTTGAGATGTTTTACACAAAAAAAGAATCTACTGAGTTAAAACATGCCTTTAAAGAAACTGATACTCAGAACACAAAAGTGATAGTTTTTTCTAAGCTGCACCACACACACAAGTTAACTTCAAAAGCTGATTTAACATCTATGGTCTTGGTACAAGATCAAGTCATAGTAAAGGCTCTTCTCCAAGGAACCTCTTAGAAAGCACTTAATGACTCATTAAATAATTTCAAAGCTTCCCACTCACAATGGGGAAACAAGATTTACATACTTTTAAAATTATTTAATGACAATTCAAAACCAAAGTACGTGCACAAATGTTTTATTTACACTTAGGGTATTTGACTTTGCTGTGTAATGCAGTTAATTACCAGCCACTCTAAGAGTGCCTTTATTACTGTCATGGCGACGGGGAAAGGGAGCAGTTTCAAATTTTACTCCACCTTCTGAAAGGCAGAAATTCAAAATAAGGCCCAGCTTTCTTGTTCAGCACAATCATCCAAAATCTTGGAAGTTGTAGGGTTTTCCTAGGGGGTGAGAAGCTCAATGATATGTAAAACAACAGCAGGCACATCAGACTCTGGCAAGATGCAGCAGTCTGTATATTTATGCTGTTCCAATGGCACTTGCCTTAATTGTCCTTTTGGTTCTGAAAGGAACCAACTAAAGAGGAAGGCGCAGTACAACATATACGAGTGCCAAGTTCAGTATTATCAGCTCACATGCTGGAAGGCAGCATCTCCAGTTTCACATAAAACACACTTCAGCTCCAGCTCTACTACTATGTGAACAAAGTAGTACAGAGAGGGTGAAGTGATTTATCAACGGTGGGTTATTGAACAAGTGAAATGCAGAAGGCAGCATGATCATCCTTCAGTAAAAGACTGCAAATTCATTTCCTTAGCAGACCATTGTATGTCTCCTCTTACATACCTAAGAACCTAGATTTCTTCACATCAGGGTCCAACAAAAAACCTCCAAATTGGTATGGCTCCTTGCACTGCAGAAGTGCATGGTTCAACCAAAACTCAGCATTAAACTAATTCAGAAAAAAAAATTAAATTTAAAACTATAGCCATAGCAAATGTAGGGAAAAGCTGGCAAGTTTTTCCAACTCTAGAATAAAAGACAAGCCATTTTTATCGTATTTTAGAGCTGAATTAAGATTTTAGTGGTCAGACATATTTGAAAATCTTTATTAACATCAGCTTTTCTTTAAAGAGGTAGCAGCTACCACTGAATTCCACAGGACAACCAGAAGGACCACATTCTTTGGTGTGGTTCAAAGCCAAGAGAAGCAGAAATTAGTCAAGTAAGCATTAAGTTAGTTAAGTTGGGATGACCATCCCAAGGCAGAAACAGCTCTAGTATGTGTAAGGTTCTTTTTATCTCTGCAGGGAACACCAGTATTACTACCAGGATGTCCTGTCAGACTGCAGTCTCATCTCAGCCGTTAAGGAGTTCAGCTGTTCTACAGTAACAGCTTATTACAGGCAAATGATCAGTAGACTCAAAGTGCACAGGACTGCAGTTCTGCAAGGACAGGTTTTGGCACTTCTCTGGAAACAGTGAAAGCCTAGTTTTGTTACAAGTGGAAAAGAAACACTTCTCTGACTCCTAAAGTGTGGAAGAGAGCAATTTTTTTAACTTTTTTTGAGGGGAGAGGGGAGGAAAGCAGGGAGAGTATTTGACATATTTGCTGCTATGAAATGAAGCTTACATATGCAGTAGTAAACAGACACTAAGCACTCTGTTTCTCATTTATTTCAGGCAATGACAGTGGTAGAATTTAAACCCTCACGTGAGATGAGGGCACAGCCAATAATGACATCATATAGAGGTTTTTTTCTACATAGTCGAATATATAAAAGTTTCATGAAACTCATCACTGGGACAGCCAGCAGTCAGTCCATGAGTTGTCTATTCAGTTAGACCAAGCTTCTTCTTCAGAGATTCTGGCATTTCAGGTGGAGGTGGGCGAGGAAGTCTGAAATAAACCTTGACAGAATCATAGATGAACCACTGTAGTGCAGTCAGGGTACCAATCATAATGATACGTGCAAACAGCCCTTTCCATACACCTGTAGAGCAAAACAAAGCATGAGTAGTGTAAAATTACAGGAAACACAGAAATCCTCCCCCAAACACGACAAACACTTGATCCAAAATACATGAAAGTAAGGATGTACCTTTGAATCCGAGCCTCATAAGAACCTGTGAAGCAGAGCTGCCCTTTTCTTTGTTCAACACAGACACCACGGAGTCAGCAGGATGGGAAACAATTGCACAGAACACACCAGCTGAAAGAGTAATTTGACATTAGTTCTGTGGTGTTTTAGTGTACACAGTAATGGTACAGCTAAGTACAACCAACAGAAACCACATCTGCTAATAAATTGCACAGACATGTTCTGGTATCCTAAAAGGACTCTTAAAGATCTAGAGCACAGGTCTTACAAAGAGCAGCTGAAGGAGCTGGGGTCACTTAGCCTGAAGGAGGCTTTCTACAACTACCTGAAAGGGAGTTGCAGCCAGGTGGACATTGATCTCTTCTCCCAAGTAACAGGGCAAGAGGAAATGCCCTCAGGTTGCACCAGGGGATGTTTAGATTGGATATTAAGAAAAAATTCCTCACCAAAAAGGTTGTCAAGCCCTGGAACAGGCTGCCAAAGGAAGTGCTGGAGGTACCATCCCTGGATGTACCCCTGCAGGTACTCACAACATGTGTGCTTGTGGCACTTGGGGATATAGTTCATTAGTGGATTTGGCAGTGCTGGAGCAATGACTAGTCTTGATTGTAAAGGTCTTTTACAACCTAAACGATCCTATGATTCTATGATAACATGATGTGAATAGAAAATACCTCAGTTCTGCTTTTGCATTTACTCTTCTGAATCTTTGGATATTGAAAAGGCCCCTTTCATCCAAGTTTCTTTTACCTTCCTTTCAACCTTCCCAAAACTAAGAAGGATGCAAGTACTTACATCAGCTGCAGCTTCTAAACCTGGACAACATTAGTAATATATAGGAACAATTAAGAGTACTGTCCTACTACAGATCCATTTTTCACTAACGGACTGAATATAGTTTTTTCCCCCTGCACATCTCAAAGTTGCAAGTAAGTTCGCCCACGCTAGTGACATCTATTTAATATTCTGAGAAGGGAGAGGTCTCTAGAGTCACAGTAGTCCATTAATGAAGTGTAGGACTTAGAGGTTCCTTACCAATATAACCTGCAACAAATGTGACTACCAGCTGTTCTCCTTTTGTACATTCATTTCGTGGCTTGGGAACGACGTACTTGTAGAGAGCTTCAACAGTACGTTCAAAGCAGGCAAATTTCATCATTGTGTATGGAATCTGTCTCATCCACAGTGGGGCAACACCTTTATAGAAACTTAATCAGAGAAGAGATAAATTCGGTTTCATCTTCTTCAGTATTTAAGGTATATTTCCGACTTGAAATTAGCTTATTGTTGCTATCAAGAATACAACTTCTAGATACTTCCAGATATTGACAGCCTTACAGTAGTATCTAGAGGTATCAAGATATCTAGATACTACTACTGTAAGGCTGTCAGTACCTAGAGAACAGAAATTTAAGTTGTAATAGTTCCTGAGTACTACCTTAAAACAGCAACACAAATTAGAATTTTCCTGATTCCCAGGCTACACAGCAGTTTCTGTAGTCACTTTTCAGATTACAACGCACTGCAATAATGTAATACTACCGGGGCAGTAAGGCTAATGTCTGCATACCAGCCAAGTCCTGATAGTGAGAAATGACTTGTGTATTTACAGCCAATTCTATCAGAACAGAAAGCTAACATGCAGTTATATTGCTCTCACATGCCAATGACTCAAGCATCTTTGACTGTACAACCAGAAAGTTGCTGAGTATCTCTGACTGGAACTGCTAGAAACTGAAGTTATCCAGCAGAACTCAGAACAAAGATACTCACAAAGATGGATCTAAGGAGCATGTGGAATTAACAGACAGTTCAACACAGATTCCCTGAAATATGTTATCTTGAAATACAAAGACCAAAAAAGTATTATAAGCTAAAGCCATAATTAGTTAAGTTCTTCATTAAGAAAAAATACTCAACATCAAGAACCTGAATAAAAATTACAAGTGATACTTACGCCCAAATACCTTCTTCTCCGAACATTTTAGGTAAAGCCTGCCGCAGAGTGTTCGCGTATCCAGGCTGTGTCTGAATACGAACTTTAGCAGCTTCCATTGGAGCCAGAGCAATGTCAGCAAAAAACTCTGCGCTGGCAGATGCAGCTAAATATAGCGAGGTACGCCACAAATAGGCATTTTCCTGAAGTGAATGTGAACACACATTTTTATTAATGAATCATGCTTTTCTGATTACTCATTATTATTACGTTGCAGATACACAGCCTTACAAAAACTATTTAAGGCTCACCTCTCCCAGCATGTTGCCATATAGGATTTTGAAAACTTCATAGAAACCAAATTTACAAAGCCCTTGCATGGAATATCCAATAAAGGTTGGAGCCCATCCCTTAGCCAAGCCACGAACACCATCTTCATTGAGTGTCACTGAAAATCCATTGAAGATGCTCTTGTATTTTTGTGGATCAACCTAAACAGAATAGGAAGTTGAATGCTTGATATTAGCTTACTATTTCCTTTCTCACACCCTCATCTACAATTTAAAATTCTTAAATTCCTCAGACAGCTGGCTTTCAAAAATTCCCTTGACAGATGATGAACTCACAAGGTTAGATTCATGTAACTTAATGCTTACTTGCTAGTCTCAAACCCTGACTTATTTTAACAGCTAGTACTGTTATACTCAGAAATCACCAAATTCTAACACTGTCAGAGGTATACTGGTGCAATTACGTATAGAACAGTCTTAAAAAATTTGGTAGCTCCTGCCAGCAATATCATCTACTCTACGCATCACACCTATGTACACTCAAGTGTCACCACAAATCAAACATGATGATTCACCTGATTCTTAACCAGAAAAGGCTGTTTGTCCATTTTTAGTATGATCCCCCAACAGACTCAAAGACAGATAGAGCAAAGAGGATCAAAGAGTACTCAAGAACTTCTATACTTGTACTTTGACTTCACAGTAAAGGCTACACACAAACTGTGCCCACAAAACTTTGAGATTTCATTAACTTATCAGAAATTAAGAAAAGACTGAATCATTTTATTTCATGTGAAAGGAAATAATTTAACAGAAATTCTTTAACAAGTCGTTAAGTCACATCACACTTTTACTTTTCATATTTGACATCATCCAACAGTTTCTCAGAGGCTAAGAAGAAAGGTATCAAACTGGAAGCCAATCAAAGCTATCAGAAAGAACTATGGGACATACACGTCAACCTTCATTGACTGATATTTTGTTCTGCAATCTGGCAGCAACCTACTCAAGAACTAGTTCACCTAAAATCAATTTTGAAAAGAGACATTATTTCAGAAAACTAGATATTTAATCAGATACTATAAAATGATGCTATGTTCAAGTCAGAACCAGGCTCAGTCATTAGCTATGTAACAGGTGTCCTGGTTTCGGTTAAACCATGGCAAAGGTGACCTCTTCTTAAAAAGACATGAGAGGGCAGGCAACATGTTTCTTTCTGGAGAACTTAGGAAGGATTAGTAACATGCTTTGTACTGGATCTGTAAAGAGATAAATGCTGACAGGTTTTAGAGGATCACACCTGGAATTCACATGGAATGCTCCCTCCTGAACCACCACCCTTCCCATGTAAAGAACCCAAGATTGGTAGCCCAAGCTGAGCATGTCTGATGTGTTACAGAATTACTAGCTTGAGACCAGAATTTCAAATGCCCTCAAGTATGTGACAAAGCTTCTCTGGTAAACAATGCTAAATAAAGGTCATCCAGAAGAACACAATTTGAAAGAATATCATGCAGTACTCCTAGTGTGATCAGTAGGTCTGACTAATTCATAGTTCTCTCCTGATTTCAAGAGTTTTATAACTACAAAATTGCTATTTTTATAATCAGTGTCAGCCTATGCTCCAGGGAAGTCATTAATTGCTATACTTCCAGAAATTTAGAAGTGTGCTTTAATTTGCTTCATTCTTGCAGATTTGCCTAAGTAAATCCATTTGCATGTTTGTAGCCATGGTTGTTCACTAGATGATTTCAATGCATAAGCTGGTATCACACATTAAGTGCAATGTGATGACACTCTTTTCAGTTCAATCAAGGGCCACTTCAAGGAAACCAGCCACACGCACCAATTGGCTTACTGATACCAAATCAAGTTTTACCCACTCTACTCACAGTGGCATTGTTAGAAAATATCAAATCCATAAGCCATGCATTGATATCCACAGCATTAATGGATAAAATTACACATGCATGTCACTCCAGGCTAAAAAACATAGATCTGCAGAACACCAAAGATACCATTTTCTTACTCCAAAAGCACTGGAATAGTGCTAGACAGCCAATCCATCAGGAAAGAGTAAAAGGTGGGTGCCTTTTAGCAAATATAGTCAGTTAAACATGCCTTATATGTCACCAAAATAATTCATCCAGACTATCCTAAATACCTTTGCTTCTCTCAAAAGTGGTATTTTGCTAGTCTCACAACAGTAGATTTGATAAAGCAGCACTCAAGTTTACTTGCTTCTTGTCATCCACTAAAGATTGCATCCCTACTACAAACTGTTAATATGGAAGAAAAAGTTCAAGAAATGTTTAAGTTTATACAAACCTGCATACGACATTTCACTAAATCCAGAGGTACAACACCAGTGTGTGTCAGGCCACAACTTAGGACCCCACCAACGCCACAGAGAGCATAAAACTTGAGCGAGCCATATTCACAACTGTATTCTGCAGCAAAAAATAAAGACACACCATGCTTTTACATAAACTCCATGCGCTGTTGGACAATGATGTCCAAGGTACAGTTTAGCCTCCAATTCATTAGTAGATTAAATATACCACACTAAACATGCTTTGCCAAAGTCATCACATACTGACATGCAGAACAAACCTGCATTCTGCATTTAACCAGGTCTAGAGGAACCAGTGCCGTATGTGTTGTTCCACAGCTAATAATCCCACCAAGGCCACATAGCATAAAGAATCTGTTTGAGCCATATGCACAGCTGTATTCTAGTTAATTGAAAAAAATTACATACATATGATCAATCATAAGTGGTAACAAAGATCAGAAAAGAAACAGAATTGCCTGAATGCTACTTTCTCAGAAATATTAAACTGAAATAAACTCCCATGCTGTATTATTCAAATGTACTCTTACACACAAAAATAACTCCCTTGTTTTAAATTAACAACTTTTGGACTGGCAAGATTTGATTCTAAGCCTTCCAAATTGAATTTGTTCCTTTAAACAAGCAATGGAAGAAAGTGAAGTTTTAGCTCACCACACACTTAAACCATATAAATTAATCCCAGAAGTTGCTAGTAGAAATTATGACTCAAAGTTGCAATGTCCAATGATTCCCTCTGGTATTCAGGAGACAAAGCTTCTTTGGTGAAGTATTCAATGATAGTGTAACTTCTGTATTAAATAGAGCCTATAAAGATCTACATTATCAGTACTGCAATTTTGTTTATGCAGCTATATTTTCAGGTATTTTTCAGATTCTTTATACAGATTTTATTTTCTTTCAAATACAAAAATCTCAAAGTTACATACAGCTTTTTTTACTCAAGTTTAAAATTAACAGTAGAAAATAAGCAGGAGGTAGCGCAGTTCTGCAACAATGCTTAACATTTTAAATACATAAGTAAAAACAAAACTAATATACTAAATAAGCATATAAAAAACAATACACTATGTAGAAAATGTTTCCCTGAGTAGAAAGGCATAATTTTTTGCCATTAAATCCACTGGTGAAACTTCAATGTAATGGAACTGTCAAAAAATTTACACCAGCTTAGTAAGAACTATCTCCAGACAAACACCATTGAAAAGACAGCAAAAAGCTATATTATGCAGAGCTTCTTCACTTTTGTCTTCTTGATTGCGAAATAAATTGCTTTAAGAACATCAACACAAGTTTACAATTATGTTCAACAGTATCAACAGAGGAGCAGTCAACACTAGCAGGCTTATTCAGCTCATAACTTTGCTATTTTAAGGGAACTTCTCCCAAATATTCCAGATATATTACATTTTATATTCACATGTCTCACCTACCTTAAAAATTAATTACCAAGTCAATAAAATGCCACTTTTTATTTACTCTAAAATAACAAATACCAAATCACAGACAGCATATTAAGCCTAAGCTTAAAGCTAGGAATCAGTGAAGAGTCAGAAAAATGTGTTTCTAATTAAGATACTGCTCCAGGCTATAAATATGCTGGTCTCAGACTTGGACATACCTCCAAAATATCTTGGCTATGCTGGCAGATTTGCAGACAGCAGTAACAGTCTTTTTACAAGAATGGCAGGTTAAACACACACTGACCAGGCTTTCTGTGCAGGTGTGATCACACAAGAGACCCTAGGTCTGTAGTATGGGGCAGCTCTGTCCAGCTCTCTTTGGCCAGCAGCACAACAGCACTGCACACTGCCCAGATACCACAAGTGCTTGTTCACAATGATTTACTGTTAGAAGTCACACTACTGAACTGACAGAGACAGACCTCTGTAGTAACCACAGAAAAGTAGAGCTTTATGTATGTGCTATTTTACAATGCTATTCAGACTGACCTGCCAACTCAGTATTCAAAAACAGCAATTAAGAAAAGCAAACCAGTATCAATTACACTTGAGCTCTTTAGAGATATCTAGGTTCATAGTGGTATAGTACATCTTGGACTTTCTATTTCAGAAGTACAGTTAAATTTCCTAAAAACCAATACCTGATAAGAGACCCAGCTGAATACATAGTATAGGGGGCAAGAAAGTCATTCTAACATACCTAGGCACTGGCTTAATACAAATACGCTGAAGCTACTAAAACATAAACATATAGCATAAAAATATGCCTACAGTTAAGACAGCTACATCATAACTATTTCTTATCTCTGCTTATGATCTGACACGTTAAGGACAAATTCCAAGAGCTGATCGTAGAACACTCTGCCTCTGAGCAGGGTTATGGCTGATATCCCGAACTGAACTCAAAAGGTCTTGTGGTTTGTACTGACTTTGTGTGACCTTGTGCAAGCTCAGATATCTTCTGCAACATGTTATTCTCCCAACACAAAGGCCAGAGAGGCAACTGGTACTGTTACCATGAAATAATGAACTCAGCAGAAAAGACTACAAAGACTAAAAACTGCTGGCCACCTTTGACCACAACTCCTACAAACAGAATGAAGATTAAGTATAATGCATTTAAGAAATAAGTGCACCTACTGAATATATTTAGCATACCAAAGAGTGATTTACAGATTTAGTTCACTGGCAACAGGATTACTACACTAAAAGCCAGAAGTAGTTTCTGGAAAATCTAATAAATAGCATGCAACATTGAGTTATCTTTCAAATATTACGTGACTGTTCATGCAAGTGCTCTAAAATACTTCAATAATACTTCAGAAGAGGCAACTTGCTGAAAGCACTTACTTCGATTAAAATAAAAGTAGACAGATGCTTTCAAGTTATCAATGGTTTAAAAGAATTGTACTATTCTCTGATACTAGAAACAGCACCACGGTGTGACCTTTAGAAGTCACAAATGGTTTTGGGAAACATGCAAGAAGCACCTGAATCTAAAATGCATCACTATATCTTAAACAGGAGAGTTATCTGGTGGTATGCCTCACAAATGCTAAGGAGAAAGAAAAAAAGAAAGAAAAAAAAAGAGGGAGAAAAAAACCCCGAACATCTGCAAGCAACCCTAATGTGTCTAGATGTTCAGCTGTGAATAGAAAGGGCAAAAAAATAAGAGGAAAAGGAATAAACAAGTGGAGAGATGATCTTTTGAAGAGGCAAATTCATATGCTGCTCTTCCCCAGGGATGAAAAAAAGTACGGGCCTACAACCTCAGGAACCGAGGCTGCAGGCCCTGCAGAGCCAGAGAAAGCTGTCTCTGCTCCCCAAGACAGACTCCGCGGGGGTTTCTGCGATTACTCTGCACTAGAAGCTTTCCAATGCCCTTCCCGCTAATGCCGGATTCATCCTGCCCCTCGGCACAGCCGCCAGGGCGAGCGGAAGCGCATACCAGCGCCTCCCCCGCCCGTGCCCTTCCTCGTCCTCCAAGAGGGCGCACAGGCCCAGCGCCGGCCCCGACCGGCCCCGCGCCGCCCGGCGGACACGGGCGGGGGCAGGGCGGGCCCCGCCGCCCCGGCCGCGGCCTCCCCCGCGTTCCCTCCGTCCCGCTCTCACCTTCCGCGGCCGACGCGGCCGCCAAGCCCCGCCGCGCGGCCGGCGCCTCCGCGGGCTCCGCCGGGCGCTTCCTCACGCCGTCCTGGGGCAGCTGGAAGTGCGGCGCGTAGAAGGGGTTGTGCCGCGCGAGCGGCGCGATGGTCGAGAACATGGCGACCTGAGGCGGGCGAGAAGAGCAGAGCGGCGTGGGACCGGGAAGGCCGGCCACGGCGCGACTGCGGGGCCCGGGCCCTAACCCCGCTCCCGCGAGGGGGCCCCGCCGCCCCGGGGCGAGCCCGGTGGCGGGCGGGCTGGCGGGCGCGCCGTGCGGCCCGACTCACCTGGCAAGATGGAGCCGCTGCGGCAGAGCTGAGCGCGGCCCGCGCCGTCACCGTGTCCTTCGCCGCGCCGGGGGCGGGGCCGCCGCGCAACGACCCGCGCCGCGATTGGCCGAGGCGCCGCCAACGGCCGCAAGGCGCACGCGCAGCCGCGGCCACCGCCCTCCCGCCCCGCGCCTGCGCCTTGCGCGCCGGGCGGGCCGCGCTGCGGGCAGCGCCCCGGAGGGACGGGGGGAGGCGGGCAGGGAGAGGCGCCGGGGCCGGGCGGGCCGCGCCCCTTCCCTCTCGGGCAGTCACGGGCGTACGAGCGCACCCCGGCGCCGCTACACCCCGCGCCTCCGCCTCTGAGCCCTCCCTATCGCCGCCCCACTCTGCGAGGTTGCCAGCTCCCCACGTCTTCCCGCAGCGCTGCCCCAGGCAGTGTCAAGCCGGGCGCGCCCGGACGCCGGCAGCATGCGGCTGGCACCGGCAGGCTGGCCTTGACCCCTGCTCGGCAGCACTTTGCGTAGAAACATGGAACGGCCAAGGTTGGAAGAGACCTTTAAGATAATCAAGTTCAACAGTTCAGCCCGGCACTATCACCCTAACCCTCAGCATCACACCGGCTTTTTGAGATTAAAGAAGTCCTCAGTATCACACCGCAGTTTTGCAGTTCTGCAAATCGGAACTAGTCATGCTTTCCAGTCACAGCCTGCTGAAGCCACAGGATGCGACTCCCTTCGCAAAACGCTCACCTCTCGGCAGGCTCTGGCCACAGCACACGGCAAGACCAAGCACAGTCAGATCTGCCCCCAAACACCCTGCACCCTCCATGGCCAAATGTCACCTTTGGAGGGTAAGCTTGCAGGGCATGTTGACATGGCCTATGCTACAACAGCTGCAGCTTGTTACTAGTTTGTTAAAAGCAAAATGTTATTTAACACAGCACCCATGCTTGGCCCTACCTACCTTAAACTATGCGTTTTCCAGCATAGGGCAATGTCACTCATTTTAGCGATTTACATTGTAAAAACTGGTGCAGCACAGTTAAGCTTGTCAGTTATCAAAGAGGCAAGAACTCCACTTTTTCACCATCTGTATCACATACTTTCCATTAGTGCTCAGTAACAACATACATGCAGAAGCCAGCAAAGCAAGACATGCGCTGAACATCACAGCTACTTCGGGGCTGAGAGTCATAATACAAACAGCAGCACACCTGCACCACCACACTGAAGAAACACCCCCCTTTGGTCAGCTCAGCAGCCTCAGCAGCTCGTACTGAACTTCCAAGGAGAGCCTTTAGCCCTTGGCTCTACTCACAGTATTTCACAACAAAGTTGACCCAGAGAAACTCACACACATGCAAAAGTGTCACACACCTAAGAGCGCTGTCACAGAAATCAAGGTTAAATCCCCCTTGAATAAACTATACTCCAGCTGCCGTGTAGGAAGAGGTCAAATTAAACTTACATTCTTTAAATACTTTCACTTAGCAACCTGCAGAGAGCCTCAAGTGCTGTTCACTTCCCTGCCTGTAGCAGCAATGAAGAAAAGCCAGAATTGTTCATTTTCCCATTACTTGTTCTGCTCTACTCACTTGCAATCTAAACGTTGTTAGCAACGTTTTATCTAAAAAACAAACACTAAAACTTATTTTCAATTAATAACCTCTAAACATGATTGAGACTTAGACTCCTATCCTGAAACAGAATATAAATTATTGCAATTCTTGCAGAATTTTCAGATTTTTAACATATAGAAAACCTCTGCTACTTCCAATTATGAAAGATGAGCAGGTGACTATTTATAGACATCTAATGGCAATTTATGTGCTCAACTACTGCTGACACTTACGAGTTAGTCAGTGAACAGTTTTTTTGTTTTAGCTGACAAGTAATATCTACCAGCTGAACAAGAACTATTAAACAGCAGTCTAACATGAAAATACAGGGATAACGTTCCTGCTGAATGCATATCATTTTACACAGAAACTATCTTCACCCTTTCCCAGATGTGAAAAAAATAAAACAGCAATAGCCTGTAATTTCAAACCATCTCAATTAATCTGATTTCTGACACACATTGAGGGTAGTAATGGATGAAGACTTGAAAGACATTACCTTTAAGTGCCCACCTCTGTCAGACTCATAATAAAAAGAGCTATTGTAAAGGAAATCCATCTTTTTAATCAATAGCTCTTCAATTTGTCAGTTTAGGAAAATGCCAGTTTGGCAACTCCAAAATTTTCTTAATTTCATCTGTCTGTTATTAACACCCACCACACACCCCCTCCATCTCCTGTACCCCCAAACAGCATACTATCAATAAATTTTAGGCTATTTCCTGTCTTACAATAGCTTTTCACAGTTCTAACATTTTGGTGAAGCCTGCAAGCAAAATCAAAGCTCTTATGAGGTTGAACCCCAGGTGACATTGTTTTCAAGAATATACAATGAGGTAGTGAAACAACCATCCACACTTTTGATAACCAGGTTAGCACAGCAGCATCTGTTCCTGTTGTGAGCATATATTTTACATCCACTTTCCTGGTTTCAACAACAGAACTGCTAGACTCAGAGAGTCAGTAACAGATCAGGTTTCACAGCCCAAGGGAAGCCTTAACACTGCAGCATCTCTTTCACCAGTACCCAAGCTTGCTAGGTTGAACAATAGCAGTTCTCATCCTCTGAACACAGGAAGTAGTGAAACCTCTCCTATTAGTAATTGCTGCTGTGAGTGTCCTCGTCCAATAATCTTTTTTAAAAAATCTAAATTCCCCTCAGCCATTACATGTTTTTCCTCCATAAAACATAACATCTTTATCTCCTAAATAACAAATAAGGCAGTGCAGTTACCATTTTTTAATCACATACTACCAATGCTAACAAAGAACTTCAAAGCGAGGTGGGACAGAAAACTTATGGAATTCTTCCTTTTTGTATTAAGATATACACAGCACTGATAGTTATCTATGCCACCTTAGGACTGCTTTGCAAGTTGAAGTAACTTGTAGACCCTGAGCTGTATGAACACATGCATGCACTATACATCTGTTGCACTGGTGCAAAGCAGCCTGGTATGCTCCCTCAGGAGGAAGAAAAGCAAAGGTCATAGACATATTTTTATACAAAGATAGGCAGCTTTACCAAACAGACAGTAAAGCCATATTAACAAAAAACAAAGGGTATGCTGAAACATATGTTTGTAAACACAAAATTTAAACATCACAAGCTACTCCTTTATCTATTCCAATCAGTCAGATGAAGTGGTTTTTTAAAGCATTTCAGCCCAATATGTAGCTTCAGCCATATCTAAGCAAGCCAAATATATCACATAACTTTAAAAGCTTCATTCACAATTACATATATTTTTTTTACTGCTGAATAGTCTCCTTCCAGAGCTCTGTTATTTAAAGGCATTTACTTTTGTACTCAGTTTTTCTGCTTTAACTCTGTACAAACTAGTTAATGCTTTTGAAAGATATTTTGTCCACAACACCATCTGAGAAGGTAATTAGCAGGAAATTTTAATACCATGAAGGGTTTGTAAACTATGCCACAAGAAACAAACAAACCAAAACACACACAGACCAAGCCTAGGAGGCATCTGGAATCATTCTATAGGGCAGTACTAAGCATACTGTTAGCAAGTAAACAGAAGAAAAAAATTCCTTCATATTGTTTTCTATGTAAATGCAAATCAAGGTTCCAAAACATGCACAGAATTTAAATTCAAGATACTTGAGCTTTTTGTCTCAGATACTACTGAAGCTCTCATAGTCTCACCATGAATCAGATGCCGTAAAATTAAGTCTCAAAACTGCAAGTGAAATCCTCTAGTGACTTGCAGCCTGATACCAGGCTCCTGAGATCAGATACGTTAAAAGATTAGCACACAGTTTAAAGGGAAAAATACAAACTCTGTGTTAGCTCTAATTCAAACAGGTAAATCAAGACCTGCCATGTTTTCAGCAGAGCATTCTGAGCAGCATGACCAATCACGAAAACAAACTCCACCAACGCAAAACAATGCTGGCATGCTCATTAACTTTCACAAGCCTTTGCAGGCTTTTTTGTAGTCCTTGCCCTAAAAGGGACTCAAACAATACCTACTACAACAGAACTCCACTCATTTTTGTAACTGGATTTTGGATACTAGACCATAAAATTGCTATATTTTGTGACTGGTTCTGAAACTTTAACCTGCCTCTGTCTAGAAGACAAGGTGAACCAATGGAAAAAAGCAAGTGTATAAAGAAAAAAAGGAACACCAGCTCCTATTGCTTCAGCACTTTGATACGAAGATGACAGTATTCTTGTATACTTCAGCATAACTTATACAGCAGTATTCAGAAGGCTTTAAGCACATACAACTATTCAGCTAATACCTAATACTACATGTGTTACTCTTAGAATCAAAGGGATAGCTTTGGGAACACTGAAAAATCCTTTTGTGGGGCCAGAGGAGGAAGGAAGAGAAAGATTTTACTCTCAGAGCTATCAACACTATTAAATGCCTCAAGCATAAAAAGCCCATTCATTTCTTGAAGATGCATTGCCTTCCAACTACAACTGAACTACATGTGGGTTACTTTAAGGACTTATGTAGAAAACTCCTTACCCTCTGTGAAGTAACACTGAAGTTGAGAGGATTCTCCAAAACAGTGCAAAAATGAAAGAATGATGAAATTAGTTGCATCACAGTTCAGTTTGCGGTTTGTTTTGTTTGTGGTTTGGTTTTGGTTTTTAATGATGCTAATAGTATTCCTGAAGGAGGTCAACTGAAAGTATTTCATGTAACTAGAAAAGAAAGATGTATTTTATGTTAAAACATGCAGCAAAGTAGTGTGAGAAATAATTTCAAGTGAAAAGGAAGTTCCTTAAGTATTGAAACATAAATGAACACTAGCTTCTCCCCCCCCCGCCCCATTCAAATTAGAGCCCTAACAGGCTAAAGAATTACGGTGCAAAACTTTTACAGTGCAAGTGTAATGAATATTCCTCTCAGCAAGTGGCATGAACTGATATTAGTATAGGATTTTTAATTTTGGGTTTTTTTTTAGTATGGAAGACTGTAGCAGCACAAAATGACACCACTGATACATGAGTTGTCTTGCTTTTGCTGCCTTTCAGCAATGCATTTATTTTGATAAGGAAAATTCACACACATTAAAATCATTTTTATTTTTCTGCATTTTTGACACCAAAAGTGAATGTCTTATGTTACAGTTTTCTATAGGATGGACACAAATTTAGCTATTTGGATTACTCAATAAAGCAGTTTAGAAGGAAAAAAAAAAAAAATTAAACAGGAAAAAAACCCCAAAACTATTGCTTTGCTACAAATTACCATGTTTGTCCCAAAGTTCACAGAAAGTAAAGCTTCCCCATAACTATAGTCTACACAATAATTGTACCTAGAGTAAAAAGATATTGACTATCAACTAATATTCTCAGCTTTTTATAAGTAGCACTTTAAGAATAAGTAGTATGATTTATTGCAATTTTGTACCAAGCAATAAGACTGAACATCTGTATGCTGCAGATTTAAGCACACCAAAAATGTATACATTCACTTTAAAAAAATTGTTGCTTATCACTCTTCATTGGTAGTACTGAAGTCAGCTGCCTGCTCAACCAAGTTACACAATAGAGAGTGTTTCAGCATGCTTCCACTGAGAAAAATAGTCAACTGCATGAAAGTAGTAAATCTCACCTTAGAAGATGAAACTGTAGCAGAAAATGCAGCAATGCCCTCTTCATACAAGAATAAAACTTCATATGGAATTTTCACACTTTGAGAATACTTCTCTACATGAATACTCAAAGATAATCACATAAAGCTGTGCTGGAAAGACCTTGCTTTTTTAAAAAAGAAAAAAAGACCACTGCTAAAGTTGGAATTTGACTACTTCAGATAACCTTGACCCAGAAAAAGTATTTTAGTAGCAAATTATATTAATGCAATTTTATTTTCCACACATTACTAATAAATAAGTTCCTCTAAGACATCTCTTGCCAATTAGATTTGTATTCAGCTCCTACAACACTGTAAGCACTAAAATGAAGGGATACATTTAAATGAAGTTACACTTAAACGTAGTTACTAATATGATACCAAGACTTTTACAGAAATGCAAACAGGTTTACAGTTACATTTACTAAAAAGTTACAGTAATCTACAGAAAAGGTTGTTGTACTCTATGTCCTAAGAGATCAAATTATTACTGAAAAAATGCATACAGGAATGCATTTCCCTTTATCCCATGTTAAAATCCTCCCCCACTGGAATCTAGAGATAGAAGTACAACTTCTTTTCTGTACAAAGGAAAAGCTTTAAAAACACAGCTTCACATTTTACTACATTTTTGCCCTTCTCAGCTTCCAAGTTCTTGCAAAAACAAATATACATTTTCTCAAAAGTGAATTTAAAGGATGTCCACATTAAAAAAATAAAGCCTACAAAAAGTTCAAAGATTTAAAAAAATGTAACTCCTATGGCAGTGATCTCCTACTAGTCCAAAGTCCAGAAAGTTATCGATGTCCATTTAATATTATCTTCATTTATCCAATTTATCAAGTTCCAATCACATTATTTGTAAGAAGTCCTTGAGCCGATGAGAGGGCAGAAGAGTTCTCTACAATTAAAAACAGGAGATCAAATCAGGTGTGCCTTTTAGAAAGATACTCATTTGGCACTGCCCGGAACGACAAAATTCAGGTATTTAGAGAAAGGATTTCCTTGATTAGTTTCCATTGACTGATAAACCAAGAACAGGAAGACGGAAACAACAACAAAGAGAAGAACTTTTATCCACAGGGGAATGGAGCGTTCTTTTTTTGTTGGTGGTTTTTCCGACTTGATGTCAGTCGAGGTACCATATTTTTGAACATACTTAGAGAAACTTTCATCCATTCTGAAGTCACTGTGCTCTATAGGTCGGCTAGCAGCTCCTTTGATTGGTCTACGGCAGCTAGCACTGTTAATTAAAAAAAAAAATTGAAATACTGCATATTTTAAAGAGCAATCTGAAGTACACAGGAAAGTTTTAGTATCATTAAAGAACTGTGAATTATTTCCAGCAAATGCAGTGCCTGAAATATCCAAACTCCAAAAACAGACATGTTAATCACCCACTGTTTAAACAAACACCCCTTAAAAAACTCTCAAATGCCACTTTACCCTATCCACATAAAAGGATCGTAACTGGCAATAAAACTCTACGAAGTGTCTCTCCCTATTTGCCTCTTTAATGATCACTTATGCAGCCCCCCCACCCCGTCGCTGGAATTTCTAAACATAAGATTATCTCTGGCCAGTAAAATACTTACTGATGGCTAAGCCAATACACAGAGCCAGAAGACAAAGCAGTAAGGATTAAAAAACCCACATACATTGCCAAGTCCTTATATACAAGGAGTACACATGCATCATTTTTATCTGAAAGTGGTATAGATTTAACTTGACCTCAAAAACAAGAGAAAGCAAACCTGAGTGGTCAGCAGATACACCACAGCAGTAGTAACTGGTACCATATTTTCCTTATGGTTAAGACTTGATGCAATTGCATTTTAAATTGAAGATATAATGAACATGTCGGAAACAGATGATTTCACATCTTAACACAGGGAAACCTCTTCTCATATTCTCTAAACAGGGCAGAGTTTTTTGACTTGCTTAATTAATCAAAGGGTTGTTTCAATTTTTGTTTAAATATAAAGTTGCAAACAAAAATGTAATAGCCCTTCCAGATGCCATCTTATTCATACTAAGAGTAATCTTTGACTACAACAGGACTGCTATTTAAAGTTAAAAATAGGGCATCTGAAAATTCTTTTTGGCTTTGCAAAAGAAGACTCAAATATATGCTGGGAGATCCTTCCTTAATTTAACAGCAGGCCTAATGCAGATGCATCTAGCAAAAAAATTAAATACTGCAAGTCATTACCACAGAAAAGCCCTTTCCATTTAACTTCCAGCATCCAGAAGTTCGAATAGTAATTCCTACTATGGTACTACCCTGTTTCCACCCCCAATTTAAATATAAAGAGGGGGCTATTTTGGCTAACAAAACTTGTATATGAAACAGAAGAACTAGGTGGTCATCACAAGTGGCATTGAGTCAAAGTGCAAAAGCTGTTCCTCAGAAATCTATCCATATAATCAAAAGATACTTCTCAGCTTAAATTGGTGTATGAGAACTAAGAAGCAAGCCTCCATAAACCTTAGAAATACCTAATTCCTGTAGGTGTTGATACTTCATATGGGAACATTTCTTTCAGAATATCCCTTTCTACTTTTCTTTCTTCTGTAGCAGTTCTCTCCACCACCTAGGAAACCAAAACAGTTAGAGGCTGAATAGACAGCAAAACAAAAAGCTTCTGCATAGCTACCTCAGCGAGCCACAACCATGTGCAATTTGTAAGAATAAATGAGTCACCAAGTGATATTCAAGAAGTTTACTTCTTGGGTTTTAGAACTTCATTTAACCTTAATTATTGGCAGCCATCTGGTCACTTTAGGTGTCGTAAAGCATTCAGTGATATCCTCAGTTTCCTTTAAGAAAAAGAATATGTTGTATAAACACTATACACCTGCCAGCCAATGATGCAGATGATCAAAAAAACTTAACCATCACCTCTATCATGGCTGTGTTGAGCAGATCACACGACTGGTTGTGGCCAATATGATTAAAAATGCACTGATGTGGGCAATCTGTCTCTTCTTGCTGTAATAAACAATCCCACAGTACAGTAAAATACTGACTGAAAAAACATCATCAGTTTGGAACAGAACATCAAGTTCTTCCACAACCTTCTATTTGACAAATAAGTCTACATTCCATTCATATTGTAAATGAAGTGTTAATAGAAGTTTTATCTACAGTAACTACATGAAGCAATGAACTCCATTTAAATTCAGACAATCTTGCAATGTAAAATTCCACAATATTACAGCATTACATTAATACAATTACATATACTTGCAAGTGCTTTAGACAGTTCTCCAAGAGATATGGTTTTGGCAGTTTGAATAGATTAAAAGAATCATTTTCTTTCTTGATAACTGACATAGATCTACAGATGCTTTTTTAACTCAGGCATTTGGTCTAAAGTGATCCTACTACTTGATTCCCTACATTAAAGTACATTATCTTTTTTCTAGATAGGCTGACTTACAAAATCAAAGGTAGATAACCCAATTCTACTCCATATTGAGCTATTCAAAGACTTTAAAAGAAAAAAAAGAAATCTACATTTTGTTCAGAAAAATAGCAGCACAAGGAGAAAGAACACATAAAAACATAATTGTCTTTGGAAAAAAAAGGAAAAAAAAAAAGGCAGATTTTCACACACGCACCCTGCCCCGAAATCTGAAAGTGGAAGAAAAATATAAGTTTATACTTTCCCTTATGTCATGGGACATCACTAATTTATATTGACTGTCACCTGGACAATGACATCCTCCACCCCCTCTGTACTCAGAAGTAAGCACACACACACAAGAATTTCGTTCACAAAGAGTAAGCAAGAGCAATCCAAGTTTTAATTTATTTACTTCAGCTGTCATCAGTGGTTTCTTTGGTGTTCTTCTGGGCATGTCTGAGAGTTCACTGATTGACAGTGTAGGAGCTGCATGCTTGAAATTTCCAGGCACCCTATTGACAACCTGCCGAGATTCAAAATTGTTCAAACTCAGAAACAGCCAAGATACAAAATGAAAGGGGGCAAGGTGGCAGAACCAAACAAAACCTTTTTGTGCATTGAATATATGCATGTTAGGAGTTAACTCAAGAAGGTTATGTAACAGATACTCCAAAACAAGCACATGAAACACACTGCTTCTCATTGCAAGTAGTTTCTTTTAAGCCATTTAGGAACATAAAAGCTACTTAGTTCACAAGAAAAGCCAAACTTAAAAGCAAATATTCTACATGTACTTAAAGTAAGAAAAATATGTAAGCCTTTAAAGTGATTCTTTTCAACCCGCCCCCAAAAAAACATCAGATGGGACCCAGGTGTCTACCTAGTCCCATCTCAAAGTGAACGGTATTAGGTACTAAAACAGATAGTGTGGTTCAAACAGGTATGTGGTTTCAAAGACTACTGAATAGTCTTACTTTCCTTAAAAGTCTTCTATCTGTCCAAAACAGAATGATTCTGTCAGTGCAGACATGTTACAGAAGAATGCCAGTTGCACAACTGATTAAACATATTTACTAAGCATATTTACTAGGGTCTCGTTGCTTGCAGTCAATACAGTTTCAGCTATGGGAGTACTCTCTGATCTTACAGCATCATCTATAGGCAACTGTGCTGTAGCTTCCACCTGTTTGTTTAAAACAAACAAAAGAAAACAATTGAATAAAATAGCCACTTGGACCCTAACAGCGAGAAAAAAAAAAGCTTGTCTATTAAAATAAGCCTCTCATCACCCTTTTTCTTGGTGTTCTTCTTGACATTCTTGTAGACTCCCTAGAAAATGCCTGCAGAGGTCCACTTTTTGAAGATCCACTTGTCCAGACCGTCTCAGTAACTTCATCTTGAGAATAGGTCTATTCAAGCATCAAACACATGATCATATACATGAAAACAAGCTCCCAACATTGGATACTCACAACCAAAGGCCAAAATAGCATGCACACTCCAAAAGCAACAAGTCTACAATCAAAAAAATGTGGCTCCTAATACGTTCAGTAATGAATAGCTAGCTACATTAGTAGTGTTGACCACAATACTTACATTAGAGCACATTATTGCTCAAATACAGAACTGAGCAGATAATGCCCAACAGTAACAACTGCTAATTTGCCCACTGCAATAGAGCAAACTAATACTAAGAGTAGTTACATCAAGTCATGGACAGAGGACAAGAAGCTTGCAGGCCAATTACATTACCTACCTATGCACACCCAAAAAAAAATAAATCTATGAGCATAAGCAGAAAGCATCGTCTTGCTCTCTGCAGAGATAGGACTCTACTCTCTCAAGCAGAGATGGGAATGGTTTATGCACAGCCACCTACATTTCAACAGGAACCAATTTCCAGGAGTCAAGGGTCTCCCAGGGGGCCAGGGGGAAACACAATCAGGTTTCACATACAAAGATGAAACTAAATTTTCACATAACGGTAGGTGTAAAAGATAAAGCCTGACACAAATCTTTAACAAATCTAACAACATGAAGTGCCAAACTTTTATAGCCATTTACAAACACAGATCATTCCCTATGCTTTATTTCAAGTTTTATGCACAAAGAAAATATCCCACTCAAAATTAATTCCAGGAGGGAAAGGGAGATGAGGGCCTGCTTCTAGATGATATATAAGATTTTTCTTTTTATTTGGTTAAGTTTAAAAATAAAAATAATTATTTTGTTATAACTAAAATTTTTGCATTTCAACACCTCATACAGTGATGCATTTTGGATGTTGCACTCAGTTCTGATCAAAGTTATATATACTGGTTACAGGTCAGTTACAGGTCCAACATCAGAAATAACTTCACTAGAACAGTATAGCCCCAAAAATAATGTGTTAAGAGAACAGGCTGAAAAGTATTTCTTTACTGGGAGGGGACACAAACTAGAAGCTGAGCAGCTTCATGATTCTATGAGGAGTTCTATATTACAGCAGCTATATACCCAGCAGAGGGAGCACAAGTGTTTCATTTTAATCCTAAATCACTTAAGTACTTTAAAAAAAAACAAATGCCAAGACCTCAGGTCCAAACACATACAGATGTTTTGTACACAATTAAAGATTTTTGCCTAATTATCAAAAATTCTTTACTGTTTAAGCACACTTCTGATGAAACATCTTCCAACCCCTCTTTAGATATTCACCAGACACTGCCTTAGAAATGTTTAACCTGCAACATACAATAACAGCTCTCTACCTTAACCTCATATACTTTTCTATGTGAGGTGTTCTTTAGAAGCTTTGAGCAAAATACTAATTTTAGAGTGGTTCTACTCAAACACAATCCACTCAAGAATGCAGTAAGACAATTCTCTCATCCTAATAATGGAGAGCTCCCTGTCCCAGACTGTTTGACTGGGAATTACTTATTTTCTAACGAAAAGTTAAAAATACTTCACGAATAACTGCCTCTCTTCTTTGTTCTTCAGATCCTTCAGTCATGTGTTTTAAGTCCCAAGTTTCAATTTTTTTCTTGCATGAAAAGTCTAGGAAAAAAACAATCTACTACATAAGACCCAACCATACTTCAGTAGAGCAGAGTCAACAGACAAATAATAAAAAAAATAAAATAAAAAAATTGTTGTCTACAGTTATCATTACCCTCGCTGTCAGCTGAGCAGGCCTCTAAGCCTATTAGAATGTAACACTCATGTTTAGGTATGCCAACACCCTGTATGTAACCAGAGAACTACAATGGTGTGGTATACAAGCATTATTCAGCATTTGCTTTTAACTGTCATACTACTCAGGAGCAGCGAAGCTACAGATTATGACTTCACCTCAGTTAACACTTACAAAGCTTTTTATTTGGTGTATGCCACATAAAATTTGTGTGTCAGCAGCTGCAATGCTGCATGTTTTATTTTTAAGCCAGCTATATGGGTAGTCAAAAAAAATACAGGAAGGAGGAGGGGCGCACAGCACATGCATAATGTCACTGTACAAAGTCTCAAGGAGAGAGTAGCTTTACATTGCTCTTTAAAACGTACTTTTAAGCTTGCCTCTTTCTGTCCAGTGCCCTTTACTCTGAGGTCTTAGGCTCAGTTTTGAACTCTCACCCTATATTCACTTACTGGATTCGAAGGGGGCATTCAAATTAAGGTTTTCTGCCAACTTTTCCAGTTCACTATGAGGAGGCAATTAAAGACAATTAAACATAAAACAATGGAGCTCAAGTTCATCCAGCCCTCCACTGCTAACTGACTGATAAGACCCATAAGCCTGCTCAACCTCCCTACCCAATTTCTCTCGGAGCAGCCTGCTTAGTGACTATTTGCACTCTCTTCTTAAGAGAACAACAACATCTATCCTTGCCAAATGACACACAATCTTGTCAGCTGTGTATATTTGGACTAAAACTAGTGCCACACGGGACTTAGAAGTAACTAGCAAGTCTGCTCACACCACACTGCCCACCAGTTCATCTTCACCACTCTTCAGAGCCTCATAATCTGTGAGCCAATGCCACACAGTGCAGAACAACTGCAATAATTCTGCAAAGTGAGTATAATCCCTTGACGCACATTAGCTGAAAACCTAAGATCTAATTCCACAGAAGAAAAAAAAACACACCCAAACTTCTCTATCTTGAGGTTTTATTCTCATCAAAATATATGAATACACACATCTGCCAGCCAAATGCATTGAGTTGTTCTTGGCTTCAAGCAAATTTTTGTTGGGGGTGGGTGGAGGTGTTTTTTTTTTGCTGGGTTTATCCTTTTTTTTAACACAGTAATCAGAAGTTGAAAGCTAAAGGGTTTAACAAGATACATTTTCTGACGAATTTGACATAATTTTGAAATTACATCATTTTTTAATTAACCAAGTGATATTCCTTTGATTAACTACTGGTAAATAAAGTAGTTAAGTTGCAAAAACATCTATACTGCACATGTAAGATTGAAAGACAAAACATGATAATGACTTAATACAATAAAATAGGATGACAAAAAATTGAGTAAACAGTCATCACCTGAAAATGCTATAGAAATACCTCATTATATCTCTTGCATTTTATCCTATAAGCAGGTTCCTGAAGAATTTTGTTTGTTGATAGCAGAATTAAGTATTGCTATTATATTGAAGCTGGCAGGGATTTCTGGCTGGACAGCAATTTAGAAAAAAAGTATTTCTTAAAACGCAAGAACCTAAAGATTCGGATGTCCATTGCAAAGACCATCATGAGCAGAAGTTGCCTGAATAAATTAAAGAATATTTGGTGCATTGAGTTATATGTGTATTTTGATCTGTACAAGTGAAATCTGTTCAGCTTGCACCCTAAAAATTCAAATAAAAAAGATAACTAGTTATGGATCTCTGTAACTCTGCTGTATTACTTAAGAACACACAGCAGCACATTACCTGTTTTAAGAGACATTCACAGTTAAAGCATTTATATATATATATATATATACACACTATCTAAATTGCAAGTAACTGGCATTTATTATAAAGTATTGAGAAAGTCACTGTGATCTGCTAAAATACACCAAAGAATTAACAAGTGAAATTCTGAGTCACTGAATATTTTCTATACAAGTCCTTTTTTGTAGCATAACTCCACTTCTTATTGGTCAGAGAAATAACACCGTAAAGACCCTAAATGAACGAAGCTGGGAAACAGGGTATTTAGTGACAGTCACAAGTACAGATCAGCCACCAACTACCAAATCCAGTATTCAGCAGTTTGAAAACCTGAGGTGTTCCTGTAAAATCCCTCTTTCACCAAAACAGAACTAATATTATTTATAAGCAAAGGACAAGTGGTATGTATAGGAAGATCTAAACTTGTTATTTATTCTTCTTCTTAGGAGCAACTTTTTACAAATTTATGTCTAGTCTAGTATTGCTGCTACAAACATAGCTGAAGAAAAATTATATAGATAGCCAGTGTAGGCATGTACACACATAGACACACCTATATATATGCATGTACTCAAATATATGGTTTCATGTATATTTAAATGAGTCATTAAACAGATTTAAAATGCATACATACATGTATAGGTATCAAACCATATATATTTATGGTGTATATATATATATCCGCATTTAAAAACATTTCTTAAAAATAAAAAACCCACCCCTTTTTTCCAAACTTTTTTTTGGAAGCTGCTTTTATTAAATCCAGTTGATTACAAACATCCAACAGGATGACATCAGCCCATGTGACTTAAAAATCTGTCACGTTTCCAAAACTAAACATGTTAAGATTGCCTACTATTTTTCTCTAGGAGGTGCTACAGCAGCTGGCAAGTTGGATTGGAACACTAAAGTCAAACTTTGAACCTTATCAGACAGGCTAAGAATGGCAGCTATAGTTAATTCACAAGATTTTCATGCTGTATTAAAACAGGCTTTCTGAAAGAACTTTTAAAGCAGCATAGCTCACTTAGTCAAATGTGATTATGTTAAAAGTAGTAATGTGTTTAGTGAGCACATCACCTGCAGTTAGTAGCTGCTCCACGTGCCACTAAATTAAAACATACCTGGTTGTGTTCAACAACTCTTTTTTGTTTGAGTGCTACTGGCGTCTTCGTCCGGGCTTTAAGTGGTTCTCTCTTCTCAAGCCTCAGCTCAGTCTTCGGATCTGCAATCAGGTTTAATACAACTAATTTCTATAATACTAGTGGTTGTTGTACTAGTTGAAACCAATTGTATTTTAGCTAAAATTCATCTTAAGAGGTAACTGAGTTACCATTTCCTTAAAAAGCTGTGAGAAACAAGTATGTTTCTCCATCAAAAGTAGAACAGAAACTTTTGAATAACCTTAAAATTATTTTAAAACACTGACCAAAGTATTTACATTTTGTCCTAAAAATTCTACATTTCAGATAAATTTCAACAGTCCAGAAGTTCCATTAGAAACTAGTATCAAATTTCAATTCCTTTAATCAAAGTACCGTTCTACTATTGATTGTAGTAACAGTATTGAAGCTTTGCAACATTGACACTGTTAGCTTTGTTTCCTTTAAAATGTCCTTTATATAAAACTCCCTTTTTGATGCAGTAGAAAGGAGTGGTTAGCAGTATCTTACCAGTAAGATGATGTATTATTTCCACTTTTCTAAAATTCTCATAGCATTACACCATCATATTTAGGGTTTATTTATGAAAAACTTATTTTTGGCCAGAGGGAGGGGAGTATTTGGGTTTGAGTTTTTTCCCTAGTGTTTGAACAGTTTAGTAATTAGATGAAGCATATGTAACTATAAGGAGGTAGCTGTCAGTTGTGACTGGGCTCTAGACTGTCCCAAAAATAAATAAATCAGTCTCTAACACCCCTTGCCACTTGAAAGTACAAGAGATAAAAGCTGAAAAAAAATCCCAAATATGCAAGGGAGATCAATCAAATTACTAACTCTATTTCAACCCTTTCTGTCCTACCTCCATGGAAATTCCTGTAAAAACAAAATAAAAATAAAAACCCAAAACCAAACCCACTCCCAAAAGCAAACCACACTAAATAAACATCGTCTAACATTCCATTCAAGTCACTCTTTAAAGCCTATACTGTTTTTACTTTTTGTAAGATGCACAATGTTGTGGCTTAGGTTCCACTTTCCCTACCACTACACTTTGATATAAACTTCCTATTAAACCCACAGAAAAACACATCCAGGACCAACCCACCCCAAATTAAGTCCATAAGAGCATAAAAGGGATTGAGTCATAAGTAAGACATTAAAAATAAGTACAGAAGTTTAATAAATATTCATTCACTATTCCATAGTAAATAACTACTGTGAGAACTGTAAGACAAAATTGCACCTTAACACCTAATACACAGTTCTTAATCTCTCAGATTTACAGGCTCCAGTCTGGGGAAAACAGATAAAAGGGAACAGTTCATTAGCAAAGTTTTCTTTCCCCAAAACAGGCACCTGGATCACTGTGCTAGTACTGCATGATGTGCTTCATGACTGACATGATCCACAGCAGTACCTTATAGCCTCACCTAACAGCAAGACCATACTCTCTTTAGGTATTTCTACTGCAAGTATTATTTATGTATAATTTGAATCGCTCCTATGCAAGTTCACTTTAGTCTTACCTTCTTCATTGTCACTGTACTGGTCAGAATCATTGTTTCCATTCTGTCTGGTGTTCTCAGTAGTTGAAATCACTGGGAGAGGCAGAGGTGCCTTCAGTTCAGAACCTTGCTCCATCAGTTTCAACAGCTTTTTCTCATAAAGTTTCCTAGTAGTAGCTATAACAAAGGAAGGATACATGCTGAAGATACAGTTTTCGTCTTTCCTGACCTGATTGACAGAACTTGGCTGTTACATATTCCTTGGGAATCTCTGAACATATTGTTTTATTTATTTTTAATCAGTTTGTATGGCCCAGAATATATACCTCTAAGTACGTAACTGCTTCTAAGGCTTCTATCTTTTTGGTTTAAGAGAATTTTTAGATAAACTTAGACCTCTTTGTACACTGAAAATTCTGAAAAGGAAATCAATGGAAAGGAAATTTACCCGCTTCTTCGATGTTTTGTTTTGTATGCTGCAATACATTTAGCTGTTATGCCCTCACAAAAAATTTAGTGAGTCTGAAATTGCAAGGGCAACAGTTTCCATGCAGATTGCACTATTATTTCCTTAATTCCTTTCCCCTGGAATTAATGCCCTTTTCAACTTTAGCATTTGCCTTGTTGGCAAATTCAGTCCAATAAGCATCAGAGGTGGTGCAAGCAAGCAGCAACAACAGAACTTTGTTTGCTGGATCTAGCCATTAGGCTGGCTCGCTTGGTCTACAAGGACAGCTGTTTAAAAGGTATCAAGTCTAGCACACACTCCTGTCAGGACTGTGTTGGCAAAAATCTATAGTAGCGATGATGCCTGAGCTGCAGAAAAATTTCTAACCTTAGAATTCTTCAGATAAGAGGAAACCACACTTAAAAAGAAACGGCAGGCTCAAAACAGAGTTCATACCCTCTAAAAACTAAAGGCTTTTAATTAGACCAAATTTGAACATCTTTCCAATGGACTGCATAGGTTTTTGAGTTTTGCAGACTTGAGTACTATCCAAGAGGAACAGGTTGAATGGGAAGGTGTTCAGAATCAGCTAACTGAAAATATTATGCATAAGGCTTTGAATACACACAGGACTAGAGGCTCCATCACTGACATGTCCATCCACCTAGGATTTCAAGAACATTCCACAGAAGGCTCAGCATGCTACAGACAACAATCCTTTTCTGAAGAGTTGTGAAATCAAATTCCCTTGCCATTAGGCTACTGCACAATCTGAAAGGCAAGGCGCTTTGATCCCACATCACAGATGAGTGCTCAAGGCAGGAGATTAGCCTGGGGTCAGGACTACTCCTGACATAGGCCAGCATGCAGGACAAAATGCTAGGCTCAAGGGGCCAGAAGAAAACATTAGTAAAGAAAAACATTACAGCACAACGAAGTGAGTAGGAAATGCTCTAGGGAAAGGGAAGTTCCCTGTTCTCATTCTGTTCTCAATGCTATTAGGTAATTACGTAAGATGTATTTTCTACTTAAGTGGGCCCAGATCTCAACCTCTGTATCAGAAGACCTAATTACCCCAGCACTGAACTTTAAGTAATAGTTACACAGCTTCAGAACAGAAGCTGGAATATCTCCAGCTGGCCTAAACACAAGAGGAGCAAACTGCAGACTTGCCTACGCTGCAATGCTTCAAGTCTTCTCAATGCAAATAGTTCAACGAAAACATTCTAAGTGGAAAGTAGGATTGCAAGAGTACTGGTCTTAAGAGGAGCTTAGAGCATTCACAAGTGAGGTTTAGTGAGAAATATGTTGAACAGACAAATATTTGCTAGTTAAGTTGACTTACCTACAATCGGGCCGGGATTTATTCCATACTTCACAAGTTGCTCTTGAAGGTCTTCATTACTCATCTCTGTTATATCTAGGTCATCCTTCTCCTCTGGCCTGGGTTTGTCAGTTTTCTTTGTAGCTTTCTGTGAGTGTGTGAGGGAGAAATGAGAGACAGGGTATTTACAGTTAACACAGAACACATCTTTTTCTTCCAAGGGAACAGGAAGACATAAGACTACTAAACATATAAACCCAGAAAAAAAGTAATTTTATTCTGCTACACCACCACTACTAAAGGTTAAGTAAAACAGTCCAAACATTTATACCTACTAAACAAACATGCACAAGTTTCCTACTTAGGAAGGAAATATCCATTACAAACCTCCTCTATAGTTTTTAAAAAAAATAAAAATCTTACTATTCTGGTCCTGTGTTTTAATTTGAAGTATACAGTGGGAGGTGATTGCTTTCCTATAACTGGAGAAGTAAGCTTTTAGCGGTTTCACCATCACTACACTAAACTACAAATATTTATGTTCCATTGGCACTTCTTTGCATCATTTTTCTACCTAGTAGGTCAACAATTTCTTTCTCTAATGATATGGAAGAAGTTCTTCAATATCTACATCCTCTCAACCAAGTTTCCAAAACCCCTAAACCTACTTGTCCTAGCATTCTCTCTGAGATGACATAATATTACAAAGTGAGTGCAGGAAAGACAAAATCAGAAACGACCTCAAATTTTCAAAGTCCTGCCTGTCTGCTTAGACCTCTGCTACTATAGCTCTAAAAAATTCTAAGCCCAACTCTGGCAATGCTACTTTAACAGTTGTCAGTGTACCACCTCCACATACAGATGGTTATCAAAATAATCTGCTATGATGCTGCTCCTAAACTAACAGTTTTTGCTAGATCCAAAGTGTGATCTAACATTTCTTCAACTTGGGATGCCCCTACTATTATAACAGGCATTTCAAGCTCCAAAATTTGGAAGAAAGTAAAGAGGTAACACAGAAAAAAGTATTCTTAGGATTTGCATACTCTCCGCTAAGAAAATTGATATTGCTTTGAAATAAGTTGTATTTATATCTCAAAGCTGTAGGATATAAACAGAAACAATTTCTACACTTAACATTTTGTTTGCTTGGTTGCCCAGAGGCAAACCTGAGTTTTCTGGTACTAACCAAAGACTAAAATTCCAAATACAAATAAACTACAATACTTAATCACAATTAACAGGTCTTTTTCTTGTTGCATTTTATAAGACAAAACCAAAACACTGTAAGATGACTGACATGAGTCAGTAGTATCTAACTACCTGTTAATGCCAGTTCAGTATTTGTTTGCATGCAAGCTTGGTCTTGCCTCAAGTATCTTGGCATTTTAAAGCTAAGCAGGGACTATATAAAGATTTCTGAAATATGACTGATTCCAGATTTTCCTCTATCTCCTGGACTGTGAATATCCCAGCATGATGAACTTAAAATCAGCTGCTGAAAAGAACAGAATCTCCTAGAGTTCATGATGTTTCTTAATTCTAAGAAATAGACTGTAAGCAGTCTGAAGAAATTATAGGGTCATTAAAGTGGCAGATTTGACTAAAGACAGATTTACACTCACTTTTATCAATCATTCCATTCCTAATTAGTTTTTGAAGCAACCAAGCCTACTTACATAGTACACCAAAAAGAACCAACCTCCAGCTATATGAGACTTTTATTCAAGTTAAGTATCACATTAACTTGAATTTCATATTCAGTGCATTTTTTCTGAACTACTGACCTGTCTAAACGGGGGGGGGGGGGGGGGAAGTTCCAAAACAAGTGTTGGGTTTTCTTGTTGAGATCTGTTTAGATTATTGATAGCTCTGGTATTTGCACACATCACCAAGCCTATTAACCAAGATGCTAGTCTGTATTTCAGAAGAAAACTACCATGGTGCAGGAAATCAACGTTCCAATGAGATTTTAAAGACACTGGCAACCTAATTTAATATATCTCTATATCACATAGAGAGCACAGAAGATACTGTAACAATATACACCAGAAGACCTACTCAGCATTCTGCTCCACACTTTACAGAAACAGTAACTATTAGAAATCTAACTGCAACTAATGAGTACTATGTACTCTAACACAAGTAAACTCACAACTCGTGGTATATGTTTGGGTTTTTTTCCTTCCAAATACTGTTTCACTTCCTCCTGCACTACTGTCACATAGAGACCATCAGAATAATCAGTTTCAGCAGAGAAAAAGGGCAGAAGGATGATGAGAAAAGTTGAAAGTAATCTGTGGTCTTAAATAACTGGACCAGATGCATCAATTATCTTGTGTGCTGCAATGTCACAGCTTTTACTTTTTAACACCTATTGTCCTTAGTGAAGAAGCAAATGACCACACCTGTACAAGTAGAAAGTTGCTATTTAACCATTCACTGGACCATACAATCAGTCCCTATAAGTGTAAGGCAGGATAGAAGAATTTCTCTTATAACCTGGCTGTAGTATGACAGCATTAACATCAGCAAGAACATTAGCTTTAATTACCACTACACTTCCTGTGCGTTAGGATAACTTGTCCATTGGACGATGCCATGAAACAGATCAGAAGAGCTAGCTTTAAAATTTGTTACTGAAAGTTAAAAAACAATCAAACAAACAAACAACAACAAAACCACATATATGCCTGGTCTGGTGACCACTGGTAAAATTTAAGTTGTCTCACTGTGGTGCAGAGGTTAAGTGCTTAAAGTGAAATTGTGGCAATACCTGGATTTGCCAAAGTAAAGTGGTGCAACTGATCACTTTGTGTGTAATGTAAATATTTCTGTAACAATATACACAGACCAATAAGTCCTTATCTGAAGATCATAAAATTCCATCCAGAGGCATTCAAAATATTTCTAGTCATTGCTATTTTCTAGAAAACAGAAGATGGAAGAGGATCTGCATACTTTAATTGCGAGAGATTTGCTCACACCAAGGAGATGGCAATTTGGTAGTGGTCTCTGTCAGGCTCAGTTTCAGATTACCCAGAAACCAAGTCTACAAACAAGTACTGTAGTGAATTATAACCATAGGGCTGCCACACAGCATTCTCAGTACTAGAACCACAGAGGAACAAGAACATAGGAGAAGATCATCTTCTCTGAGTATCATATCTTGACTGTGCAAAGCCTTTCCCTTTCTTTCACTAACAAGAGCAGAAAATCCAAGTGAGCAGAATTCATACTTGAAAGCTACCTACCCCTTACCTCACCTTTGACATTCCTGCTGAATAGCAATGAACAGCCACAGACCAGTTTATCAGACAAACTTCACAAGCACCTGTACTAGTCCCAGCACTGTTCCACAGACAAGCATAAGTAAAATCTTGAAGAAGCCACCAAATAGTATAACTGACAACTGTGGGACATCATCAAAAGTAGCATTTTCAAATCCCAAGTTCAATAACACCTGCATCAGGATACACAATTCTTTTAATCCCAAACAGGTGCAGCTCCATCACTAGAAGCAGAAGGAGCCAGGACCTATTTACTGTTTCTCTGAATTAGGTTAAAATAGGCTAAAGAAAGCCCAAATCACACCAACTGAATGCTCTCTATCCAGTTTGCCTAGAGAGTTCTCTCTGGCAACAACTATTTCTCTTAGGAGAGGTGAAGATAAGGAGCTACATATGTGAAGTGTTAATAATAGACTTACACTGTGAAAGAGAGGTTTCTATTCCCTTTGTACTTTTCATTCTACCATACACAAACATTTCCTGCAGTAGAATTTTCTTTTTTAAAACCAAGTCCTACTGAACCTTTTAATCTCAAAGGCCTGGAGATAATATTTACGAAAAGCTACAGGACAGACAAAATAAACAATGGAAAGGAAATTATGCAGCAGCAATTCAAAGATACTGATACGCACACAACTTACAGAACTCACTACTTTTTAACCAACTACTAAGTGCCAGACATAGAATTTCCAAGCCTGTGTACCATAATAGTACTAAATTATAAGAGTAGGGACTACTCAACTCTTCCATCCCCTTCTCCCCTAGAAAATGAGTTCCATGTCATTCAGTGAAGGGAATGTACCCACTCTGAAAGCAGATAAATGTTATATAATGAAGAGTTGTTTCCAGAAAACATAAGTGAAAGTTCACAACACAAACCCAAATCAAATTAACAGGTGGGTCTCATGGCTCAATCAACTGAGTGTTGACCTGGTGACCTGGCTTGTGTACATGTCCTTGCTGAACAACTGACAAGCACTGATAGACAAAAATTACTTCAGTGGGATTATTTTATTTAAATATAATGGCCATTATTCAGCCCATAACTAAGCAGGACCATCCAGATACAGATGGTTCCCCCTGCAGCAAAAAGGTGTCTCACATACCCAGTCAATGTCCTCACATACCACTATGCTAAACAAGCTTAGGGGAAAAAAAGTTGCTCAAAGACATTAATAGAGCGGGAAAAGCTGGCTCTTCCAGACAATATTATCAGAATGAGGCATAGGCATAGTTTAAAAAGTTCTTTCTCTCCTGATAAGAGTATATTGCTAAAGTGAACTATATATTCTTGGGTTGGATGCTGTATTCATAGAGCTGTGCTGGAAGACCGGTGGATTCAAAAGACATCATTTGTAGCAGAATTAAAACTATGAGGTTTTGTCTCTGCACAGCTTTTACCAATAGAAAATGTGCACCTAAATACATTATCAAACGCCCAGAACTTAGAAAAAAAAGAACACTAAAGTGACACTGTAAACAGCTTAAAATTATTAACGATTACAGCAAAGTCAAAACACTAACTTTCAGTATCTATAGATCTGTTTTAGCTTTCTGTGACTGCAGCACAGATATTCCGAGTACTCCTCTGACCTTGTTCCTCATACCCATTTTAAGCGCAGAGCCGTTTGCTCTGCGGGATGCGCAGGTCACCCGTCAGGTGTGTCCAGGGGCAGGGGCAGCCGCCGCCGCCGAGGTCTCCCGCACCCCACCCCGCACACTCGCCGCTCCGCGGGCAGCCGGCCCCGCAGCGCCCCCTGGCGCCGCCCTGAGCGCTGCCGCTCTGCCCGACCCACACACGGGCACCGCAACCACTCCCGGCTGCAGGACAGCGAGGCACGGGCAAAACCCAGTGGCCAGTAGACCCATCCAGTGACCACCACCAAGTCGGAAGCCTCTTACTTGGGCCAACACAGCATCCCCACTGCAAGAATTTTATTTTCCGCACCAAAAGCCATATTAAGCAATGTATTTTGTAGATTTTTGACAGCCTATGCCCATAAAGTAAGGACAGACTGCTTTTTGACCATAATCCCAATCCTTTCAGAGGAGCTGAGCAACAGAGAGAATTGCTGTCAAGACGGCTGGCCTTCAGCAGCAGCACACAGTTAAGCATTGACCACCGTTGTGTTGGTATTACTACTGAGAAAGCACAAACTTCGGAAAAGCAAAGGTATGTTTCTCACTTGTGTTGCTCTTCTCCATTCAAAATAACACACTTCTTTGTTCCAAGAATGATTCTGGCCCTTTTTTACTTCTCCCTCTATGCACCCAGCATTCTTTTATTCATTCATTCATTCCAAAAGTGAGACCAAATCTTTGCTCCCAAATCAGTTTGTTTGGGTTTTTTTTTTTTGATTGTTTATTGTTGCTCTGTTTGGGTGGGGTTTTTCAAGGTTTGTAGACTATTAAGTTAGAGCCAAAGAAATACCAAATAAGGAGTAGAAGAAAGCACAGTGGGACAGAACTCTCCAAAATGCAAGCCTGTGTAAGTGCTCTTTCAAACGTTTTTACAAGTTAATACTAGCCTTGACTGAGTCATCTGGATTGAAGGGATTTTTGCAACTTTCAAGTTAAGCAGTAGTAAATTTTTAGAGTGATACAGAAAACACAGTTCATATTTTTTAATTACCCTTGTAATGTAGTCAATTATTTTGGTGTTCTAGAAACATATTTAGTTGTTTACCTAAAAGTTTGAAACAACTAGTTTAAAACTCCCCCCACCAAGTTACGCAAACCAGTATTACAATTTCTAAGACCTGTAACGTACATAAAAAGTGAAGCTATTAAAGCATTGCAATTTTGTTATTCAGCTCTCAACAGAACAGAAAAGAGCCAAGTTATTAGAGCAGCACATGTTATAACGTACTTTTAGTTTCCTTAGGCACCCTGTGAAAACTGTTTTCTAGCCCTTTAAAATGTAAAACATAAAATCAATGCCCAGTATAAAACAATGAATTTACACAGAGGAGTAAAGGACAGACGTTTGCTTCCAGAGCCTAGTAAATGACCTGCAGGCAATGTGGAATTCATTTATTTTATTCCACCTTTCCACAGAACCTTGCAGTTTCAGTTTCCTCGCTTTACCCCCTATTTCTAGTTTCTTCCCTTTCAGAGGTCTGTGTTTCCCCTCCTGCCCTCTCTTAATCTTATCAAGATATTTTGCTTTGTTCCTCACCAGAATCCCAGTTCCCTAGGATGTCAGACCCTCTTCCTTCCAAGTGTTCTGGGGGCAAATCACTCTAGAGACACTTATGTTACTCTTTTTGAAGGAGAGCTGATCAGGAAAGCACCCTTATGCCAGAAGGCATTAACAGGGACAAGAGTTACTCAAGCTACAGACAGTTTCAGAACTACTTAGGCTACACAAAGCAGGCAACAAACATACATCCTCCAGGTTTGTTTGTTTTGCTTGGCAGGTACTGTTTGGGATTTTTCTGGGGGAAGACAACACAACACAGAGCAAAATGAACCCAAATCGGAGCAACTATCACCAGAATATTCGCTGAAGTTCTGTAAGCTATGATGATACAGTGTTCTGATATTAACACACAAGATAAGCATAAATAGCACAGAGCCTTCCAGACATTGTTAACACAAGCACAGGAGTACCACCCATTCTGTAAACATCAAAAAAAGTCACCCATAATTGTTTAAGCTTAAGCACTCTGGAAAGGAAAAATCAGATCTAGGATAAGAACTTCAGCAGTTCTGAGGCGTTCCTCCTCCAACAAGTGTGAAACAAGTCACATCCAAGCTCATCCTATTTTACTCAAAAGCACCTTACGAATGCTTCCAGCAGACTGCTCTAAACCAGCGAAGTGTCTAGTTCACTGTGAGGTTACTCCAATGAGTGCCAGTTAACTGAATTAGACAGATGTTAAAAAGAGGTAAATAAGTTGGTTAGAAATATCTTCTCTTCAAATTGCAGTGTTCAATTTCTTAATTCAAGAATTGGATTTTTTTGGCATTTTTGAAGGCTAAAGCGTGAAAGACCTTTAAAGGATTCCACTTTTCTGCGCTCACTTTACTAATGTGCTTTGAAAAACAGTATCTCAAGATACAATTAAATACTTGTAACATAGCACACACTACAACTCCGGAAGCCAGCAATCAGTATCCAACCTTTTCTTCGAGACCAGACAGTTTAGAATTATCAATTGCAAGGCTGCTTTCTCAATATATGCAAATCTACAGACCACTTATGAAAAATTAAGAAGGAAATCACATTCTCCCAAAGAGAGAAATTCCAAATAGCATCAGTTCCCCCTCTTCCCTTACATAGTAAAGTCTAAGAAAGCAAGTACAGTGGACGAACTGAGCATGCAGCAGAGGCGGTTTGCTACAAAACACGTGCTTAGAGGTACGAGTGAGACAGCTACGCTACGCAGACCCTCTTTACACTAAACAGTCCCCTTCATTAAGCGAAACGAGCTGTTCCCTCACAGCTTCATCCTCTCATCTAGAGGTATTCACACCGAGTAGCGTTGCTGCAGTACAACTGAGACAGCTGACGGGAATCCTCTCCAGAGTAAGTTGCAACCTTCTGCAGCTCTCCTGCTTCATTCCTCCTACACCGAAATTTTCTACTTAGGAGACCGCCCGCCAAACCACAGTAAAGGCTTCCCAATTTACAGTCAGGGGCTGTCGCACCGTCCCACCGCGCTGACCCTGCCCGCCGGGAGGGAACCCCCGCCCGCCCCCGACCCGCGGCCCCAGCTCGCTCCCCGACGGGGGGTGGCCGCCCGGAAGCGCCGCTACCCCCCTGCCGCGGGCGGCGGGACCGGCCCCGCCGGGCACGGCCGCCCCGGTGCGCCTGGGCGGGCGGGAGCGGCCGGCCCGCTCGGGCGGGAAAGCGGGCCCGAGGCTGCCGGGAAGCCGGGGCGGCGCGGGCGGGAGGCGGCGGTACTTACCCGCCCGGCGGCGGCAGCGCCGCGGCTCCGGGCGCCGAGAGGCGTGGGCTCCCGCTCCTCGTCGCTGGAGAAGTCGGGCTGCGCGACAGCGGGCGGGTTGCGGGCGGTGAGGTGCTGCAGGTAGAGCTGCACGTAGACGTCCTTGCGCTGCTCGCCGCCCGGCAGGCTCACATTGTTAGCGATCAGCTCGCTCTTCAGCTTCTCCTTGGTCAGCACCGACGGGTCCGCCAGGAACTCGGGCATCGCCGCCGGCCACCGCCGCCGCTCTCCCGGGAGAGGCACCAACAAAGCGCGGGGAGAAGGGGCGGGGGAGCAGGAGGAGCACAGGGAGGAGGACTCGCCTGCCCCGCGCCAGGGACCAGCTCCACAGCGAGCGGGCGGGCGCGCGCACCGAGCGCTCCTTCCCAGCCGGCAATAAGCCGCGCCCCGATTGGCGGGGAGGAGAAGGAAGCGGCGCCGCTATTGGCCGCCGGGCGGGGAAGGGGCGCGGCGCGCGGGCCCCGGCGGCGTTGGTGCTTTGCGCGAGGCACAGAAACGCAGTTTAAATTCGGCTCGGGCGGGAGAGGCGCGCGGGGCGGCGCTCGCGCGCGGGGGGCGCTGTCCCTCACGGCGGCACCGCCCCCGCCGAGGGGAGAGGGCGGTGGGGGCGGAGGAGATCGCGGTCACCCGCAGTGATCCCGGTCCCCTGCCGCCGGCTCTGCCCGAGCCGCTGCCCCCGGGGCTGCCCGGCCCGACCCGGGCCGTCCCTCCCGCCGGCTGCAGCGCAGCAGTTCCCTCTCCCCCGGGATTACCTCTCCGGCCGCCGCCCGGGCCCGTGGCTCCGCCTGGCCCGCTGGCTGCCGGGCCCCACGTGAAATCCGGCCGGGAGATCGGTACCTGCTCTGTTACCGTGACTGCTGCCGTTGAGGTGTCTTAAACGTTTTATAAAAACAAAATCGCAGTTTGAAAGGCGCGTAGTTCGTTTTTTTTAATTATTTATTTATGAAGCCGACTTCCAACATTTCACAAGTGTGTCCCCGCGGGGGAAGTAGGACTGAGTTTAGGACAGTCTCACAGCCTCTAAACCAGCGGGTTGAACCTGAGTTTACATGCTGCTTGCTGGGAACACGCACTGCTTGTATGTCATGATGAGAAGGGTTCAGTATTTAGAACTGGCTATACATCCTATGCTTTGGAGAACTGCCTTTCAGCATCGGAGATAAGAGTTTAAATGTGAATGTTTTGATTTGCCCATCAGTCATGGAACTAAAGCAGGATTGCTGGTGCTAGCACCCACTCCTCTTTATGTTCCATGAGGAGTGTTAAGTCGCTGTTGAGGAGCGGGATTCCCACTGCTGGGGTGTGCCTCACCGTGGAGCTGTCACGGTGGCTGTTCCTGCTTACCATAGCTGCTCTATCACCGAGATGAAAGTGATGAGGGTTGTTATTTGTGGGAGGTGATTTCCAGGCAAATCAAGGATGCACCCACAGGAAGCCTGATGCTCCCCACTGCAAAATTGGTGTGGCGTAACAAAGTAATTAGTACAAGGGACAAGCTTAGCTTGAGCAATTTAATTTAGTGCAAGTAGTCCTATGAAGTGGCAATCATCTGAAGTTCATTATAATTTATATCCAAAGTGCTTGGTTCTTGGCTTTGTATATACTTCACCTCTTCAGTTTGTCAAACTAGGCTGAACAGTAGGTACAACTATCTTCCTTCCATTGATAGCAGACACAGCAAACATTAATGTATCAATGTGGATTGACTAGTACCACTTACTTTTAAGCTTGAATTGAACAAATTAGATGGTTCTGTATATTTTTCAGCATATTTTACCCAGAATTTTTCCTGGAACATGGGTGTTACGTGACAGGTATTTTGGAAATGCTTAAAGGAAATTTAATGCCTCCACAAATTTGATAGCACTAATTTAAACTGTAGATAGTATTTTTCACCTTGAAAAGCTTTTAGCTCTCTTGGAAAATAGTCTTTCCCTGACCTTTAAGAATTTACTTCTTATTCAGATATGAAACCAGTCGCACAGCATGCTTCAGAGAGATTATTCAGCTGTCATAGTAATGTAAAAAATAACAACCTCAACTTCTACAAAGTCTAAGATGTTTTAAAGCAGTGTAAAGGGAAACTGTGTCTGGGGAATTTTAGCCAAAATTAACAATGAAATTACAATCTAAAAAATTGGTGCAGTCACCAACTAACACCGTCACGGACAATTATGCTACAATAGGGCTGAAGCTTGTTTTCTGACTGTGCTTCTTAGAAGAATGCAGCCACTATTTGCAACTAATCCTACTGTTCATAGCATTCAATGCAGTTGGTGCTGGCTTTTCTTGTGAGTGATCCTTTAGGAGTGGAAGGACCTATAATTTTTGAGCTTGAAGTCCAAGTATGTTGATGATAAGTTTGGTTTTAATGCATTAAGTGTAACACAAAAAAAACCTAATAGGAATATGGTATGAAGTAGTTAATCTCTATGGTTCAGCTTTGGTCATAGTAAATGGATAGGTTGACTGGCCTTTTCTTGGATCTGTGTTTTTTGTCTTTTTGCTGTCAGGCAAAACTGGCATAGAAGCATAAAGACAGCAGAAACTCGACATCCTATGTTTTGGCTATTTGTTCAAAATCCAATATGGAAGTTGTGTAGCCAGTGAGGTTGTGGCTCAGCCTAGCATTAATTAAAGTTCATATTTACGGTCCACTCAAGTTTTGGAAGTTATTTCCCCAACTATATGTATTATATTTTATGTGAATTATTTTCTCTGTTACATTGTTACGTTCATGTAACTTCCTTGTGCAGACACAGAACTCTTTTATTCGCTTAACTTTAGCTGCTTCCAAAGCAGCAAAAGTTAAAAAAGCACTATACAGTAATTTGGTGTCACTCTCCTTCAGCGCAATAGACTCCTCTGAAAAGCCAAGGCCCTAAACAGTCCTTGGCACAAACTGTCCCTTATGGGTTCTACACATTTTACTGGTTCTACTCTTCGTTGTTGCACCTTGGGATCAACGGGTGTTCTCCAGGCGAGGTAAAGACAGGGAAAATAATATAAGAAAGCACAAAAATGCACACATGCATGATGAATAGCACTGGAACCTGCAATTGTCACCACAATTAGACCTTTATACAGCCAAGGATCTACATCCTTATTGTTTGTTTGAAGGAAAGTAAGTCACATTTTGTAGCAGCAGTCAAGGGGAGGGGGGGCAGGGGGTGGGTGGTAAGGGAATGAGGCCATTATGAATAAGCTCAAAAGGTCTTTCTAATGTTGTTACAGTGGGGAAAAAAAAACCCCAAACATGAGGTGATCCATATGCCTATTTGACAGTTTGTTTCATAAAGCTTGGAGTATGGAATTTTTGTTTTACTGTGCCTTCTGTGAAGCATTCCAGTGTTTGAATGTTTATTCCTAACAGCAAATTCTGGTTTTCAAAGACCAGAATACCTGCCTCTACCTGAGAAACAGGTACTCGCACTTTAACCTCTTGTCAGTATAAATGCTGACGAAAAAGAAGTTTAGGAAAAAATAATGCAAATGTGATAAGACTATGGCCATTTTCAGTGGTTAAAAAACTGCTGTAAGCTTGCCTAAAAATGTGAAATATGCTGAAAGAAGAAGCCAAAAATCTTTCCTTTACAGGACCCTCCCAAATATCTGGAATTTGTTAACTTTCCTGAGAGTGAGAAGGAGATTTTTCAGTCACGCATTCATCTTTGACATGAAAACACTGAATGTCTCTTAAACTGTCTCAGATTTCCAACTCAGAGTTTCCCCAAGTCTGTGATTCCTAACCTTTAATGCCACACATAAAAATGAGAGAGGTAGTTTATGTTGTGATCCACTGAAAAAAAAGTATATTGTGTATCTGTGTTTTCAAAAAAGTAACCTAAGTTCAGTGGAGGGCTCAGAAAACACAATCCATAATGAAGTATAGATGTATAATTTTGCATTCATGTAACATTTGCCTCATAATACATAACGTTGTGAAGACTACAAATTCATTCATAGCAAAGACATTTAAGCAAGTGTTACAGACATGCCCTTGTCTTAGGTTGAGCTGATAAGGAAATGTAAAAAAGCTACATCAAGTATGAATTCAGTCTTAGTGCACAATGAGTTTCACTATGAAAATGATATTCCCTCTGAGAAAGGCAATAGAAACTGGAAATCATTACTATAAAGAAAATAAGCAGTTAACTAATCATTATAGCACAGTTTAAGTATACTTTCCAGAATCAGTGATTTCTTTTCCACATTCTTGATCAGTTTAGAAAAATTAGGTGGCTTTTTAATTACTCTAGCCTTCTTCCTAGAAATGTCTTGAGTAGAAATGGCAAACTGATAAGGGAAAAAAGCATGCCTGACTATAATAGAGCATACTGCTTCTAGAGCAATTCTAGAGCTGGCAGCCCTTGGGGAATGCTGCTGTGCTGGTGTCGTCTGACATGGTGCAAGGATGGGTGAATACAGGGATGTCCAGCACTGTACAGCTGTCCCCAAGCAGAAAGAATTGTGTACAACTGCTTAAAAACTTCTTACTGCTGACACTGTGGTAGTCAAAGGCCTGTACCAATAAGAATTGAAAACAGAAGTATCAGCCCCTGCTTAACTACACTGACATAAATGAAATGTACAATTTTCAGAGTAGTTTCCTATACTGAGTCATTTCCAAACTAGAACTATTTGGATATCAATTTGTATCATATATGGACAGAGATAGTGCAGAAGCTATATTTACCATATGCAAGCTATTACCTGAGCTCCACAATTTTTTTAAGCTTATGTGCATTTATTTTCTATATTTAGCTAGTAACAGTTTCATAAGAAAAAAAAAAATCTGTGTAAAGAGATCAGTCAGGTTACAATATGAAGTATCTAAAAGTTAGAAAGACAGAAAAAGCACAGGTGCATATGAACTGTTGAAATGCTGGTGAGAGACAAATACCCGCCAGTACACTTGAGTGCCTTGGAACTAATGGAGTCAACTTGACAAAGCGGTGAAATTAAATAGAACTATTATCCCCACTTCACTGTTAGGAAATTAAGGGGGAGTGTTTGCACGTAGCTAAGGCACATTTAATTCTTTCATTTAGTTTTGAAACATCACTAGATTGTTTTGATATAGGGACAGTGGGCTCTCTCCCCAAAGAGCAGCTGATGAAAGCTTTAACCAAATCACTCGTATTTGTGGTTCTTGCAGAAGGGGATAATCCTTCTCTCTGTCCTGTCCCAGGCCACGTGCTCCTGGTGCTTTTCTTGTGTTGGATCTAGTAGTTGTGCCACCGGATCTGCATGCTGAGCTAGCAGCTGCTGCTGTGCCATTGCAAGACATGATCCAAGTGAAAGGAGGGGAATGCACAAGTAGAGATGGACAGGGCAAAGTGAGACAGACTGTTTTGCGACAAACTGCACTCATAGTAAGTGCACTAGTGTGAAATCAAACCTGGAAAAATTTGACTTCTATAAGCAAATCTGCTGTATTGTCATTAGATGAACCCCTTACTGCAAGCCAGAGGTATTGTCTGGCAACAACCTGAAATGTTCCGAGCAGAGCAACTGCTTTGGCAGAGGTACAGGAATGCAAGCAGATTGCCACCACTTCTTACATCTAGCTCTGGTGGATGGTGAGGGACCGTAGAAACATGTAACAGATTATGCATCCCATAACAGATGACACGTCTAACAGATTCCGTGTAAATGGAAAAAAAAAAAAGACCAACCACATAAATTGAAGACCTGTCAGCATAGCATGTGAGACAGTTCTCCTTGTCAGTTCAGGCCTGGTAAAATTTGAATCAGCTGAGATACTGTGATCAGTTCTGAGCATTTAAAAACCCAGTTTGTTTGGAAAGACTCCAGAGGGCAAGTGATACAAATAATCAGAGTCCCAGCACATACAGTTTGTTACTCTAGAACATCTATAGAGAGACATAATGAATTTCAAATAGGTAAGAAATTTCTATAAAAAGGAAGGGAATAAGCTGTTCTCCAGCACAATGACTCAAACGCTGGATTTAAGTCACGGCAAAAGAGACATCAGAGTTAAACTACACATAGTCCCTTTGTAATAGTAAGAATAGCAAAGCACCAAATAGATCACTTAAGGAAAACGTAGAATTTCTGTATTTGAAAGGTTCTAAGGGTATATAGAACAAACTTTAGCCTGTGAAACCCAAAGCATTTAGCTTACAAAAAAACACTGCTGAATCTGGTTTCTAAGATATTTGTTTTGATTTCTTCTATGATTTACAACACTAATAATCAGTTTTTACAAAGTGAGAATTGTATCTGTGGCATTTTCTCTGTTCATCAAGTTCCAGCCATTGACAAACTATTGTTTCTCTTCTAATTAAATTTCATCAAGTGTCAAACTTTCCAGTCCCTCCAAATCACTAAAGTATTACTTCTAGAACTCACTGTCTCATCTCTAGATCACGGCTAAGTACTCTCTGTGCCTTTCTGCCTCTGGCACCTCAGCGTGTGGAAATGGCTACTCTGAGAAAATCTGGTTCTCGCCTCACCCTCTGAGGTGCCCCCCTCGGGCACCCTGGTCCCCGCTGCCTCCCTGTCAGGGTCTCGTTCTTCTTCAGGGTTCTTAAGCATCTGTCTGAACTCTTGGCTCGGTTAGACCACTTGCTGCCTCTGCCTTTACTTCCAGTCCTTGTTATGTGAATTGCTGCCCTGAAAACATGGTATACCTGCCATTTCGGGGAGCTCTGCCCCCGTTAAAATTTAAGTGTACTCTTTCTATATAACTTTCTGTCTTTCTCTTGTAATTTCCTCACGGTGGGTTGTCTTTATAAAAGTAAACCTATAGACACGTTCCTGCCTTTTGTGTTTAAGCGTGGTACTAGACAGTACTATATACAGAAAGACCATAAACAAAGACTCCAATTTTCTCCAACGGGATCTTTGTGATTACATTGCTACAGCAGGAATCCTACGCCATGCCCTCCGCGCCGTGCTGCCCTCTCAGCCTTAAGCAAAAAGAGCAGATCCTAAGCTGTAGGGACCAAAAAAATAAAGGAAATAGCAATAACGTTTCTCAGTTTCCTCCGCGAGGAGGGCGGTAAACACAGTAAGGGAAAAAAAAAAAGAAAAAAAAAAAAGCAAATGACCCCGACGTGATTCGAACACGCAGCCTTCTGATCTGGAGTCAGACGCGCTACCGTTGCGCCACGAGGTCCTGCTGGGCACCGCCTGCCGCAGTGTTAGAACTGACCCCATCGGGGCCCCGGCCGCGCAGCCCCGCCCGGCCCGAGGAGCGGGGCGGGAGCGGAGGGCTGGGCCGGCGGGGGAAGGACTCGGCCCACCCGCCGCGGCAGCCGCACACCCGCGCCGGCCGCTCTCCCACGCCGCTGTTTCGACCCCCGCCTTACCGCGCAGGTCCATTAACTCTCCCCACCCGCAGCCCCGCCGCCGGCCCCCACCAGCAAGAGCCTCCCCCCCGCCGCCTCCCGCGCCGTTGCCGCCGTACGCGGGCTCGGGGGTCGCTGCTCCCGCTGTTCCCCAACCGAAACCCCTCCGTTAGTGTCGCCCGCCGGCGGGGAGTGGCTGTGTGCGCGGGTTTGCCTCTAAGGGCGGTCCCACAGGCCGCGTTGCCATGCTGATTCCTCGTTAGTATAGTGGTGAGTATCCCCGCCTGTCACGCGGGAGACCGGGGTTCGATTCCCCGACGGGGAGGCTGCGGTAGTACTTTTCCTGTCGCGCCGCGCGGGGAGCGCAAGGGCGGGGTCGGCGCGCGACGCTTTTTGTTCCGCGCGGGGCCAACGGCCCGGCCGAGCGCAACAAAAAAAAAGGCGCGCGCAGCGCGGCCCTCCCCGTCGGGGAATCGAACCCCGGTCTCCCGCGTGACAGGCGGGGATACTCACCACTATACTAACGAGGAGCCGCGGCGGGCGCGGCGCGCCCCGCCCCGCGTGGGCACGGACAGACACGGCACCCGCGCCGCGGGACCCGCCGGGCACGGGCAGGCACGGCGCTCACACGGCGCCCTTGGCTGCCCTCCCGGGAGCTGCGGGCGCGGATCCCCGCACGCCGCACTGTAAGGGAGCTGCCCGGCTGAGCAGGCGGGGGGAGCGGGGCAGCGCCCGCAGCTCGGGTGTCTGTCTGCGCGTCTGTAGTCTTGCATCTCGTTCACGCAGAGTTTCTCTTTACGGGAACCTGAGAAGCCCTGGAGTCAGCAGTCCTTGAGGTGAAGGGACCCGAGCACCTGCTTCTTGCTCACCTAAAAAAGGAAGGAGGGAAATGGAAACCAGCTGCTTTGAGATGTGAGAGTAAAAGGCAGAAGGACACAGACTGACCATCTGTCTTGATGCTGACCTGGTCAGCAGAAACGTGGTTGTAAGTTTGTATAGCAGTGACATTAGACAGGAAACTATATTTAATTTGCTGGCTTCTTAGATGAAGATTTGACACCATAAAATAAACGAGCCATAGGAACAAATTATGTTCCCTTTTGATGGTTTCCACTACTGCTAGTGCTTCTTTGGATAGAAGGACCCCAGCTTAGCTTTTTCAGATAATCGTAGCTAAAGAGCAAACAGTAACCTATACCTAGAATTCTAAATATAAGTGACCTGTAAACAAAGCATTTCTGAGAATTGGCCTACTCATTTAAACATTTGAATATAAACATGGATGCAACAGATTCAAATTTTGTCCTGACAAGTGAAAAGTATAACTACAGTCTCATCATAATTTTATTCCTTTAGATGTGGTATAATTAGATGTATTGTAGGGTTGTGATCAGTTGATAGGCTTTAAACCACCCGGAGCAGGATCAAAACCAGTGTTGCCAGGCTGGTCTACCCTTACTGTGCAGGTTCAAATTTTATTCAAAAATGTTGATGGTTCACTTCAAACCACAAGACTTTCTGGTGGATCAAACATTTCCTGTTTGCATTTTATGAGACCACTCACACTTAGTTTGGATCTGTTTGCCACTCACTTCTCAGTGGCTTGTTTTCATTAACCCCTGTGGTCGGGGAGCTGAGCTGTGGCCTCTTGTGTGAGTGGTGGTGCTTGCTGCAGCCAGACCATCGCCTCCTGCTGCTCTTTACCACAGAACTGGTTTTGCCTCAGGCTCCTGCACAGACCTCTTCTTGGGCTGTCCTCTTTTGGAACAGGACTTCTGCTATCTCCATAACAACTCTTGCAAATTTGTGGCATTTGCTAAGCACTTTCAGAATACCAGAGCCAGGCAAACAACAAGCCGTGTAGGCATTTTATTGTCTACTTTGCTTTGTCCATGAGGGCCAAAGCAGATCTGGCTGTGAGTTCTGGACCTGCTGGAGATCCAGAGAAAGCCCATGGTGTGACTGGTTCATGAAGCACCATTTTCAATACCTCATTAGATTTCTAAAACATTCATGCTGGCCCATTTCTCCAGCCTTTCAAAGTCCTGCTAATGAGAGCCCTGGCCTTAAGGGTATGAGTTGCACCCTTCAATTTGATTCATCCACCTCTGTCATCTGCTGATGCCTATTTACCTTGACAAGTAACATTTATCACTATTGTCATATTGAGGTTCAGCACAGCTGATATCATGGCAACTTGGCCTATGATGGAACCTTCTGTAGTTGCAGAAATTAATTCTTCTAAATCATGTAAAAAATGTAAAAACACGAACCCTAGATGAGAAGTGAAGCTCTTCACTGGGTGTGGTCTTTAGGATGCTCCAGTCCCGAACAGCTGCTGCAAATTGAATAGATTTGATTCTGATTAATCCTCAAAGCTATTTTGTGTGCTCTTATTCCTGTGCATTCGCCCACATCCAACACTCCATCTACTATGCGTGTTTTCCTTTTAATTTTCCTTAATTGTTCCTTTAATTTTTGTCTGTACCCTCACCCTGTGAAGTTCACAGCACAGGATTTAATGAGCTTTTCAGTAAGAATGTATGAGTTATCAAATGGCATATTAAAGTTACAGAACTTCTTTCTGTATAGTTTTTGGCCTTATACCATTTCTGTCCAGTGTAATGGATTTGTCATGCAGTCTTTATGATTCAGTGCTGTGACAATGTATTTTGACCAAGCTAAAATGAAGTTCTAGAAGTCATTAGAAAAATCGATTTACATCACTTAAAGGCATGAGTGATCAGAAAACCCACATGAAATTAACTGCTGAAGAGCTGAAAAAATTCAAGGTAAGGAGGACTGTGACATTGTACCTCATTGCCTGGTGTATTGGGGGGAGAAGGGACTTAAGGGGCTTTCCCCTATTAGCATGCCTGGTATAGTTTATGCAGTATTAAATGCTGCCACACAGCTGCGCAGCTTCCTCTCTGTTGAATCGTGTGGATTATCTAATAAATGGAGCCTTTTAAAAACTTTTTGGAGGAATCTCAGGACTTGAAAATTTATGTCTAAGAATTGTGAAATAAAATAGACAACAAGTGCCCATGCAAAATTGCATTTTCTGTTTAGGTAAAAACTACTATGAAGGAAGAATTGAATCTTCCCATTTTTATTTCTATAGCATGGTTTAAGTTCTAAAGATACTTCCAATAAGAATAACGCCTTCTCAGAGGGAATCCACATTCTCATCACTTTTGCCCTCAACAGGGACTGCCAAGTAAATTTACTGGAGAGATATCCTAAAAACTGGAAAATTCAAGCCAGGAAAAGTGAGGCTGGATGGGTTTAATGAATAATTTCAACTTTAGAATAGCAAAAACTGAGAGATACTTAGACATAGGATAGGACTCAGTAATTAAAAGGAAGATGATTGATCAAGTTTGTGTGCAGAATACACCTCTTTTTGTGTATAAGAGGTATTGTTTCAGTCATGTCAAAAGAGTATTTATGCAGAAAAGCCTTTAGACATGTATCAAGACACTCCAAAACCCAAATAGGTTGTGGACTAATGTAAGTATTCCTGCATAATGCAGTCCTGGATATTAAAGTATGTCTACCATATGACTACAAGAATAATTATAACTTTCTATATGTGAGGAAAGACTGCAGTGGACCCAAACAATTTCACCATTGGTCTGACTAGGTCTGAAATAGCATTGGCATTTCTTAGAATCCTGAAATTGTCAATAATTAGCTTCAAAATAGGCCTATCATGTAGTGCCTAAGAACGAAAATTTTAGGGACAAATGTGGGGAAAAAAAATCAATACTCTGGTATACAGCTACAATATAACAATCAGGACTGACTCCCACATCTTATCAGTTCTAGGACAAACAACTTTCATTAAAAAAAGGAATCATGAACTAATAAAGCTAAATGGAGTGTAGAGACAGGAAGAACATGGGATAGCAAAACCCACAGAAAGTAGTACAGAAAAAAGGACCATAGACTGAAGTTAGGTAATTTAAACAAAGATGTCATGACATAAAGGCATACATAAAGAAATTAATTATACTGTAGAGACAATGGGGAGATATTTAAAAGTATTGGTTTTACAAAACTATAAATGAGGTTATATGCAATGAATTTAACTCAGAAAGCTGATCATCACACTTCCATGCATTACAGTGCTTGCTCAGTACAGACATCATGGACAAATGCATGCCGAATAATTGCAATGGGGAAACAGGACATTGAAACCAAAGATGAGCATAGGGGACTAAAAAAAAGCATGCTGTCACTTCAGAATGCACTAATGCCCCAGACCTTGAATAGTGCTTGCTGTTCTCTAGGTTTGACAGATTGCACTGCTGTAGTACTGAAAAATCAGTAGGTGTAAAAAAAAAAAAGTCAGTATGCTGAGCCAAGGATGAATAGAAATCTGTTTGCTTTTAATCTAGTAATTAACACAAGAAACTGACCTCACCTTGAAAACACTATTAACATGTGTAGTGAAAGCGTAAAGAGAAATTTACATAGGTTTTGCTGCTTTTTTTGAAGTTTTTGAGAAGTTTTAGCAAGACAGAAAGATATGCATCAATGAAAAATGTATTAATGACTCACAAAGCTCAGTTTAGAAAGCACTGTAGCTGAGAGACAAAGCAGCATTGTGAGCAGATATCAAAACCTCATAGTGCATCATCAAGGTACTTTTTGTCTGTAAAAGCATTTAACACTAAGTAGGAAGTGTAACAAATGAAAATTGGGAATCTTTTAAATTACATGAGTTAGTGGAGCTTATATGAAGAATATATATATATATATATATATGTATATGTCTGTTAGCAATCTTGCTTTAAGAGTTCGATCAGAGAAGACCTTTGGAGCTTGATGACTGATTCAGAAAAAAAAAAAAAAATGGTGTTAAGAATAGTCTCAGCAAAAGATAAAGTTGATAACTCTTTTATTTTAACAACCAAACACTGGATCAAAGCTACCTGCACTCTAGCAATATGTTGTAGTGCTGGCTTCACTGGGCATTTCTGGTGCTCCAGTGGCCACCATTTGCTACTTCATTGTGTTGTGCACGGAGAACAGAAGAATAACTCCCTTTTTGGACAAAAATATGGCTTCACGGGGTAGTAGTTTCCTCCCTTCTCCTTTTCTTATGATGTAAGGACCACATGATATGGTCCTTTTCCTTACTTAGGGGTAAGGGGGTATACTTCAATGATTGCAGTAATCCATGCGCCCAGGAAAACCTGGAGAAACCCCAAGTGGTCCTCATAACCAGCAAAAACCCATAAGGCTTAATTCTCATTTCAGTAGCTGATTTTTATCCTTGTTATATGTTGTACTATTACTCCTATTTCTGACTTCTCCACTCGGCAGTGTTTTTGTCTTCCTTTTCACTATTCTTCCTAGCCTCACGCCACCCCTTGCCCACTTTGTTTTTGTTTTTTTCCTTAAGAAAAATTAGGATGCTCCATGTCTTTTCTGAGTCATGGGAACGCAAAGGAACGACCTGAAGGCTGGAAGAAACTGCTGGTCCTGTTCAGCCATGCCAATCCTGGGACTGGTTTCTTTGGCTACTGACAAATTTTTTGGTGGGTGCACAAGCAGTAGAAGGGAAGTGGATACGTTTTTAGGTTTGGCAGATGGAAGAAGGAAGATGGTGTAAAATAAAATATTTAAAAGCCCTTACAGAAATTAATTGTCATTTCCAATGTTATTCATGATAGAGAAAAGCAAATGTGCACATTCGCCAGAGATTGCTCAGGATGTGATGGATGGTTAACCATCTTGTTCAGCTGTAAAAACCTGACACTTAAAAAAAAGATGCAGAAATGAATCAGAGTGCACTTGAAATTTGAAACAAGAGATAAATATTTAAAATAAGCTGGATAGCCAAAACATCAAATGAAGAACTGTTGGGAATTATGTGCTTAGAGCACAGGTAATTGAAGTAAAAGCTTAACACTATGTGTATCTGGAATATATTGCCCAACAATCACCAAACTGCTCTTAGTTCTAGTAAAACAAAATAAAAAACATTGCAAAGAAAGCTATCAGATGCATTACTAGGAAGAGTCACAAGACAGTTTACAGCTTTGTCACAGCTGGTAGGGATGGGAGATGGTGATCTGCAACTACTGGTATGGAGATGTCAGCTTTAAGAGATGAGAAAAAGGATAAGGAATTAGTGTGGGGCAAAATATGAAAGGAGATATTGTCAAGGTGACAATTAACAATCAAAATAATATAATTAAATAATAATTATTGAAGTGCAGTGTAATGCAGAATATTGCATCTATTCCTGGGGGGAAAAACATAAACAAGGTTGTTTTTCATTTGCATTATTGTGTAATTTTGAATGTGAGGATTCTTATTTCAAGAAGCACAAACACTGTGCTTTGGAACAATAGTCTTTATTTCTTTGCTGTCTGCTATTTTGCAGGATAGTGATCTTCCCCTAAGTTTTTTTTGTTTCGTTTTGTTTTTTGTTTGTTTGTTTTTTTGGGGATGTGTGTTTGTTTTTTTTTGTTTGGTTGTTTTTTTGTTTGGTTGAGGTTTTTTTATTTTTTTGTGGGTTTTGTTTTTGGGTTTTGGTTTTGTTTTGTTTTGTTTTGCTTTTTTTTGGTTATTGTTTTCGGAACTTAGAATTTCAAGTTTGGAATTACACTGGCACCCTCTGGTGGCATTCTGAAGTGCTCTACAGTTCAGTAAAATTACTGATTCACACTTGCTTTGAAAGAGGAAATACGAGGGTAGTATTTTACAGAATTGTTATATTAAAAGTGGGAGAAACGAAGAATAATATCTCATAAATCTAATTCAGCTTACGAAAAATGAGCTCATAAAATGAAATTCGAGCAATCTGGGTCAAAATGGCTGTAGAAAACATCTTTAATTTCCCCTCCCTCACATTCTCTTAGCTGAATTCATGGATAGCATTTTACTAGCATGTGTTTGGAAAGGAAAGGAGTTACAAAAATGTCCTAACTATGGGACTGGCCTGTTTCACTTGGCAGCAAAAATCAATCAGTCTCTTACAGAAAGTGTTCATAGGAGAATTTCCGTTTTGAAATTAAGACACTTGGCAGCTGTTGCCACTTGCATCCTGAGAATTCCTGCCAGAGCTGAACCAGATGTGCAGTCCATTTGTCCATTTAATATTAATAGTGAATATGAAAAAGAGTAAAGAAAGCATAAAGAGGAGCAGGAAATGCGGAAACATTTAGCTTATTTCCCCTCTTTATGCATGGGGGAAGGACTCATATTTTTGGGGATTTTGCAAAAAAATGAAATTAAGCCTTTCACCTAGAGTTGGCTAACTGTGCAGCTGCCCTTCCTCAGTGTAGCAAGAGTCCCTGAGAGAAAAAAATATTATTAAAATTGCATCATCACTCCATCCCAGTGCCCTGTCTCCGCAGTGTAAGTCCTCATTACTGAACATGGTAGGTTTCCCAAATGAATGTATGCTCCTGCCCCTTCTTTTCCTTCATAGTAGCTGAGAGATCAAGAAATATTGCTTGGAGCCAGAGGAGCGGAGTACTTTATTTGTCAGTTTGATGTTGCTTTATAAACATTCTCAGGCTGGCAAACTGATATAATTAAAACTCTTTAGAAATTTGGTAAAAAAGAAGAGAGGAAAGTAAAATATTTCTGTAGATTAACTGCTCATATCTTGGAAGACATTCTGTAGGTTCTTCTGTTTACATGGATGAGGGGGCCACAGTCTTTTTGACATAGTTTAACAAAAGTAAAAAGGGAAATGCTAAAGATATTTTTAGAACCATTGTTCTCTAAGTGGCATGAGGATTAAGCTATTTGAAAGGACTTCATTTCTAAATACCACTAATATTTTGCAATTTTGACAAAATTCATCTGAAGATACCAAATTTTTGCTCAACCTGATGTGGGCAAAATCCTGATCCTACATACTCTTCTGTTTAAAGAAAAGAATTTAAATAAACCCATTAGATAAATTTATTTCATGAACTTATTGGTCCACTGACTCTGAAATTTCAGCTTTCCAGAATTGTTTCAGACAAGTTATTTCAGGTTTTCACTAAAGCTTCATAACTGACAGTACTATGAGTAGGAGCTGTACAGCTGTGACTAGTGTGTACATAGTAATAATTTCTCTACCACAGAATGATTCTGTGATTCATTTACTGTCATATTTAAGCATAATAACTTGGCATTCTTCAGGTCTCTTTTCACAATTCTGCACACCTGACAGTTTTTGAAAGCTTTCTTTGACCTGTAAGACACATAGCATCAAATAAACAATATATTGTATGTGTCAGCAGGTTACTTTAAAACATTCAATTTGAATTTAATTTCTTCATACGTGGAAGTCTTGTATTTTTCAGCAAGTTCTTTACCTGACATTTCCACAATTTGTGTTTGGTTTACATCTACAAAACCCCCTAGTTTTGGACAGTGCCTTTTTATTTTTAAAATTAATTGAACCAGTAATAAGTTACCAATTTTTAAATAAATCTAGCTTCTGAGCCAAAAAGATATGTCAGAAATTTCAACTGTATTTAAAAGGCAAAAATGATTGCAACTGTGCATTAAGAATGGAAAGTCATTCATAACATATGATCAAAAGCTAAGCGTGACTATTTGCAGAAAAGTGCTGTCAAGAGCAATATGTGCTGATGAGAGAACCTGAGTGATAGTACATTCCCAGGTTAGGTACATGTTAAGGAGACCGTACAGTGCAAGAAAGTGGATGAAGAATGAAAATAATATTTAGAAGTAAGGAAGCATGTTTAAATTGCTTAGATACACAAAATTGTAAAATTGGAGGCAAAAAGAGCTAAATAGGTAAAATTTTCAGCAAGTATTTGCAAAGCGACTCTGCCTCCTATAGATACTCACAAATGTAAACTCCTAATGCTTTAAAATTTACTTCTAACAAATAATCATATTAGTATTTTTAATAGTAGTTAATGACTAGTAATAAATACAACCTCTCCCCATTAAATAAAGAAGGATTAGTACATTTAGAATTTATATTTTCCTGAATACATCTTTTTCAACCAAATGAGAGAAAGCAAACACTTTGTAGAGGGGCTCAATTCCAGTACAATGCTGAATCCAAGCTTATTAATTTTTGTTCTGTATTAATCTGGGTTATATTAAGGATCATTTCAGGATAATTGGCAAACACAAAGTCAAGCACAAAGGTTTTTAACTCTTAGCAGTGTGTCAATCCCTAAACTTGGAATAATTTTTACAGTGTCCATCATCTGGTTTAACTCCCTAGAACATTTCAAAGTTTAAGGAATGCCACTTTGTGAGACTATTTAGATCAGTCTGGGAATCTGACTAAAGGATGTGTATTTGGGGCAGAAGTCATATCAGAAGATAGATCAATCAATCTTCTGGTCATCACTCTCGTTCAGAATAAAATCCTTTGTATGTATAGGAGAGAGTTCCTAAAGTTTGACTGTCTTGGTGAAATAACATTGTATTTGGGTTGGATGAAAGATTAAAATTAAAACTCTACAGGGTTGTTTTTTGGTGTGTGTTTGCTTGTTTGGGTTGGTTTGCTTTTTTTTAATTTTGTTTTGTTTTTTTTGTTTGTGTTTTTGTTTGCTTGTTTTGTTTTGTTTTGTTTTTTTGTAAATGAATTGTGGACATCCTATGACAACATTTATTCTTCTCATACACCACCTCCTGTAACTGCACTGTAGCAATCTGTTTTCCCTGTACTTGGAAGTGAAAGAACAACTGTACTTAAAAATGGGTACTACAGGGCCCATTATATTCCTGTTCCCTTAACAAGAGACATGCTTTTGTGTAAAGTTTAGATCTAGATCTGAGTTTGCCTACAATTTGGGGAGTGACAGGAGAGCACTGCAGTTCTGCAGGCCGGATGCAGAACTTCAGCTGAGATATCTGGGAGAAGGATGTTGTGGATAGATGCATATCTCAGATTCTAATACCTTTGTGTTTCAGGATGCATTCAGAATTTGGGTGTTGCCTTGTGCTAGTTCCATATTTAAACTTCCTCTGTGGTAAAACAATTACTTGGTTTGAGATTTTGGTGAGTGAAATAAAAAAAAATTCATGCTTTTGAAAAGACAAGGTAGTGAAAGCTATAGAGAGGAAAATACGCACAAAACTCATGGAAAGAGGATATGAAATTTGGAAGGCTACAACTGCAGTTTCTGCAGCCCACAAATCCTATTTTCTTCATATGTTCAGATGATACAGCCAAAAAGCAGTTGTTTTGCAGTGTGCTCTCTCTCTCTGCCAGGTCACTTTCTGAAAGGGAAAACAGCATGAAATTATGCACAAAGAGTGACAGTTTCATGGCTAGTCCTAAATGGCTGGATATGACCCAAAGAAAGGATGGGAAAGTGTGATGGTATCAGGGCAGTCCAACAACAGTAGGTGTTACACACACACTGTCAAAAAGCCAGAGATCTAAGCAGGTGCTTGTGCCTACAATAATTTTTTCTCTCTGCATGCATGTAGTGGTGATACCCGATTGTGATCACTTATCTCCTAGTTCCCACCTGCAATACTTAATGAAAATGCTGTGAACAGTGCTCCTTATGTAGCAAGCTGTACTGGTTTTGTCTGGGTAGAGTTAATTTTCTTCACAGTAGCTGCTATGGGGCAGTGTTTTGGATTTATGTTAAAACAGTGTTAAAAATGCAGGGATGTTTTTGTTACTGCTGGGCAGTGCTTACTCTTCATCAAAGACTTTTCTGCTTCTTACACTGCCCCACCAGTGAAGAGGCTTGGGGTGCATAAGGAGCTGGAAGGGGACACAACTGGGACATCTGATCCTACTGACCAAAGGGATATTTCAGACCATATATGCTCTGCATATAAAGCTGGGGAAAGAATAAGGAAGTGGAGTCATTTGGAGTAATGGTGCTTGTCTGCCCGAGTAACCCTTGCATGTGATGAATCCCTTCTCTCCTGGAGATGGCTGAACACCTGCCTCCCCATGGAAAGCAGTGAATGAATTCCTTGTTTGGCTTGGCTTCTGTGTGCAGCTTTTGCTCTATGTATTAAACAGTCTTTATTTCAGCCCATGAGTATTCTCACTTTTACTCTTCCAATTCTCTCTCCCATCCTACTGTGAGGGATTGAGTGAACAGCTGCATGGTGCTTAATTGTTGGTTGTGGTTAAACCACAACACAGTAGAGAGACAGAGGTAGCATGTCAGTGTGAGGCTAGCAGAGTGTTATTCTGGGCTGTCTATAGTGTCCAAAGTCAGGTGGGATAAAGGTAAGCTTGTTTGACAAGGAAACTGTTACTGCTTCTTGTTTCATATCTACCTCCTTGTCCCAAGTTAGTTTCTAAAGTTTTTCATTATTTCAGTAACACAGAAATATTATCTACCTTGACCCTTTTTTTTTCTTTTTAATTGAGTCTGTCTACAGGGAGATTGTCATACACAAAAGCTTTAATTTATATTCTTGTTATATTATTACAAAAGAGATGGTTACACTGGGAATGAAGATTGTTTTATATTGAAATGTGCTTCATTAGGTAATTTAATTGATGCATTTGGTGCTACCACAAGGCAACTTCCAAGAAAAGGGAAGCTTAGTATACTATGTATAAACACCTTCCAAGCCTGTATGGTAATTGCTCATCATTATGTCTGAAGCAATGGTCTTTTGGCAGAAACTTAATGACTGTTATTCCATTGGGCAAGCTAAGCCTCTGTTATTCACTTAGAGAGTTATTGTCTTAATTCTTTTTGCCTGGATGATCACAGAGAATGCTATTAATAATAGATTGGAAATGAAAGAGAAGAGGTTCTATTCATCAGAGACTTTATCCAAAGGATGTACGAAATCTGGCTGGCTGGAATGATTGTTTTGTGCAAGTGATTGTGTCATTTGTACCACAGATGCCTAATAGCAGCCACTGAAGAGTCACTGAATGGCATTGTTCTCAGAAAGATGTAAGCGTCTTACCATCTTGGCAAATTGCAAAAATACATTTTCATAGATGAGACTTCTTTTCATAGATGAGACTGCGTTCAAGCAACTAAAGACGTCATATGACTTAATTTCCTTGCATGACTCTGATCCAAATGCAGATAAACTGCAAGTAGAAGTTTGTAGCAGAAGGTAGCATGAGAAGAAAGACTCTAAAAGGTCTTGGTGGTATTTGCATTATGAAAAGTTCTTCTGTCATACATCTAGCTATAGTTCCCAGATTTGTCTGAAGGGGACACATTTTTCATCATCATTTGAAGTGCTTTAAAATATTTGGCCTTTTACATACTCACTATTTGCTTTTCTAAAGTATATGGTGGGAGAGAATTTTTGTTCTGCAAACAGTATCATTTTCTTCTATACCCAGCCCTTTCTGATGAGCTCACGGAAAGAGTACATCTTTGAGGAGGAGGGGTTTGCAGAAGGCACAGGAGTCAGATAGCTGGTGTGCTGCAAGAATGCCCCATTTATAACATTTCTTTAAGTATTCCCATAAACCATCCCTTATTGTCCTGGAGGCTCAATGTGTTAAACTATGGTGGCGTGGATCAGGATACAGAAGGTGACATGTAATGGAGAGCTCAAGAATGTAAACATGGGACAGGTGCCTGTGCTGAGTGTATTGGCCATTTTACAAGGGAAGAGCTGCGGTGCTGCATTTGCTTGTCAAGGCCTAATTTCAATGCAGGGACAAGGAAGGTAAGAGCTACAATACAATACCGTTGCATTTTTTCTTTCCAGGACCCCAGCTCATATGGAGCTCATCAAGGAATTGCATTTTCTTAAGTGAGAAGCAAAGGTGAGAGAGGTTGTAACAATGTGTTGACTGAAATTCAAGCACTAAGGCAAGATCTACCAAATAAGCAAACCTCGTAGTAATATTTACATGGCTCCGTAATTCTAAGAGTTTTTATTTTTAAGGGGTCCTCATGTAATTAACTTTCACAGAGTGTATCCATCCCTGGGATTGAACTCAGTTTTGTGAAGGCAACAATGAGAAGAAGTGTAAAGCAGTATTTGCTAATACCAGAGCACAGCTGTGTGGTGAGACTGAGACCACCAGGAGTATTGGATTTACAGCAGCACATGGCATGAGCCCTGGGATGGCTGGCCAGGGCCACTCTGTGGCATTGCCTGTCACTGGCTCTCCCTTGGCCCTGACCGCTACTGCCAGATCCCTTGTCAGGAGGAGGATGCCCTCAGGACCCTTAGAGATATATCCAGTAAAGGCACTACAAAACAAGTGGGGCAACGTAGTGTCAGCAGGAAACACAGAGTTTATCACAGGATTTATAACAATTGTCAGTTAGGGACCATACCCTATGGTAGGATCATGAAGGCTGTATAAGAGCTGCAGAGCAGGAGAAGAAATATTGTCAGCAGGACCATTGCTCTAGCACAATGTAAAGACATGCTTCCAGGTTATGAACATGTCTCTCTTTAACTCATCCCTCCCTCTATGCAGCTAAAACATCTGAAATGGGGAGTTTCTGTTAGCCCTGTTTAACCCACGGAAGGAGGATACATAGTGACTGAAGAGAAGCAGCATCACTATGTCTGCTGAAACCAGCACAGGGTTAGTCAACAGCTAATAGTGGGCAAAACGTTCAGAGAAACCAAGGATGTCAGGAAACACAACTAGTCAAACTATCCAGCCACTCCCCTTCCAACCTGCATTATCCTCTGACTCTGTGAAATTATTCCTGAAAACTCTCCTCTGCTCTCCTTTGGTGACTTGAAGAGGATTAAAGGAAGAGGAGAAGAGAGTTTTGACACAGGCGGAAACAAATGTTTTATTTCAGTTAATTAGATTGAAATCTTATGATTAGGAAAAGGAAGGTGAAAGTAGCAGAAACCACAAGAAAAGAGAGCATGGGGCAAAGTGTTCTGGAACAGAGTCTAAACAGTTCTCATGTCAGCAGGAACTGATAGTCCTGATTAGTGTACAAATGTAATGGAATTTCATGAGCTACAAGATAAAATAGTGGAAGTGTCCCATTATGGCAATTATCTATCAAATGGTGAAAGTACAGCAGATGAAGTTGCTGAAATACTTCTGTATTTATCAGACTCATTATGTGACAAATGTGTTATAAGGCACTTTATGCTAATGCTTTACCTGAAAAACAGAAAATGTTAATGGAAATGATAGAAAGACAAATCCATGTTCAGCCCTTACAAATCCAACTAACACGTTCACCGTATAAGTATTGGTGACTCTGTGGTCAGTATCCAAAACCCTTTCATCTGATTTAAGTTATGAGGGGATGAAGTCAGGCAGCAACTTTCTTGAAACATGATAAATCAATAATATTCTACGTGGAACAAAGACTGAACCATTTTGTTTTTTAACTTAGGGAAACAGATAGCTCTTAATTTGGCCTTGAAGAATATTGGAAGGTAAATAAATGATCTAACATTGTCAAGCGTTCTTCAGGGAAAAGCTATTTGTAATCAAGGTTTGCAAAATGAAAGACCCAAATAGCTTGCATTGAACTAAACTGCAGCTTTTTAACAAGAAAACACAATAATTTCACCTATGACATGTCGGTCCCTGCTTTTTGTCATAAATATGTCTTAAGGTTCTGCATTTAACTATTTTACACATATTATGTTTTTAATGTAACATCTTCTTAAAGTAATTACTTTTTGTTCTGCTCAGGAGAAAGCCTTTAGCTCATCAGGTACCAGAGGAATCAGCCATGTCTTTAGAATTTCACCATTCCTCTCTGGCTGAGTCAGGATTTTAATATTCACTCTAGTGTCTGGGGAAAACAGAAGGTACGTATAGATCTTTACTACTATGGAATACATTCCCTCCACAATGGTACTAGTTAACAAGATATAGGGAGTTCTCCATATCTTTCTCAAATCCTTCCAGGCAACCCTTTCCAAAGCTCTAAAGAGTCCTTCAACACTTACATTCAGAAGAACTAAGGGTTCTAATTATAACCAGTTCTTCACCACTGACATGGAAGATGAGGAGGAGAAAATGAGATCTCAGTGTGTTCCTTCTGGTTTTTATTAACCTTTTTTTATTAACCTACAGTGAGTGTCAGAGAGATAACTGGCTTCTATTGATTGCATATGACACCACAGGATACTATGATACTCAGGATACTAGGAAAAAATTACGTCAACTGATTTGTGTAACTGATTTGATCTAAATTTGGTGCTCATTTCTAGTCTAAGGCCTCAAAACAGAGATATACTGGTACAAACTCTTTGGAGTTATTACATTTATCTCAAGATTCAAGCCTATGTAATGCTGGTGCTCAGGAAAAATTATACAGTAGCTGGAGAAGAATAAAAACGCAACAGGATAAAAGTTCATAATAACAGGAAAAAAAATGAAGACATAAAAAGAAATGGGTTGTTTTTGATGTTAGTGGAATGGACCTCTGTGGCTAAACCCAGCTTTCCTGGAGGAAGAGAAAAATAGAGTAAATAAAAATATGTAATAAAGAAGCACTGCTGATAAAGTTTTAATATGATTTGGGCAAGAAACTAGCAATTTTTAGTAAGAATCTAATTAAACTTGAGTCTATTAACCAACAGGGATATGTAGTGGGGAGTTCTTAAATAACCAGCACATATATTTGCTGTTCTCAACAACGTATTTCCTCCAAGGAGAATTTCAAAATACGACATCATAATTTCAACAGTCCTCCTACGTTCTGGACCAGATCTTCTTCCCTTTTTTGAATGTTTGCATTCCTCAATAGCTTCAAAAATGTTGCAGAGGGATAGTTAAAATGTTTGGTATTTAACATTTGCAGATAGTAGTTATGAGAGACTTGCAATCCCAGAGAAAGAAAAACAAATTTCTGAATAAAGAAGGAGTAGTAACAGAGATCAAAGTACACTTTGGGGCAAGCTATATTTTACGATTACAGCAGGCACAGCAAGTGATGTAGCTTTGCTGTGCAATGAGGATAAGATAGGCTACCTTGCACAGGCCTAAAGGGCCTTGGCATATGAGTGTCACCTAAGGAGCACATACTGCCTTGCCATAGCTTGCAGTAATTGAAAGATCTTCTGACAACATTAAGGATGATGGGGGACAGAGAGGTTTATAAAATTTCTTGTAGGTTTTTTTTTTTCTAAACAAACAATGTCACCAAAATGACTACTTCAGCCTTTAGACCTGCACAGCTCCTGTGAGTAGGCTGAACTACAGGATGGGACTGAAAATTTCTCCTGCTGTCCTTTGCCTAGTGTTCAGCTGGGAAATTGTTGTTAATGAGTACTAACACTGGCTTAAGCTCCCAAACTTCTCATGGGTCATATCCTTTGTCCACAATGTCCAAATGTGATTTTAGAGTCTTGAGCAATGCATAAGCTATTGAAATTGCTCTGCTGCTGCTGTGTCATGTGGTGAGTTATGGAGTAACAGAGGCACTGAGTCTGGGCAGTGATCTGAACCCTCAGCCACTGGAGCAATGTGGTGGAACAGACAATCCCATGCCACAGAAGGATTCAACTGTCTATCTAACCCAGCCTCAACTGAGAGGAGGAGGTGGTGGGACCTTGTGACTCTAGTGTAACCACCTGTCTGTGGACCAGTGCTGATGTCCCCTCTCTTCAGATGGGGAGTTGCTCTTTGCAACATAGAGGTTTTGGTATGATGCTTGTAGGATCTGAGAGATTATGCACATTAATATGATTAAGAAAACTCCATATGATACTGTAAAATTCAATTATAATTGCATTTATTAAGAAATTAAAACAATTTTAAAATGTTTGGTGCTTAGGAAACACTTTGTTCAATACAGAAGATGCCAGCAATTAGACGTGCAGCCAGTGAGCTGCCCAACTGCAGTTATGGGATCAGAGCAGTTGACAGAAATATCTCAAAGTTTTTAAATCTATGTTCAAACTCCTGCCCTAGTAACACTCTTTCTATGTTCACAGTCATAGGGCTGCATATGCCTCACCTACACTTTTGAGTCATTATGAAGCCAGTGCATTTTCACATACTTTCAGCACTGGTGTCTATTTGAGCCGAGGGCTACTCTGCCTTTCACTGCATTCCCTCTTCTGTGTAGGGCTGCATAAAACTGAGGGGAATCAGGGCCAGATGTTCAGCTGCTCTTGATGCATTTTTCTAACCTTAAATTAATGACCCTAAGAATAGAATCCACATGCTGGTCAGGTGGCATGAAGTTTAAGTCTTCCAGGTGTTACTTTTAATTTTTTTTTAAAGACAAATAACTTGTCACTGTTTCCCATAAAAAGAAACTATTTTAGTTGAAATAAGAGAGGAAAATAGCTATGAATATTAGAATTCACTTTTAGGGGTCAATATAGTGTGATTAAAGCATCTAGAATGTAATTTTTGAAGTGAACCCAAGTGGAAGCATATTCTTTGTGAAACAAGACAACATTACTCTTATTTATTTTGCAGGACAGATTGCAAAATGTTTATAGTGTGACTATAACAGATTCTTTGCCATTAGCAGACATATGCAGAGCATGAACACCTTGATCTGGGAGGTAATTAACAGGAACAGAAAACACCCAAAAGCTAGTCCCTCTTCACTCTGTTGTATCATCCCTTCTGGGAGTCTTGGGATATATTATCAACCAGTATTAAGCTAGGGTTTAATCTTAAGCCTCAGGCTCTGCCAGCTTCTGCATTGCTCTATAAATCATCCTTTCTTCTTAGCAGAGCTTGTTTGGGTATTAAGAAGGTGTTTATATCTAAGCTTCAAAGTCAGTACTTGCTGATACAATTAACTAATCTACAGATCTCAAAGCTGAAGCTAGTTGTTTATTTTTAGATAGAACTATTTTTCATCTGAAAGTGCTGATTTATACAAATTGGAGTGTTTTGTGGAAAGATGTTTTAGCAAAAATGGAATAAAACAACTGTCTGCTGAGGAGGCATGAGGAGAATTGGCCAGTTTGACTGAGCAAGGGGTAGTGGCAAGTTGAGAGCACACAGCTCTGGAGCCAGGCATGTGGCTCCTTGCAAGCTTTTTTTTCCTGTCCTCAGTTTTTACAAATTGCACCTCAGGACTGCCAGAAGCCAGCAGTAAGGAAATCTTCAGTGTTCAGCCCTGAGCTGCCCAGCTACCCCAAACTTTGATGTAGCAAGCATTGGGGAACATGAGGGAACTTTGTGGAAAGGTAAAAACCCTAAAGAGATCTGAGTTTTTGGAAACTGATTTGAAATTTCTTTGCTCTGACAATTCGAGAGGCTTTCCTATATTTTCTAAGCAGAAAAATTCCTGTCTCTAGACAATAATATCTGCAAATGTATGTATACAGTATTAGCTTTCCTTTCCTAGGCTGCCTCCGTGGGGCTTCTTCTGTTTCAAACATGAGAATAGAGGTTATAAGAAACACAGCAGCAGTCTCCAAGGGAAAATGCTTACAGCAGCATGGTATGAACTAACCAAATAGAAATCCCACACTGCAGTTACATCACTTTATGAGAGAAGTCTAAAAATGCATGCATTAGTAGATGCCATTCACAGGAATTTTGGGAGATATACCTCTTTTTTCATCTCTCGGTTGCTGCATTTAAGACATGCACTTTCACCTTGTTGTATTTGCCTTTTGATGAACCACAAGCATAGCATCTGGTCTGTTCCTCTGAACAGTGACTCTAAAGATCTAGGGTCAGAAGCTGTGAAATAAGTACTCTCAAGTCCCTGAACAAGCTTGCTATTGAACTTTCTCCTGTATTCTTATCCAGGGAGTGTATTCATCTCTCTGAGTTGTTTGGCAGCTGAACCACAATCTCTTACTATTCAACATATTCTGAAACTACAAAGCATTGGTTTGAATATTTTTTTATAGTGAAGAGTTATATAAGAGAAGTGAGACATTCACAAAGGCAACCTAAAAAATTGTCTACACAATTGGACTAGTATAATTACATTGCTAACATAATACTTGTATAACTTATCCAGGATGACTGTCTTCTTTTTGTTCCTCTGAAGGTCTGTATCTCTTTTAAAGTGACATTATGGTGTAAGTCCTGGTTAGCCTACAGTACTGTGTTTACTAGGACTTGAGACTTTTAGTATTGAGGTACTCTGATCAGTAAAGAATGAACATTTGATTGATATAGGATGGATCAGTGCCTCTTCTCAGACTTGGCCTCCTGTCTCTACAAGAACTTTCCTTAGTGTTCAGAGCAGTCTGCTCTTTTTGGTGTCTATATTCAAGATGCTTCAGGTCCTGGCCTTAGCTTATCTAAAAAATTCTATAAAGAGTCAGGAGGAAGATAGCAGTGGGTAACCTCAGGAGAGGAGTAAAAATTATCAAAAGGAGGCTGCTGACTTTCTTGAGGATGCTTGTCATTGGTTTATTCTAACCTCTTATTGCTTTCCCAGCCATCACACAGTCATCCTGAAAAGCCTACCCTGACTACAAACCAATTCCTTGAAGTAAGCTGGGAAATAACATAAGAATATTCCTTCTTCATTGGCCAAAATATGTTAGTTTTTACAGTGGGAAACTGGGAAGGAATGTGAGAGAAGTGCACGTGAAGAATTATAGTTCCCAGTACATGCTCCTGGCTTCTGATAATATGAAGCTTATGAATGTCTAAAGACAGAGTTTGTATTCTATTAGTGTTTCCAATGAGCAGGATTCCTATCTTTTTACAAACCTGGAAGCCTATTTGGAGAAGTGGAAGAGTATGTAGGAGTTAGTCGCTTTTGATCTAGATTTTGCTTCTTTCATAGGACTCAAAATTTTCATGGTCCATGTCAGTCTGTGAGGTTCTTCTCTCAGCCAGGATTTTAGAAAATACCTGTTCAGGAAATATCTTATGGCCCTTAGAGGTTAATTATATGTGGAATTTAATACTGGCATACCAGGAACTAGAATGAACACCTTTAAAGTTCAAAAGTGAATTTTATAACTACAGCTTTTACAACTTACCCTTCAGTCTTTCTAGTAATTAAATGGTTCATTTTTCTACTGCCCACAATAGTCTTTTTACTTTCTGAAAGCGTTATTACTACTGGGCTTTTATGGCTAAAATAGTATGAGATGTTTCTGCATTTTCCTCAATAGTGAAAGACATTTGACTCCCAAATTATAAGACAGTTGAACATATTTTATTATTCTAGTATCACTTATATTCCTTTTGTAATCCTTGAATGAAAATAAGTTTTTAAAGAAAGACAAGCCTGTAAATACCATGTAATGACATTGGCACTAAATAGAATGTGGTGACATTTCCATAGCTGTGGGAGAATCATCTGGAAAGGTTAGGCAGGACTGCCTTTTTTATCTTTTAATACATGCAGTTGATCAGTTCACAGTCAGTGGAGGTCATCCATTTTGGGCTTGGGCTCACTGGACCATATCCAAAAACAACTGATGTGCTTTCCTCCACCTACTCGTATTTGCCTGCAGGGACAGAAAAGTCTGGTTGCTGCGTACAGAGGCCAAGCAGTGTTAACTTGAAACTGGAATTTAAACCAGATGGTGTCTCATGCTGACACTGACCTTCAGCAAGCTCTCATTGCTTTTCTCGTCACCCTTACGTGCCGGCTGTGATACGACCCCACGTACAGAACAGTTGCAATTCTTTTTGTTCTGTACCCCCTCCCGTCACACGATGCCCCTGGTTTTCTACAGCAAACAGGGCAGCGTGGAGGAATGGGAAGGAAGGTGGAGCCTGCCAGACTCATCGGTGAAATCTGGGAATGAATAGAAATCAGAGTAGATTAATAATACCATTAACATTTTGCCAGATAAACTATTTGCTCTTTACCTGTTTATTATTTTTAGTATAAGGTCTTTTGTCCCATTAGATGTCCAAAGCCACGCAGCACCGTTCAAGAGAGAGACGGCACCTGCGGAACTCCGGGGGTCGTGCGGAGCGGGGCCGGAGTCCGCATGTGTGCCAGCACACGGGGACCCAGGTCGGACCGCAGCGGGGAAAAGCGAGCATCACAAACCCTGCACTCAGGAGTTAACGCGGCTCCACGCCTCTGGATAGAACCGCTTCCAGGCCGGCGCTGCAGGGCTTGTGCTGGTGCAGGGAGGACACCTCGCGGTCGCCGTGGGAAGCTCGCCCGCTCCCAGCCGCGGCCGCCCGCACCGCACCCCGCTGGAGCCAGCCCGGCAGCCTGGGACCCCCCAGACATGCCCAGCCTCACTGCACAGATTGGAGCGGCCTCCCTGCTCCCAGCTGAGGTGGGAGCCCAGGATTTACGAAAAAATCGCGTTGCTGCAATGAGTGTGCATTGATGGAGATTTAGTCTCCCCTGAGGTACACCTGGGAGCCAGAACCTTCAGCCTAAACAAAGTTCAGCCATGAAGTTGAGTCAGGGAAGGTTTAGTTTAGATATCAGGAAAAGGTTTTTCACCCAGAGGATTGGCTGAGCACTGGAACAGGCTCCTCAGGGAAGTGGGCACAGCACAAAGGCTGTCTGAGTTTGAGAAGTGTTTGGACAATGCTCTCAGAAACATGGTGTAATTCTTGGGGTGTCTTGCACAGGGACAGGAGTTGCACTTGATTCTGATGTGTCCCTTCCAACTCAATATATTCTCTGATTCTCTGATTCTCTGAAAGTTGTCCATATGGAGGGTGATTTGTGTCAGCAGAGGAAGTGTACAGATGGTCCTGCAGCTACATCAGGACATAGGGATAAAAACCTGCCCTGGGAACGTAACCAAGGCAGGGGAGTGTACAAAACCCCTGAAGCTGGACACTGGTGGCATTCAATGATTTGAATGCTGAACATCAAACCCCGTGTTCTGTTTTGAGCTTTGCACTAGAAGGCAGACATTGAAGTGCTGGAGTGTGTCCAGAAAGGGCAATGAAACTGTTGAAGGATCTGGATCATGAGACTGATGAGGAGTGGCTGGGGGGAGCTGGAATTGTTCAGCCTGGAAAAAGGAGGCTTAAGGGGGGACCTTATTGCTCTTTACAGCTACATGAAAGGAGGGTAACCAGGTGGGGGACGATCTCTTCTTCCAAGTTGCAAGCTATAGAATACGAGGAAATAGCCTCAAGTTGCACGGGAGAGCTTTAGATTGGACATTAGGAAAAATCTTCCACTTAAAAGGTGGTCAGACATTGGAAAAGGCTGTCCAGGAGAGTGGTATAATTACCATACTTGGAAGCATTCAAAAAACATATAGATGTTGCATTTGGGAACACAGTGTAGTGGTAAACATGACAGCACTGGGTTAAGGGTTGGACTTGATGACCTTAAAAGTCTCTTTTAACCTTAATGATTCCGTGATCCTATGAATATGACTGTGAACTGAGAGAGTGGTCTGCAGTGTGGTCACAAAAGCCTTACCCAAGCTGGCCTTGCAGGGCACCCAGCCGAACGGGGACAGGCTGAAAGGGTGACAGGCTGAAAAGAGGCCAGGCTGAATGAGCTCCTTCACATGCTGCAGGAGTGACCAGGGGCAGGAGGCAGCTGGGATGCACTGGGAGCAGTACCCTGTGGTGGCTTGGCTAAGGAGGGCTGTCTATCTGCAAAGGCTGATCAGAGGTAGTGGTCAACACAGGTTGGCTGTGTTTGCCCTGCTGTTCTCACACTGACATGGAACAGGCACTCAACAGCATCAGGAACAGAAACAAAAAAGCAATAATTTATCAGGGATAGGATTGTTGTGTGCCTGCCTGGGATGTCCTCTGCAGAGAGGGGTTTGCCAAGAACTGTTGCTACTCATGTCAAACATAGAAGCATGGACACTGCACAGGAACTGGAATGGTAGGCTCATTCTAGGGAAATCACTAAGATTTCTACTCAGCCTGTATGGTGTGCCACCAGTTCTGTCTAGCCAGACATAGGGAAACTCCCAAACAAACACAGCAAATCCTCAAAATCGACCAGGGAAATGTATCCAAGAGGAAAAGGAGAATCTGGGAAAACACAGGTGACTGCCATTTTAGTCAGGGCTACAGAACAGTGGAGGAAAAGAGCAAAATGATGCAACAGGAGTCAAAAGTATGCTGGGCTTTTCTGGGATCTGGTAGTAAAAGCCCTGCTCTGCACTTTAAAAGGTATTAACTAAACTGCACTTAGCTTTCTGTATGTTTTCTCCCCATTCTTCATAAGCCATTTTGGATCAAGAAGTATCTGCATTGTGTTTGTGCAAAGTCTACCACAGTAAGGCAGATTTTTCTCAATTTTATATCTATTTCTAAAAATAGACAAGTATGATCAGCTGCCACATTTTGACACTCTACTGTAGAAAGGTGAGATCAGTCACATGAAAGACATGCTGAATGAACTTGGTAAAGTCTGCTTTTTATGGATCTGACAAAAACAAGCACGGAAATAGTGTAGACTTTTGTGTTTTATCTCAGTTTAATTCTGTAGATGGAATACGCAGATGCAGATTTGACTGTTTTAATCACTGCAATTAAACATTTATTTTGATATATCCACTCTCTATAATAGAGATAAATCTTTTGCTACCTTAGGTCACTCGTTGTCTTAAATTCTACCCTATAATTCTATCTTAAATTCTTTTCAGCAAATCCCAAGATTGGGATGATATCCACTGTTCTGTGCACACGTTTTATTTCAGTGAATACCACCGTCTAACCATTCCTTTCACCCCGTGCCACTGCCACTATTAAGATGATGTAAACACCTGACCATCCAATTTTGATTTTCTTATGCAATACCTGATGTAATGAGTTCCTGAGGCTACAGGCAGTACCCCAGTAGGGCAGAAGTAATTACAGTAACACAATAATTAACACAGTAACACAATAATTAGTGGCTGTGAATTTTCCTGACATAATGTACCCTTGGCAGCATGTCCAGCTCCTATGGCATTGTACAGCTGAGAATTGTGGACAGAAATTGTGAGGCAGTTTTCTGATGGAGATTGCTGCTGCCTAAGAGACCACCTTGAAATCTTCATCCTTGCAGCTTAAAATAACTTGAACTTTTCTTCAGAATTCTCTACAGATGTAGCTAGGCTGCTGAAGAAGTAACAGCTGTTATTAATCTCTCTGGAAAAATATACACAATAATACCAATGAAAAAAATCCCACTTCATCTACTTCCATCTAAGGTTCAGTTTCTGTATATAGCTTAAAGAAGACAAACAACATTTGCCTCTGATACTGATATGGATATAGGAACATGGGCAATTTTGTTTTATGACTGCATTTTCTTCTATTTCTGGTTCCAGTTTTTTTTTAAATATATATTTTCCCCCTTTTCTACTGTTAAAAATCTTTTCTTGGCTCATCTTTGATCTTTGAATATTAATTTTTGAGTTAGGTTTTTAAAATTAGAATTTTTTGGTTTATTTTGCAGGTGGAAAGACTATCCCCCTAACAATCTCTTCCTTACTGTCCTCTACATTTATTATTGAGTAGGCTTCCCAAAACCATGAGTGTTTTTCTCCCTGATCAGAAACAATTTAAATTCCAAGACAGCTTTTACTTTCTTCTTCCAGTGACTGTATTTTAAACCATTTTCTTTTGGTCTGCACAGTTTGCTTCTAGAGCAGGTTGTATCCATTTCTCTCCTCAGAATGAGATATTGTATATTTCACAATGGGACAAAATAAGAGTAATCTGCAGTTGATCTTTTGCCAAGGCAAGGAGGGCAACCATAGGATCTAGAAAAGTAAATATGAAACTAGACCAAACTGCAATGAAAGAAAAGTTCCTACAGTTGTAGAGGACAGCAGAGTCTCTGCTAGTCTGTTATTGCCTGACTTATTAACATACAGAGCATATCTAACAATATCCACATATTTAACAGGTATCTAATCACATTTGCAACAGAAAATAGACTTATTTTGCACGGTCATGGCTCAGATGTATCTTTGGGTTTGTCTCATATTCCAGCAAGTCTGGGAATGGCTTTCTTTGTGTCTCGCACATTTACACTGAAGAGAATGTGTGAAATTTGACAGTTCTGTCTCAGGTTTTGTATAACCGATTCTGTTTGTTATGTAATATATTTGACCAGTGAATCAAAACTTGATAACATTCTAACGTCTGCAGTGCACAGTTGTAGGTAGTTTGAGTCTATGTTCTTCACAAAACAAAAAGAGTGTTTCATGCTAAACTGTTGGTAAACTGCCTTACCTCTCCTTGAACCTGACTTCTGTTACATCCATCCTGTAGCCTTTGTTACCACCATGATAGCACAAGAATCTAAATCATGAAGTGGTATTGGTGCTACAGCAGACAAAGCTGTTGTGATAGTTCCAAAGCATTGCCTAGGGCTGTGTGCCTTGCCCATCGGGTGTGGGAGCTGCTGTAGCCATTGCAGGGCTGGACACAGTGTAGCTCAGTACCGACTCAATGGGTACTGATGGCTGGAGAGGACCACTGACCACGCTCTTCTCATCCATGGGTGGTGTTAATGACATGTCATCAGAATGGTTTGAGACTGTTTTGTAACTGGCCACTGCACTTTAATACATTTGTTTTATTTTTCTGTATTAAAAAAAATATTGATTTTCGAAATCAAAGCCTGCAGACTATTCCCCCTTAATACAAATGAATCACTTTGGTATTCCATTTGAGATTAATCCAGCAGTTGTGATAATGACATTTTTGAAAGTGGCTGCTGCCTAATGCTGTGTAATTATTTTTAGTAACGATTGATCCATAAAATAAAATTCATACCATTCTTAATACACATTCTAACTAGAAGCAGTGATGGTGTGTGTGCAGAGCATGCCTATGAAGAAGTGTCTGAGTCGTTGTTTCATGGGACATGTTAAGGCCCTGGCTGGGGCAAAAGTAGGTATTCTCCTTCAGCTGGACTGAATTTCAGTTGCTTTTGGCTGCAGAGAGTTCAGTCCCTGAACAGAGAGTTCAGTCTATGACAGTAAACAAGACTGTGACACTGAAGCACGCTACAGAAAATTAAAAGTAGAATGGTATTAACTGTGAATATGTCGCTGTCTGTCTTAGACAGTGAATGAAAAGAAGTCAAGAGAAACAGAGATAGTGTGGGGAATCCCCTGCTTATGCTGGGGGTATTCTCTGTGATAAAGTAAAATTCAGTTCTGGATAGTTTTTTACTTGTAGGATCTCAGGCCAGTATGACACAGTTCAAAAAATCCTGAATTGTGGAACATTTTATAAATTAAAAGAAACATATGCATAACTTTATAAATTGTCTTCATAAAATGAATACTTTATCCACCTGGTCAAACATACTTGGCTCAAGTTCTTATATACAGGGCATGCTTGAATGGAGCTGTTATTAAAGAAATTATAAGGAGGTTAGGATGAGTCAGAGGATGAAAAAAGCTTCTTCTCTTCAGTGTTGAGTGAGCATACTTCAAATGTGCTAAGTAGTTCAGTAAGCAGGGGCTTTTTTTGTGGTTTTGTTGTGGTTTGTTTTTTTCTTTTTTTTTCTTCTTTTTTTTTTTTTTTTTTTGTCTGTGGGGTGGTGAAACAGAACATTCCTTTCAGCACTGTGAAATATTCATGTCATCTGCTATAACATGGTATCTGTGCAGCCATTTTACTCGCAACACCACCTGGCCTTTGGGCAGCAACTTAGGCTGATTCCTGCCTATTACAATAATCTTATTCACCTTGTGTCTTTTCAAAAAGTTCAAGAATATTTTTCTCTGTTGTTGCTCCTTGATGGAAGCTCCATTCTCCTAGAATCCAAAGATCTGGTGAATACAGGCAAGTCATTGTACATTAGCTCTAATTTGGTATCTACGGGTCTTAGCAACAGTTGTATTTTAAAAGTAAGCTGTTCTACTCAGTACAATACAGTGTGTTTTCAAGAGCTGGTAGGTCCATCGAGATACAAAGACTTTCCTGGACTATCACATTCTCTTCTATTAGCGTGTGAACTGCTTTTGGAAGGCTGCCAGTTAAAAGGATCAGTTCAGCTGTGACCTGCTGCATGGGACCCAATCCTTTGTTTGCAGGCAGATGGAAATATGTGAAAGACCAAAACACTTGAGAACAGAAGAATGAAGGTAGGGGTTTTTTTTTGGCTTTTTTCTCTTCATGCTATAAAGAAAGAAAACTGATATAGTGATAGCAAGTGTCGCATCTCTAACATTACTGCTACTCCTCCTCTACATGCTCCTGAGTGATCTTAATGAGGAGCCCCAGACGTGAAGAGTTCCACTCTAGTCTTGGTTCTGCTTTGCTGGGACACTTGCTGAGCAGCAGAATCTCTGCAGGTAAAAACAGTGCCTGTAAATGTAATTGTCAGCTTTGTACCAAATGCAGAACCAGCCTGGATGGAGAAACTGAAGATCTAAAGTCAACAAAGTGAGGCTTAGTAGATGTAGATGCAGAAGATGATAAGAAGATGAAGTCAAGCACAAAATGGCCAATGCCTGGCAAGATAGCAGAGCTGCAGGACAAGGCTTAGGGTTTATACCAGGCCTCAAACTGAAAAAACCCCAGTCAGTGAGATACTATGACATAGAAAATCAACCTCCCTCTGGGATGTATTAGCAAGAGTGTCACTGAACTGAGCAGAATTTACTCTTTGCAGCACTAGTGTGACATAATTTGGAGAGGTCAAAGCACCAGACATTAAAAGGAAGACATTCCCAAAACCAGCAATGAGAATAGTCAGAGGCATTTAAAAAACGTTATCTGTGAGAAATGAAAGAGGAAAGGATTTGTTACTTTTGGAAAAGAGATGAATGTGACGGGGGAGAGGAAATACTGATAACCTTTCAACTTGGTAAAATTTAGAAGATTATTATAAGGAAAGAGGACAGTGATCAATTGTTCTCTCTGCTCATCACCACAGCAGCTGAAGTTTCAGCAAAGACTGCTTTGGTTAAACATTAGGAAAAAAATCAAGCAATAAACGTGTTAATGTTCTGGAACAAGTTATCAAGGGGTGTCATGTATTCTACCAAAATTTTTCACAGTAGGCTATATGAATGCATGCCTCTTCATGACAGGAGGCTGTACTGAATGTCATCAGACCCTTTCTAAGCTTCCAGTAAGAATGCCCATAAGATCTGCAGTGTTACCTCTGCAACAAAAGCCTCTTCAAGCTGTGAAGCTGCATCTATGTGTGGTGTTACCAGGTCTTCAGCTTGATATAGGTCACTGCACTGTGTGCAGGATTACTTTCATGTTAGGAAGTTTTCAAATCCTTTGGGCTTGTGAAGTTTTTCAAGCAACCAGGTCAGTTTCCATGACAAACACAACCTACAAAAAACTGCTTGCATGACATCTCACTTCTCTCTGAAACACAGCAGTACTCACCTGTATCCTCTTACATAGGACTGAGATATGGACTTGCAGCATCTGTAACAAACCTGTGAAAATTAGGACTGCTACTGAATGTAATCATTGTTTCCCCAGTTTGACTGTGGCCTGACTCCTTTTTGAAAGCCACCATCTTTTTTCCTACCTCCTGGGCTGTGTCTGAAGTAAATAGAGACGAGCTGAAGGACTTAATGTTGGCAGCCTGGAAAGCAAATAATTCTGTGCATGGGACTGTAACTAGGCAGCTTAGTCAATATCAACTTTAGTAAATCAGTAACACTCACTGATCTCAGCAAAAATCACTTCTTTCTCTAAAAGAGCACATTCTTGGAAATCTACACTCAAAACCCCACTCAGAAACATTCCAGATAACTAATTAACATCTCTCAGGCTTTTTATTCCTTTCCTCCCCACTCCAACAGGTTACGAAATTTGGGCCACTCAAAGAACTCCTGTAACAATTACAGGAGCAAAACTCAACATTATTAGAAATCTGTGCTTAGGGTTTTTTTTAATTAAGAAACTTTTTTTTTTTTTTAATGAGCTAGGTACAGAAGAATATGTGGTATTGTTTTAATGGGGATGCAATAATAAACAGTCTCTCAAATCTGTTAATACTGCTGTTTCTTTGGCAGGCATAAAAGCACATGAGATGCTGTACTAGAAATGAAGAGATTCAGGCGGATATTCTAAATGGTGTGTTAGAAATGGTTAGAAAGTCTTGGTACTGCTGGGTATCTGTGCAGCTGAAAGATGACTTTTTCCAAGTCATTGTCCTCACTTCTGCTGTCAGCTAGGGATCCCAGGGCAAGTAAACTTCATAATCTTTGACTGACTCTTTAAAAGATATTGCTAGAAACTGAAACACACTATTTCATGCAAGAAAGGTTTCCTACATTTTGGATTTAGAGAGTCTGACTGCTGAAATGCTGCTTTCATACAGCCTTCTTTTCTAAAAATTGGTTTTCCCAAAATGATCCCAAACTTTCTGAAATAACCTGACAAATCCTAATTCCTGCAGAACTTTTTTTCTCATTTTTGGTGTTATCATTGGTAAACATACCTCTAGGCTGGATTAAGTGGCAAACTTTTGATGTACTTCTAATAACTTTAACACCTGCCTTTTTTTTTTTCCACAGAAGAGTAAATCCTGCTGAAAAATATTTATAGCGATCATCGTTTATGATGCCTTTACAATAAGTCCAGAGGACTTAAGAAAAAGTGTTGATCTTTTCTGTGGGTGTCCATAACTGCAGTGAGTCTGACTGCAGTAAGTCACAGCTCCCAAAGGGACTTGGATTCCATAGAGTCGAATGCAGAGAGAGCAGTGATAAGCCTAGGAGCTAAAAAGCACTGAATCCTGCCTCAAAATTAACAATCACAAAAGCTGTATCTATTTAGAGCTTTGATTTGACTAAGTCTCTCAAAGCACAGATCAATCATAGGCACAATAATGAAGCCAATCACCATAATGCCTAGGTGAGAATGGTTATCCCAGTCTTATTCTTCCCTGCCTTAGCCTAGACACACGGTAGGATCAAGCTTTCTTGTTAGACTCTCAGCCATTCCTCCCTTTGTATCTACAAATGACAGACAAGGGACAGACACAGATACGTCTTGCAGTCCACAACAGCATATCAATATCCCAATCAGCATAGCACACAACAGGGGTCACCTTGCAGATGGATTAGTGTGCCAACTCCCTGTTGCAGCTAGGTAATACAATGAGTTACATAAAAGTTAATTAGCAAAGCAAAGAAAGCAGAGAGCCTGAAAGGCTCTGATGTTTTGTTTAAATACTATAATCCTCTGATATTCTGCAGATTTAAAGCAAGACTCATGAATTCCTTTTCTTTAGTGGAGTGGATGGGTTATTGCTAGGTGAATTTGACTCTTTAGATGCATAGATGAATAATCTATAAGGCATATTTTATAAAACAAGGTAATGTTTCATGAATCCGTCCCAGAGCTATATGTTATATAGTGTCCTTTTGATCTATTCCATGAAGATAACATTTAATATGATTGTTGGTCTGCTCCTGAGTTTGGCTAGCCAGGGCCAGATTTCCAAAAGCAAAAACCTGAAACAGTTCAGGAGTACGGGCCCATTTTGAAGCTTTTAATTTCTTTGGTATACTTGCCTCAGTGTTGCAATCCTATAGTTACTTTTATTTTTAACAAAATAAACTACATTTTTGTACTAATGATTTTACCTTTAGTAAGAAGTGGGACCCTTAACTTACCTGCCATGTACAGTCCAGCCTAGTACTACACACAGAGCAAGTATTTACCCTCAGAGGTCTTGTGTCCTTTTGTAGCATCCTGTCTGAATGTTGCAATTCAACAGAGCTGAGGAACAAGCTCTAATCTTACGCTACAAGGACTGCTTTTCAGCTTGGTGAGATGGTGGTTGTACTTGTGGGCATCAGTTTTCTTTAATGGGGTTCAGAACTTCATTGTCATGGAATTCCAGACCTAGAAACAGGCACAGGATGAAAAAACAGATCTACACAATGTGGTAGAAATCAGATGAAGGTGATGATACAAAGAAAGTAGAATCAGGTGGTTTATGGACCTGGAATAGGAGCAGAGCTTCTTAATTTCCACACAGTGTGGGCCATGACTCAAACAAACTGAGTCATAGCAATAACTAATACCGCTATTCTCAATCTCATTTCCTTTGGGTTAGCACTCCCATTGCAATAATGTGACTACTGCTGCGGATGCTTTTATTAACAATCAGCAGTGTTCTCCACAGAAATTAAGCCCTTGGCTGAATTTTTGCAGCTGTGCCTTGCTCTGGCCATCCGAAAACCCCAGGGTAGCTCCACAGGGGGACAGAGGACTTAATAAAGACCAGATATGTTCCCTCCAGATCAGTGCTGAACATGGGTGACAAGGTGGCAGAAATAAAGTCACTATCTGCCCATGCTCTAGCTGTCCTTTGGAAAAGCAGAAGAGTTTGTTTGCAGGGGCAGTATGTGGAGCTTTCAAAAGTTTCATACCCCTATAAGAGGGAAAAATTAGCAGTGGCTCTTTCAGGAAGGAGGGAACACCGGGACACCGCAGGCACAGGATGGCATAAAGGGGAGTAAGCAATGACATTCAGCTAGGAAAATGAAGTTTTATTGTGATTTCAGGATCTGAGCTGCATGGCCTTTGACTAGTCATTTCACTCCTTTGGGCTTTCGCCCTCAGTTGTAGACTCCTCTTTTAAGGGATACATTGCATACGCAGTAGTGATTTTGTTTTTCTGAGACCTAAATGTCAATATGATGCATTGTCATAAGAAACAAATGTTTGCTTAAAAAGAAAAAGTGAAAGAACTTCAGACCAACAGTGTTTGCACTTTCTGTCTACAATTGCGGTGTTAATGCAGAGACCTCTGTGGTTTCATAAAAGAGAAGAGGGATGACATAATCTGCAACATCTTTCTGTTCCGCAGATGTTTTCCCGGCGGGTTGGCAGTGGTACGAGTAGCCACTAGATGGCAATGTTTCACACACAATTTCAGCACCAACGGTTTAATAAGACTTGGAGTGCAGGTGCTCATCTGATTAAAACTTTCATCCAAGTTCTAGTCTAACACTTATTTCAATTCCATGTTTATATCGCTGACAGAAATTGAACTGACAGTTGTATTATGGAGAGGCTACTGGCTCTGCATAGCTAAGGCTGAAACTTATTTTTCATTATAAACTCAATCTTGGCCTCACCTCTCAAATTCTCAGTAAAGACCATTCCTCTTCCACATATTGGGACCACAATAAATAGCAAAGAGAGACGTTTTGTTCACATTTCAGATAAGTTAAGCAGGGTGTCCATTTGGTTCACGTCTGTAGACACTGGCGTTAAAATGTGTTTTAACTTCTTTATGCCACACTTGGCAGTGCCTTTTCTGTGAAACTTCCTATGACATTCAAGATCCTCAGGACATCGTGTGCTGGGTCTGAAAAGCTCACTGGGTGAAATGGGAAGTGAAGTTCCTTCAGCTGAATTCACCCTTCTTTCTTTATATTTGCCTGCAGTGGAAATTCACCTAACATTTCTGAATGTTTTCAGAAAATGAAAATCTAGTGACAAGTAACACAGTGACAGGTGCAGGTGTTCTCAGGAAGCAATTTTTTACACTCATCTGTCAGTATTCATGATGGGAGCACTCACACCTGGATTCAGCTAGGAAACAAGCACAGCACAAATTGGGTGACTCGGCTGGCAAATTAAAGCCGACCAAGATGGCTCAAAAAGAAAACGATGAATGCTTAGAGAAATAAGGTGGCATACCCACACACTTTTTCTTTAAACTCTCTCTCTCAAAAAAAAAAAAAGCAACATTGGAAGACAATATGATAAAAGAAAATTAAAGACTCCTGATCATTAGAAGTATTTATTGTGAAAAAGCAAAACACTAAAAATCACTAATGATATTATTTACTTTGCTCCACTTACCATGTTGCAAAAACCTCTTTTCATATATCTGCTTTTGTTATCTATTGCTGAGCAGCACATACGTGACAGGTATGCCATATGCCAGGCCAACAAACAGAAAATCACTGTTCAAAAGAAATTATCCACAAATCTTTGTCTCTTGTTTCAGTGCAGGTTTCAGTAGTAACTGTTGGAATCATGTTTACAGTACGCTCCTTCCTGTCTGGGTCAATTTAGCATGGTGTTTACCGGGTCTGAGGAAACTACCTCGTTTGGAGGAGGATGTCTCTTCAGATATTTGCTGATGTTGCAGTCATCCAGGAATTCATACACTTTCTACTCTGCCACTGGTTTTGAGCAACAAGCTTTTCATACCTGCCCTCAGAGAATTCAGAATAGCTTTATATGGGAAAAATCCAATCTGATTCCTATATTGGCACAACCTTTGAGTCCTCTGCTTTCCTTCTATAGATCATAGAAAATACTCCTAGCAGTTTTTGTGTAACAGATAAAAAGGTACACAGAGAGGAGGACTGAAAGCCTAGTATTGCTGTGGAAGAGAGACAAGTGAAAGAACTTTCTTCTACACCTAGAGATCATTTCTACTTTCAAGCATTCTCAGTTTAGTCTTACAATGTATTCCCTAACATTGTAATGTCTCTCTTAGAGAACTAAAGTGCTCTTATATTTTACTTCTCTGATACTGACAGGCACTTTCACACTGTACACAAGCTTCTGTCTGGGAAGTACAACACTTAGCAGTTTGCTGCTGCATACAGCTGAATTCAGAGGGTGAATCTGAATTTGATCAAACCATTTCAAACTCGGTGCTTCCATATTTTTTGATCATAAATGGTGACATGCCACAAAAGTACGTAAACTGTTATGACACAAAACTGAGGTACAGCCAGGCAGTAATGCAGAAAATAAATTAGACTTACATTGCCTAGACTGTTGTGAGAAAATCCTGTAACCTAACCCTAGCAGTAGCATAGTGATACCATTTGTGTCACTGAAATTCATTAATAAGGTCATCATTTCTCTAAGGAACTATTGCTTCATGTGCTAGTAATCTGAGTGTGAATATTTGTTCTGACAGGACTCATCAGTTTGGATATATTTAAGTCAATTATTTTAAAAGGGAAACGTTTTAAAAATAGTTATGTGCTCATGCAATTAGAGCAGACTGTTAAAATCCTGGACACTTTACCAAAATAAGTTTTACAGGGTGTATCATAAAGGAGTTTCTGTTGATGGCCTAGGATCTCGCGTTCTTGACTGATGCTGTAGGTCAGTCACACAGAAAGGATAAGTCTCAATAGCACTCAGCAACCACCTGCATAGCCTGCTCAAAATACCCAGGGCCCAACTTTTTTAACTTCATGATTTTATTGAAATGAGTGAGTTCAAGCCATAGGTCTAATAGACAGCTGCAGCTATGTCTGCAAACCTGGCTCCAGAATTCCCACTACACATTTTCTATATGTGGTACAGGCAAACAGTGATCACCTACAAGCATTTTAGTCTAAATGCCCTGCCCAAAATCTGATAGGACCCTTTTGACAGGGACACAGGCACAGGAATACTCTGTGCAACTGAAATAACAAAAGATTCGAGTTACCTTTTTTTTTCTTTTTTCTTTTTTCCTCTTTCAAAACATGAATGTTTGCCTCTCTGGATCAAAAAGAAGTATTTTATTTTAGGACCTTGAATGAGGACAGGTTGCATATTGACATTTGTGGATACAAATCACAAATAGAGTTGTCCCAGTATATTCCTTCAGATATTGAATAGTTCCTGAATTAACTGTGCATATGTGTAAAGATAATCAGGCAGATTTTAGTCTTCAGCATCAAGCTTATATGTCAAGTATGTTGTGGTGGGTTCAGACTAGGCAGACTTCCAGAATATGATACTTCTAATTTAACATTTTAGCAAACCTCTTACAGAAGTCATCAGGACATTTCCTGAATATTAAGTGCAAATTTTCCCCCAATATCCTCTTTAATGCAGGACCAGTGTTTCCCCTCCAGGCTGCTTTAGGAAAATGGTGCTTCTCTCCTCAAAGTGTGACACCCCAGAGGGGTGTCAGGGATGTTGACACTGTCTTCTACAGAAAAACTAGTAATTTTCACCTATCATCAAAGAAGATAGTTCTGAAACACCATCCCCACAGAAACACATAGCTCTCAGCAAGAAAATGAAATTAAGGAAATGCAGAAAACACTGAAGAACAATACTTCCACAAGTAAAACTTGGGGATGACTTTAGGACAGAAAGAAGGAGGGCACTTAAAGCTTACGAGAAGCTTCTAGATATGAGTATTGTATTTCCTGTGGAATTAAAAAAAATAAATAAATTGGCTTTCAGATATTAATGCCCCAATATAAATATTCTAAGAGGCAATAGACAGATTTTCTTAGAGGGAAGCTCTCTCTAGTACTTCATCACCAAACACAGAAGTGGTCCAGAGACACTGTGAAACAGTATGCAAAATGAGACAGGAATTTTTCATCCTGGTAACTTTTATTGTGCTATGAAGTTAACTTGATGAGAGGTAGATAGACTGACTTGAAGATATCATGAAATCTTCATATAAATTTTTAACACTTTTTTTGCCAACATTAATGACATCAAAGTGACTTGAGAGATTTCATTTATTTCATATTGAATATGACAATATCCTGATACTTTCTCCACGTCAGTTTTCTGTGTGTATTGACATCTGTTTAGGGATACTTGTTGTCAAATACAAGAGCTCATTAAGTAATGAGGAAAGGCAAAACAAGAACCAGGCTGCATGGCAGGACACAGAAGATCTAGGCTACTCTTAGTGATGTGTGCTTGTAGGAGCTTTAGTGGACAGAAGGACTGCCAGGATGGAGATTCAGCTATTCCAGGAACTGACAGCTACTCCATGCCTGAGGCTTTGAGGGAAGCTTCAGGAAATGTGATAACCAGGGAACGATTGAACTTTTAGACAAATGTCTTCCTTTGCTTCATCAGCTGTTAGCTCATCAGCTCTGCACAAAGAATGTGATTAGAAGACAGTTATCCTCTTTAATGCAGGACCAGTGTTTCCCCTCCAGGCTGCTCTAGGAAAATGGTGCTTTTCTCCTCAAAGCGTGACACCCCAGAGGGATGTCAGGGATGTTGACACTGTCTTCTACAAAGATCTTTTAAGGGAAGAGGTGCAGGTAAGAAAGGGTCAAGTGAATGCCAGCCCAGCTCCCGGCTTTGAGGCTGAGCAAGGGCTGGAAGGTGTCAACAGGACATTTCCAAGTCGGGCAGTAGTGGCTCCTGGTCACTGGCCTTCCTGGCCTGCCTCACACTTTCATTCCATGTGCGATGCCACCCACCACAAGGCTCTTTGTCCCACCCACCACTCAGTGTTCCTGCAGCTTCTCTTTGCTTTGACCAGAAAGAGAGGCTGTGGGCAATGAGGGTATGTCAGAAATAGGTCTTTCCTTGTCTTATGACAATTGTGAGACAAATAAGAACACCTTTTAGGATTTTGTTGCTTTGTCAGCAGCAACTGTGTGCTTTACTAGAAAAGAAAAGCCTTCAACAGCTATTTTGTGCACCTTCATTTCCTAGTAAAAGGTTTTCATCCATTTCTTTTCACATCCTTGCAACAGTCTCCATTAACTCTGCTTTATTTTGTCATTTCCTGTTTTTCTTATTTTAGTTTACATGCAATTTTGCAAAACAGGCCTACAGAAATGGTGACTTTTTTTTTTTTTAGGAAGTCTCTGTCAAGTTTATACAGGAAAGAATGAAGAAGTTTCTTTCTAAAGTTTCAGAGAATCAAACACTAAATGATTGTGTTCCCTCTCTCACTGCTACTATTCTAGAGCTGTGATTTTGTATTCACATCCAGTTTTCAGAGTAGAGAATATTTCTTGTTGAAATTTGTTATGGTATCAATCTGAAGCTGTGATACCACTTAGCAGTTTATACTTTGAAAACAATCACTTCAATTTTAATCCAATAAATGGCTTCCTGTAAACACCCAGTGGATTTGTACTGTTTTTTTAGCTTTGTTTGACAATATCTTGAAAAAACCTTTAGATGCAAATCTATAAAGAAGGCTTAATTTCCACCTTAATTCCAGACACAAGAGAATAAAGAAAAGACTATATACCTGCTTCCTGATATATAGAAAAGACTCGAAGAAGATAGCCATTGTTGAGATTGTTTCTGCAGCCTCAGCAACTTTAAGAGTAAGTAGGAGGTTTAAAATCATCAGCTTCTTTCAGGATCTAAAAAATCGTGAAAGTGAAAAACATCTTTCAGTCTGGAGCTACAGAGGAGAGCATCTGTTACCTTATGACTTATGAATAACTGAAGAAAGAACAAGCAATGTTGTTCATATACTTAGGAAGGCTTTATTTTGGGTCTGAGAAACCATTTTTCATATGAAAGAAAGGAAAATTATTGTATCATGTCCAAGAAATTCATTTGCTGTAACATGCCTAGTTATTTCCATAATAGAGTAATTGGTATTCCTTTTCTCCTTAAACAAAAAAGGATATACTTTTTGGAGAACCTAGTTTTAGACATCATATAGTGTACAGAATCACAGACAGGTTTTGTGTGTTTAAGTGCAACACAATTTGAATTAATGCCCTGAGAGAGCCAGAGAATAGTGTTCCAGTGGTTTCCAAAAGCTTCATTTTTTCTAAAACTGAAAAACCACCTTCATTGAACAGGACAGTGAGGTAAAAATAACATTGAAATACTAGAACAAGTTTTATTCTGCAGTTCTAGCATTAGCCTGTATACAAAATGGTTGGACGCAAAGCAATGAGAGGCAAAATCTTCTACTGATAAGTCTTGCTCTGTGAAAGGAATTTATATCTTGGCTCTTGATAGCAATCCAAACTTTTCGTACAAAATTATGCTGATGATAGATTTATCAAGAGGTCCGTTGAAGACACTGGCAAATACCTGGGTAACTCCCTAGGGCAGCTTTGGCAATCATACTTGTGGAGTTATGGGATTGTGAGAGAAATATAATTAAAAAATATAATGGAAAAAATGAGATTAGGAAAAAGACAACCTTGTTCAGTGAGTCCAGATCTCTCCTACATCTTGCTTTTTCTTTTCCTAAGATTCTGAGTTTTCCATTCAAACAACATTGTTTATTGCCACCATTACTTTTTGTACTTGATCAATTTGTTTGCTGGAATCTGAGAAGGGGGATCAGTGGGTATCTTATTTCCCAACTAAAATGTTGCCTTCAGCTTGTCTGGAGTTTAGTGCATCTAGGGAAGATTGACCATCACACATTTGCACTTCTTGTTAACCATTTTGTAAGAGCCTCACAGGAGAGAGAAATGGTTTTAAAGTATTTCTCACAAGAAAATTAACAGATAGCTGTGACTATAGCCACAGCTAATGCTTTCAAAAGACAGTTCACTCCACAGACCAGCATGTGGTCCATGCTGGCTTTGCAGGACCATCCTTGAATGCCTGTAATTAATAACTCCCTTTTCCATGGAAAGATTGGAGTGATATTCATGTGCCAGCATTGGAGAGAGGATAGGTGAAAAGTACTTCTGCACAGCACCTTATCCATTCAGCAGCTCTTTGTTTTCATTCAAAGCTACTAGCTGACATACAGCTATATACTCTGGAGCTTGTTGGATTGCTTTGCCAGGGGACTCTCTTGTTTGCATAATGGGATCAACTGGTCATGGCAGGTTATGTGATGCTGGCAGCTGCCTCTTTTCAAACAGCTTTAGTGGTTCCCAGTCCCTGCCAATTGCAAGGCTGAGACACAGAGTCCTTTGGGAGCTCAGTCTTTATTAAACAACGTGGAGAAACCCTGTTGTTTTAAAAATTTGAAGCAAATTAGAAGGGTGATTGACTGCTTCATGGCCAGCTTTACCACCAATTGTGTTAATCCAGAGAGAGGTCAGTGAACAAAAGGGAGTAAAGTGGGGTCTACTTTTCGTATATTTTTAATGGTTAAGAATTTCTTCCAAAATATGTTTTCACCATTGGACTAGCTCACAAAGAGGTGTCCACAAACATTTATTACTTCCCAGCCTTGTGTTAATTATGTAAGTTGCATGCATTGTTTCTGCTCTCTGGTTGAGTGACTTAGGTAACCATCCATCTTAATGAAAATTACAACAATCAAACTTAAATGTGTCTTTTGGTTTGTTTTCTGAATATCTCAGAATTCAAAGATAGAAACCCATGTTTTGAACATCAGTGGAAGTGAAGCTTGACTGCATGAATATTTACTGACAGCAAAGATGTCAGATCTGCAAATCATATGGATCAAATTTGGGTTTGCTTGTTACTATTGTTAACAATAACTGGTTGTGTGACAGTTTTACTTAATATTTTTTCTCTGTTCAAAATATAGTGAAAGTATACAACTAAGAGAGAGTCTGAACTTGAAAGAAGTTATGTTGTAAGCATAAAACACAGGGGGCTTACTGGTTTTGGAAAATGTTTGCAAAATTTCTCTCTTTTCTCCCCGTCTCTTGTCTCTCTCTCACACAAATAGACTTTTCCCAATGTAAGAGCCACTCTGAAAAAGTAATTTAAAGTTACCTCTTTATATTCCCCAAGATAGGGCTGAATAAAGCTTTTAGTTTGTCTGACATCTACCAGTTCTTTGTTTTAGAGAGAAGAGAGGAATCAAATCACACTGATCACATTCCTGTGATGTCAAAAGATTCAGTCATATCTCTGATGCACGTGGAGGAATCTGCTACAAAAGAAGTCCTCCCTTTTTGGGCCAGCATAGAAAATTATCATCTGTAATAGTGGTTTGGGTATTTTATATAAGTAAGAGGGTTGGATAAATACACCTAAAACTTTTCTTTGTGTATTATTAACATTACTATGGAACTCTTTGGACTCTGTTTAGAAACTTACAGCAAATATAATTACCCAGAATTGAAAATCTGTCCACTGAACTTTCTGGCAAGCTTGCTTATTGAAAGCTCATATGTTAAGTAAATTCTCATAAACTGACTAGTAAATTCATAAGTAAAAAAAAAAGAAAATCTCCAAACAACAGGATTTTAAAAAAATGTAAGCTTTTAAAACAGAAATACTAGTCCAGAAGTTACAATATGTAATCAGGGCATAGAAACATGCCAAGAAAACTATATGCTCAATCCAAAGAATTAGAACATGACGTTTCAAACAGTGAATACCTCCTATGGATTACTCAAGCATAAAATGCAGACAGGGAATTGTTTTAGAGTGAGCAGTCAATATAGTGCTTAAAATAATGCATACAATTCAAGAAATCCACAGTCAAATAATAACAGGGGGAAAAAAATAATATATCTTCTCCACTTGCAAGAATATTTTGTCACTCAGAGGCAAGATCAGCCACAGAATTACCAGCAAAGTTAAAGAAAGCTTCAGCAGCCTTCACTAGCAGTGACTGGCAAAATGCGCACTCCTTCATTACCTGATGTGGTTGCAGTACCCTCCATTTAAACCCACGTTGTTCCCATCCATTCAAGAATCAGTTCAAATTTTATTTATTTATTTATTATTTTTTACCAGGTAGTTGAAGACAGAGACATGCACTAACTGCAATTTTAGAAAAGAGTGAAGTTCATAACCCCTATCGAGATTACAGTAATGCACCGTATGAAATCAGAGTGAGAAGAGACAGATGATACAGAGCCTGGTCAAAAGTCAAAGGAAATCAATGACAGATCATCTTCAGGGTGGGATTGAAACCAAGGCATCTAATCTCAAGTCTGATCCTCACTTTGCCTGTAAATTTGGAAAAGGTGTTTCTACTTTATAGCCTTCCTTTCTTTCTGGAATGGTTGTGAGGCTTCAGTTAGTGTTTCAGAAGAATGTCAAAACCTTACATGAAAATATGAACAATTCCAGAAATATGAACCAGTATCAACAAACAAAAAAACACGGGCTTTTTATCTTAATTGAAAGCAAGTAGCAGCACGATGATAATATGTATGAAGTGTATTATAAATGCACTTAAAACTTCTGACTTACAAATTCAATTAGAGCAATATTGCAGTATAGATTAAATATATAAGTGTACTGAAGAAAAGCAATAAAACATCCAAATTACCCAAATGTCTGTCATATGAAAACTTTCTCCCACATACACAGAAAACCCACAGGTACTGAATATATCGGTAAAACAAAGGGAGAAGTGTATTTCAAAGCAAGCAGGTGCTTGTAAAAATAAAACCACTCAGGGAATCTTGGTGAATAATAATATGACTACTTATCAGTTACAAAATGAAGGAAACATTTTTGCCAAGGGCTCAGTTCTAGTGCAATTTAGCAAAACTGTGGGTGAAGAAGAAGGCGTATTGTCAACATGCATATCAAAAGATTATTTGATTTCATATTAGGGTATTAAAACTTCCCTTTCTGAATCTGAATCACCCATATTTCTGGCTCCACAGGAGCTCTACTAACTGCTAATTAGTCCTTCCAGTTGTTCAAGTAGGTATACACATATAACTGCACCTTTTAACATTATTTTAGATTTATTATTTTTGCAAATTAGAAATCATTTACTCAGACAGTTTAAGCCAAAAGGACATTTTAATTGAATTGAGATGGTTCTTGCAATTGTATTTTCTAATCATACTGATATGGACAAGGCATTGCTCTGTACTGAGAGAAAATTCTGTGTTATCCAGCACTGATTTCGCATCCCAAAATAACAGTTTTCTATAAATTTTGCTGTGTTCCTGATCCATATCTTTTCAGGCATGTTTTTAAGAGCCCTCACAAAGGTTTCTAGGTGCTGCACACAAAATATCCTTGGGTCAATAAGCAGTTATTTCATAAGTGTATTTTTGCCAAGTGTTTTCATGCAGGCAAAAGTGCTCATGCTTGTGTCCACTAACTGCAGCACTGAAAAATTCGAAACTATGTATATACAGATCAACTCTCTCTATATATTAATAATAGATATTGTAAAAATCAATTCAAAAAGATAGCTTAAAAACATAGTTTTAATATGTATAATGAGGTATAATGTGAAATAGGTCTATAAAGCTCCAATGATGTGAGCTAAGGACACTGTGGTACTTCCCTAACATTCTCTGACAGCTATATAATGGAAAGTATGTATGGCAGTAATATTTAATTTTTTAACAGGGTTAAATTCTCTCTATATTAATGAAATCCTGGAAAATGTGACTGATGTGTTTGAATTTCACATGAAGAGAAACTGGTTTATCCATGATAACGTTGTGTAACCCAAAAGGATCGTCCGACAGCTGTTGAATATGATATGTAAAAGAAGGGCTGTGAGAGCAGTCGAGTCTGTTGTAACCTGTATTGATGTCCCTCTTTGGCAATTTTACCATGGAAATCGACTTAGTGTGCCTGAAAATAATTACCTTCTCCTCACTAGATATAGTCCTTCTGTACTGGGATAATGCTATGTGGACAATGGCTGCAGGATTGCTTTTGTCATTCTCCTCATGCAATCTGTATTTGACTGACAAACAAAGAATTTCAAGGGCAAAAGTTCAGGTTTTTACAAGTGCTAGTTGTAAACCCACAAGGTAAAATCCTCTTCTCATAAGTGTCAAGATCCTCTGTTCTCCCTCATCTATGAGCCATCTCAGAAGGTGGGTAGCAGAGAATAATGACCATGAGAGCACTGATGTAGCTTTGAGATGAGACTTTTGCTGTGAGAACACTCGGTTCATTTAAACAGAAAAGGACTCATTATCCTGCCTTCTGTGACAAAACTTTAAAGGCTAATTTCATTTCAATCCTTTTGTCTGCCTGTGGAAAACTAACCATTCTGATTCCTGTTTGCTCTTATTTGCCTGAACAGGGTAATTTCAGGATCTCTGTTTTCTGATTTTAACAACAATTAGACCTTTGGGCATTGCTGAAGCAGCTTGGATTTTTAGAGCTAGACCTTCATACTTGAAAGAGTGGGGAAGCTTACAAAAATAAAAACTCTCCAGCATCTTTCCCCACATCAGGGATCGCTTAGCTGGCTGCTATTACAGCACTAGCTGCCCTGAAGCATATGTTCTAGACCTGCTTTCTCTCATCTGAAAGGACAGGGTGTGAAAGGGAGATTTGTCAGGAAAGCACAGGACCCAAAAGCCCAGTATAGGTTCAGAAGTCGCCTACAGGCACACACAACCCAGCTTCTTTGCCTTGCCTGGGCCCCATAAACCTTCTCCAATACTCTATAGCAAACTTCAGTAGAAAGAGCAGAAGGATCAGAAGCTACGCTTTACAGGAAGGCAGCAGGCACATCAGCATTGTTTTGCTTTTTTCCAAAACCAAGCAGTTTGTCAGCTGAGAATATCTCAATGGTTCTGAAAGAGGTCTGTCCCTAGTAGTACCAAGGGAAGTGAAAAATAAAATATGTCATGTTTTATCTCTGTGACACTTTGTCTCTCCCTGACTTCAGACTGACACACTCCCCTGATCTTTTCAAATGCTGAAATATTTTGGTGATCTCTTCTGGCTCCCAGAAGATCCAACAACTGAATATGTTAGCATGCAGACTCAGGACGGAGCAACCGGAGATGGTGAACAAAGCTCTCACTTGGGAGAGGTGCAGGCACTGAACCTGCTGTCATATTCTCGCTGGGGTGTGGGAGAGAGATCAGGTACAAGTTATGCTAGCTCACACTCTTTCTGGACTCAAGTCTTGGATCATTTTGGAATGCTTAGCACCAGTCCCTGGGCTCTGTTTTACAGATGTGTTTTCAGCTGAGCACTGAAATAATCAAGCAGATTTAAAAAAAGTTCAAACTCCTGGACTGAATTCTTCTGAAATTCTGTCTGTGATTGTGGATGATGAGTATTTGCAGATCTTGCTCTGAGAGCCTTTGAAAAATGACTCTGACTCTTGCAGTAGAATAAGAATTACAGCTGAGTTTCATTTATGCACATATAAGGAAGCTGCTGCCTGAAATCTCTCCTTTCACATCCTATCAATGGCTTGACTCAAAAGTAATATGAAAGTTGGTCTGTCTGTGGCTTATTTCATCCAATAAAGGAACCCAAATCTAAAATGGTCTGCTCACAGAGGATCTGAGCTGTTAGGTCAAAGCCACTTGGAAACTTAAGTGCCATTTTTATTCTGTTCTGTAAACACATGCATGAGAAAGCTCCTGGAGGAGTAACTTGACAGCTACCCATGAACTGCCATTTTGGTCTTGTCTGGGTCAATAAAAAAGCTTCTGAGAGTTCTGCTAATGTGCTGCAAAACCTGTTAGTTGAATATAGTAATTCTAGAGTGTCCCCTCTGGGTACTCTTCTGGTTCTTTGAAAGAAGGGAATCATTCACACAGGAAAATATTAACAAAAATGAGAGACCAATAAATGCACCTGTCAGTATTCAGCAACAGCTAAAATTAATTCACAAATCCAAACAATCTGTAGAAAACTGAACACAATTACATAAGAAATTAAGTTATACAGTTGCCATGACCTTTAATCAATCATTCCAGCTGTTAATGTTAATTTTGTGATCTGAAAATCATAGTTCTATTTGCATTTTAATGGCTGTTAAATGAGAGTCATCAGGAAGAAATAGTGACAGCTTGGCCTTTTGATACCAAGTTCTTCCTTCCTAATGTGATTTGGAAGATTTGGAATTTCTGTTCAGAGGGGGTTTTGTTTCAAACTGCAGCAGGCACAGGGAGCCAATTTTGCAGAGGGAAAACAGGCAATTCAAAGCTAAATCCCTTTTTAATCCATCTGTAGCTATGAAAAGATCATAAAAATCTAGGTGAAAAAGGTGTAACAGCAACTTCATTATCCTCATACCAACAAAACCTCTGGTGTCTTTTAAAGCCCCTTTCACAGATATATGCTGCATTAATATTTTATCATGGTGGGGATCTTTGTACTTAACTGACAGAAATGTTTATCAAGTGGTCAATGAAGTAAAATCCAACAATACAATCAAACTACTAAATAACCATGGATTTTAGGATTAGTTCATTTAGTTTATTTCACATTTACCTGACCAAAGTATTGAATACAGGACTGTCTTGCAACATAAGTATTACTCATTGGCTTATGAAGGTAATGACGTTAGAGGTATTGCATTAGATCTCTATTAGATCTCTATTAGAAACTCTATTTAAATTATTCTGGATAACTGTGAACTTGTTGATTTCCTTAATTTTTAATAAGATCTAAATGTCTGCCAGCTTCCTGTGCTAGTATTTTATGTTTTGACATTAATACTTTTTCTTATTAATAAGAAGACCTTCATTGTTACATGACAATTTATTTGTATGCAAAGTGCACGGTTATGATTAAAATGTGATGTTCTTCTTAAATCTTCATCCAAATCTCCTAGGAAACAGTCCCCAGGTGAGTCTTCTTTGGTTAAAAGAGAAGGTCTTGGAACTATGTATTCAGAAAGGGAAACAGTGAGCTCCAGACAGATTCCAGCAATTGGAAAGCAAAGTCAGTGTTAACAATGGAAGAAGCAAATGGTTTAGCTCTATCCAAAGTCCTTTTTATTTAAAGCAGGTAAATTGTAAGAGGAAGCAAGTTTCAGCAGATGTTTTCAGGATGAGTTTCATAAAGGATTGAATAGCAATAGGGAAGAGGAACATTGATATATGCCCTGCCTTTTATCACACAAGTAGGACTTGTCTCCATAAAGGCAGTCTAATTTGAATGCCTTGAACAGCACACCCTCTTCTTTCCCCAGGCAGAGAACCTATGCATTTTCTGCTTCTACATTACTTCTACAAATAAAACATGTATAGGTGGTGTGCATGCTAATGGGGCTGATCTCTGAAGTCAGAGCATCCACTGATGCAGGAAATTGTTGCAGGGCAGGACTTCCATCCTTACTGTGACAAACCCTGCCCTGGGTTCTTATGCAGGCCTATTGCTGCACTTCAAACTTCCCATTTTAAAAGCCAACCACAGGAAGCAATCCCCCTTTTGATGCAAATCACAAGCAATGGTTTCAGGATGTCAATATTTTGGTTTTGCTGGATTTCAGGAGGTTTGCTTCCTTAGAAATTTAAGGATTTTTCTCTTTGGCCAGTAATGTCCCAATCTGTAGTATGGCTTTGTACAACATCAGTGCAGTCATGTGTGCATGTGTATAAATGTAAATAAGCAGTGGTATGCTGTGCATAAATGGTGATAGAGACCCCCAGTCTGAAATTCTGGCTCCACAGAATTCACTGAGGGCTTTGCCACCAGTTTTACTGGAACCAGGCAGTCACTCTGCAGTCTGAAGTCCTTTAGACCAGACTAGGAATGAGTGAAGAGCAGAGCTCTGAGGACCTCTCCACAGTGGACAGAGTTAAGAAGATTTTGTGTGCAATGTCTCTTCTTGTCATATTTAAATAGGAGTAGACAAGTTTCCAAAGCTTTGGAGGTTGATTTGGCCACATGTTCACAAGGTCTATGGCTAATTTTATTTCTCTTCTCTGGACCTCTTCAGCTAAGACATCAGGCCACAGATCTCCTGAGCACAAGTTCTCTCATAGCATTCCTAGTAATTTCAATTCTGATCAGGTTAGAAATAAGAATAGTTTTTCTTTTTCCCCAGATACCTTAGAATTTCTGTGCACATCAAGTAACAATATTAAACATTCTTCAAGAAGAATGGCATGTGGAAAGGATTCACTCAGATGCTTTGCTAAAGAATTAGGCTTCTCCTTTTTTACCCAACCACACACGTCTGTCATGATTCTTCCTTCCTAGATTAAAGGCATTAAAGGGGTCCCAACAGAGTGATATCTTATTATTTTCCACCCATTGATAATACTTGGCATTTAAAATGTCTCTCTTTTATTTCTGAGATAGAGTTTTCTCAGGAAACCCTCTATAAGGTGTTTATCATGCAATACATATCATGTTCCTCAACAAACCTCAGGAATCAAGCCAGCAGATTAGCTCTAGGAGAACAGGCAAATCTCTAAGGTATCTTTATAGCTATATTGCAGGTCAGAAGCTCAATGTAAATGGGACCCATTTTGTTGCTCACAAATTGCTGAATTGCAGGAAATGTCTGCATAAATATCCTAAACACATATATTCTTCCTGTTATTCTTGATCATACCTTATTTGTATTACCTTTTAAAAATCTAGATAATTTAGCATTAAACTAAAATGGCTTCAACAAATCAGACTCTAGGGTACTGTAGGGTTGGGTTTGTTTGTTTGGTTTTTTGTTTTGTTTTGTTTTGTTTTTTTGCCCAAGTAGGCAGGATTTTAATTCACTTTTGTTCTCTGATTTCACCATTTTTTCATGAACCCATCACAACTGCTACCTGTCCATTTCAGAGAGACTAAAATTTAGGAAACCCCAAATATTTTAAAGGTATTTTATCCTAATTTAAGACTTTTATAACACTTCATAGTCAGATTTTTTTTTATAATCTAGCCTGGGAACTAACACATGATGCTGGCTGAAAAATCTTTGTGTAAAAGTAATCCAATTTTTAATTTCTTTTCTGAAAGCTCACCAGAAGCAGTGATAGATGGTGCACAGTCTGACTATCATGTACCTTCCTCCTCTTCATGAATATGCTCTTTTTTTATTCAGAAAACTCAGACCAACCTTGTTCCATCATTAAAATGCACTGATAGGAATTATGAAAAGAAATTTAATTTCTGTCCTGTTCCCCAGATTGCTGGCAGCAATGCTAAAATCCACATAAAGGCCATATAACCCATGGAAGAGAGTTTTATACAAATTGGCTTATGCCAAAAGGTTTACAAATACAAAGACAAGTAAGAAAACTCTCGAGACTGAAGGAGAAGATCCTTCTTGGTAAAATACTGACTACTGGGGTCTTTATGTGACAGCAGAACTGAGTTTCCTCATATCCCCTTTGGGAAGACAGGCTGGTTGTAATCTCGATTCCCTGGTATTGTCCTAACTGGAAAAGAGGAGAGATTTAGAAATGGGAAATTTCCTGGTCCAGCACAACCTGGAGTATGATGATGGGAAGGAGTGAGTAGACTGTCTCACTTGACTCTTGCAGTAAAGAGTGGACTTATGGTCAAACCCTGAGGGCAGCATTGCTCAGACAACCAATGCCACATCTGGAACTGAGAGACAAGAACTGGCCTTTTGGCAGACAGGCAGCTGCCTCCAAAACTGACATGGGAAATCTCTGTTGCATCTCTGCTGCTGGATTCGTTACTCCACAGCCTCTCACCCTCCTGCCTTCAGCCAAGAAGTCCTCTTGGACTCCCAGCAGTGATTGTTTATGAAGTTAGTAATCTTATCTGCTATGGTAGTTATGAAAAATAGGTAAATGTTAGATGTTTAACCTGGACCATGCTACCAGATCTGCCAAAGTTCAGGTAACCATTTCCTTAACCACCTGGCAGAAGAGTTTATCATGCCTTATTCAAGTGGTGAGTTTGGAATGACTTCGGGTGTCCTGGTCAAATGACTTTCCAGACAATAGGATTTCTGATTTGCCTCAGGAATGAATCTTTGAAGATGGGTTAGGAGTGGTAGGCTTTGTAGATGTAATGGTAGTAGAAGAAAAAAAAACAACAAACCAAAACAAAACACAACATCAAAAGAGTGTAATAAAGTGAATGAACAACAACGTAAATGACAGTCAAGTAAGTGACATAAATCTTTGAAGAGAAATGATGTCTCAGCAGAGAACCAAATTTAATGGAGAAAAGAAATTTATTGGGAATTTAAACAGAATCTGCAGGAAGGAAGGTTAAAGTGAACTAATCAATAAACGTTTAGAAAGTTGCCATTTCCCCAAGTCTCCTAACACTCACAAAGTCCTAATCCTAGCTTCTTAAGCTGTATAGCAGAGCTAAGGTTGCAGGACAAGATAGTATATCTGGTTTTGTGCTGGCAGACTTAAACAGTTCCCTATATTTTCTTCATCCCTGGGACCTACAAGTAAGCTAAGCTATTTACCAGGGTTGAACTTCTGACAAAATAGCACCACAGGTTATAAAACAAACTTGAACTTAGCATTGCTATTCAGAAAACTGCATTTAATAATTAAGGATGCAGATGATTTCAGCTAGAGACGTATTTTAAGTAGCTTTCCTGCGTTACTTTTAAACTAATGGATTGAAGCGTATCACAAAATTGCAATAAATATAACTCTGTATTACATGAAGCACTATTAATAAGTTGCTTCTAGTGACAATGTTATTGCTCCTTATATGTGAGAACATACTGCAGGTGTCACAGGTAATTTCTTAAAGCAATGTTCAGAATATTTACTGATAAGCCTAACAGCATAATTGTTTTCAATGGGAAAAAACAGAAATAGTCTCTCTTTTGAATATTATGACTGATAATAAGGCAGTTAACAGAAATTCTCCATCATTGCAGAAGTATTTATAGCGAGATTCAGTTTTATCAGCACAAAAATAAGTAAAATACATTTTAAACTAGGCTAACATATAGCACAGTGGATCTGAGTATTCTTGCTTTGGAAACTTTTGCAGTATGATTACATTCCTGTTACACAATCTGAAACATAAATTGACAGCATGAGGAGGAGCTTTTCATTTATTGGCATAATGCTTCAACGTGTTATGGAAATAACTTAGATTCATTTATATTCAAGGGCTTTGGAAGGACTTTTATGTAGAATGGTACTCAAATGCAAATTTTCAGCATATTCAAATTCACTTGACATATTTTTCTCTTAAAATGAATTATCAAACACTAGGATAATATTATGGGGAAAAATGCATGCTTTAACCAGCCACAGTCATCTTATTGTGGAGTAGTATTCACATACATCCTATTACTATGAAAATGTCAGGTATTTTCTGTATTTATTTTGCATATATCCAAGGATATATGTGTGTTTTGTTGTACATTCATTATTTAAAGCTTTAGTCCTGCAGCAGGGCAGTAACAAACAGCTCCACACTTAAGTCTAAGAGTAGCCTGTCAACAGTCAACTTATGAAAGTGATCTGAAATCCAAGTGCCTATGTAGATCATCCTGAGAGCTGTTGCATCTTATGAGGATGTGGGGCAGAGTTTGGCATCCAAAGCAGAAGTCATAAGAGGCTGCTTTACTGGAAGATGAGTAGGTACTAATTAACACGTTCTCGTAAGTATCTTTATTATTGCCGTTATGTGATGTGCAGAAGAGGAGAATGGCCAGCTACAAAGCCCCTCAGTTCAACAGATCCAGACTGTTGTCATCTGTAAAAATTAGTGGAATCTTGATTCCTGTTTGACCCTTATGCTTCACCGACACCAGGAAGCAGTGGAGCCCAGGAGTCCCAGCTCTCCATCTCTGTTGATACAAAGCCATGATTTGATCCATTCAGAAGTCTTAGGAGACAATAACTGCTCTCCAATCAGATCTTCCAAGTCAGAGACCACAGAAAAGAACACTTAAATAAACAAAACTGCCTGTAGTGAAGGCTAGGACCTTAATTTGTTTCACTGGGAAGTCTTCAAGCAAGTATTGACACAAGTACCTAATAGAGATGTCTTCTTTTCATAATAACAAGCATCTTGTCACCCAACCCACTGAAACTATTTCTGGATACAAAACAATTTGATGGTAGGCTGGAGGATTTACCACAACACCAGTTATTGTCCATTCATCCACAGTGGCCTTAGATCCACAGTCTGAATTACCCAAATTGGCATCTTTGCTGATTTCTCTTGGAGATTTCTGAGGTGTTACTAAGTTGTATTGCATGTATACAGTTGCAGAAGACTTCAGCAATTCTGTGAAGCTGATTAAGGCAAGTGGGTCTCTAAAGAAGTGAAAAATGTAAATGTCAAGTTGGGGACCTGCTTCGGTCAAGTGACCACGGACAAGAAGGGAGGGAAACATAATAAGGCTCTGAAAATCCCACCTTGGAAGAGCTGACTTACCGCCAAGACAGGATAAATGAATGAATTCTGAATTTCTTTTTCCTGAATGCTGAAATATTTTTAATGTGAATCTAAAGTAAACTTTTAAACAAAACTTTAAAATACAACTGAGTAGTTTAAAGAAGTTTCTGTGAATATAATAGACCACAGCTAGGATCTAAAATGTCAAATTTAATCTGAGAGTCTGTGCTGCCACCACTGCAGCTCAAACAGAAGAAATGTCTCCGAGGCATTAGCTGTGTGTTGATCATATCTTACCTATATACTGCCAGCTACCAAAAGCCAATGCATATATGGCCAAGGAAAGAGACATGGGTATCACTTTGAAGGATTGCCTTTTTGATGGCACAACAGCCTACCCATGAAACTCTGAAGCACCGTTTTCTGATGATCTTGCAAGGACTCAAATTCCTAGGAAGTCACACAGACCCCGTTTACCCCAGCAGCACAGAAGCTGTGTGTAGAGCCACCAAGTTCTCACCTGCAATGTTAATTCTTGCTCTGCTTGTGCTTCTCAGGCTAAATCACAGACACATACGTCACAAATCCTCTGGGATTCACAAACTGCAACATTTAAATGCTGTAAGTTCAATGTACCTCTGCTGAGGAGGCAGCCTTTCTGCTCTTTTTTGTGCAGAGAGCAGCAGAGGTCGAAGGACGTGAGGAAAAGAAAGCCCTTTTCTCCCAGAAGTGGATCGATCAACTGAATTCCATGGCTATCCCCACAGGTCTGTCCTACCATCTTTCACTTCTCATGATTAGTCCCATATCCCTCTCTACACAGCTGCCTTAAGGCTCCCTGCAAGCTCCTCCATCACTTGCTTGGGCAGCATGTAAAACTTTACACACTTTCCACAGTTTCCCAAGGGACTCTTCTAACCCCAAGCAGTTTATGGTTGAATGTATATTTGCAAATTGATAATTTTGCATCATGTTCCAAGAGGCTACTTAGCCCCGGGCAGTACTGTATTAGGGATGGCATTACTTCCCCCATGGGCTCCTGAGCAGAAGCTACAAAGACTGGAAGCAGAGCTGAGAGCTGGTGTTGGCAGCTTCAGAGGGAGCTGCTGACAGCCCAGAGCAGCAGAGAGGACTCGGGGTCCCGGGACACAATGGACAAACTGCAGCAGCCAACTGAGGCATTCACTTTCTTCCTGCTCACTGCCTAATGAAAAGAAGAGTTTGACCTCTGGGAGTGAAGCCTCTCTCGAGGATACAGATAACCACAATGTACTCTCACAGCTTTACTCTAAGTGGAGTAGACCAGCATAGCTAAATGTGCCATGCACAGCATTAAGCTTCAGCATGAAAGTAGTGATAGGCTTTGCCCTGCACCAACAGAGTATTCACTAGCTCTGCTGTCAGGTAACCTCCCAAAACTTTCAAGTGCGGACATGGGCAACTCTTTCCTGACACCTGTAGAGCTGCTCTCCACAGCAGCTGTCATGCCTCAGGGTGCAGTGCTACTCCCCACCACCCAACGCCCCCACTCCTGACAAGAAAACGTGGCAAGAGAAGGGAAAGGGATAGTCTAAACAGGAGAGCAACTAGGATGGTATGAACGATGAAAGTTACTGGGAAGCAAAATGCAGTTCGGCCTTATGAAGTCATGTTTGTATTGAATGGTGCTGGAGCTGGCTGGGAAGCAAAGCAAGTGAATACTTCATGCATAAATACTAGCTGGGTAGTTATTGTGCTAAAGGGCTCAGAAATTTTCATTGATGAGAGGAGGTCTGATGTATCTGTCATTGCAGAGCATTAACAGGGTGATTCATGTGAGTGAAATCTTTGAAATCGGGGTGTAGTTCTTGTAGCAAGGACTGAGAGGGAGGGATGGCACCCTGCACTACCCCTTACAGTGATCAGTAGCTGGAGGAGTGTTGAAACATGCAAATGACAAGCTCCAGAAACGATGTGGAGGGAATGAGGAGGAATGAAAGGATGTTGCCTGCTACGAAACCCTGAATCAAACCAGAAAGTAGGAAGAATTAGTCCTAAAGCATTTGCCTGCTTTCTAGAATAAAAATTGAATTATTACAGAGGACTTAAATTTGAAGGATCTCATGCACCAGGTAGTAAAACATTACAAGTTTTAGAGATTGAAATTTTTTTCTCTCCACAAAGGAGATTGCACTTGACAATCTATTTTGAGACTCATTCTGACAAATAATAATTAATTAATTCTAGAACTACAGGTTTTTGATTGCCTAAGGCTTGTATGATCTGGTTACATTCACTATGAACAAAGGACAATTTTAACTAGTAGTATTTATACTTGGAGCTTCACCAAGCTGGACTTCTCATCCTTAATGAATATTAAAGAGAATTTGACCAAAGAGGGTATACAAGGCACAAAAAAAATGCCTGAAAATGAGGAGCTGTTTAAGAAGTTTGCTAGATGGGCAAGAAGCCATGGCCTAGAGTCAAGAACAAGGACAACTTTGGCAGAAAGATCAGGATGGCTGAGAAAGGAAGCCCATGACAACAGGTTTCTTAAGCACAAAGGGCTATAAAGGGGCACTGAACTGTTGCACAGAGACAACCACAGCATATGGCTTCTAGCACAGCACATGGATGTCCTTGGATATTGGCAATTTTTCTGCAGCCCATCAGGCCTTTCGAAGTCCATCCTCTAGAAGAATGACTCTGGCTAAATGCCAAGGATAACCCAGGCAGCAGCAGTGTTAGGCATGCTTCAAAAAGTTAACAATTGTTTTCAGCCTGACATCCAAATTCTGACACTGGGAAAAACAAGTATCTTCTTTGGGGTCCCTTGAGAAACTATACGTTTCCCGCTGTGAATGACGAGCCTGTGTTTGAAACACAAGCAATTTTAACAGGAGCAAAGGAACACTAATTTAGAGAAGAAAAAACAACAGCAGCAGCAAATCAATGGTTCAGCTGTACATGTAACACTGAAATGTCTGCTTACACAGTAATCTCTAGTAGTCTTTCGTCTCACTCTTCCCATCTGCCTGACTGGTCAACAAATGATTGCTCTTTCACAGGCCGCTTTCCTCTCACCTTTTGCTTTTTGATGCACCACTCTGGGTCCAGCATCATTAGCTGACAACATCCAGCATCTGGACTCAGGCAGGCTCTCCTCCAGCTCTGAAGAGAAATGGTACCATGCTTCTGTGGCAAGGGTCCTGTGCTATTTTTCACAGAATGACAGTTCTCCAAGTGACTGCCATTCTAGATGCTACACTCTGCCAGCCTGGTCCAATTCTGCAGGACAGCCACTGCCCACAGCATGGATTGCCATGCTCTGTAGAGAGACACAGCAGTTCTGCAGGGCTTGTGAGGCTTCTGCAGCTTCACAGACCCCTTTGGCACCAACTCTGCCTCCATCCCATCTCCAGAGATGGGATGAGCTGCTCAGGGCTCGGTATGATGAGGTTGTTACGATGCAGGATGGGACCACAGTTCCTGGAAAACCCTCTCCACTCTATAAAGACTCGGGTTATTTAAAATTACCTTCTAGTCAGGCCAACATGCAAACCAGGTTAGTTATGACATCAGTAATTTTGGGGCCACGTTTCCCGTGGCCGTACGGGGCTCTCATTCAGCAGGGACAGAGGGCAGCTCAGCACCCACTCGCTGACACAGCCTGGGTGTCGAGTGCGCGCAAAGCCGCAAAGCCTGGGAACCGACCCCAAAAGCGCAGAGGAGCCGAGACCCCCGGGCCGTGCCTTGCAGGGCTGCGGGGCCGCTCGGGCACCAGAGGGCGCTGCCCGTCCGGCCGCGCCTCCGCCGTGCGGGACGGACCCCGCGCAGCCCCCGCTGGCGCACTGCGGCAGCCGCTCCCCACCCGATCCCATGCCGATCCCATGCCGATCCCGTCCCGCTCCCGTCCCGCTCCCGTCCCGCTCCCATCCCGATCCCATCCCGCTCCCATCCCGCACTCGTCCCGTTCCCATCCCGCTCCCTCCCCGCTCCCGTCCCGCTCCCTCCCCGCTCCTGCCTCACTCTCTCCCCGCTCCCATTGCGCTCCCGCTCCGCTCCCGTCCCACTCCCGCCCCGCTCCCGGCTGGAAGCCCCCGCGCCTCTCCGGCGCTTGCTGCTCGGCTGGGCTAAAGCGCGGAACCCACGCGTGTTCACGGGGGCGCCAGCTGCGTCCGGAGCAGAAACAGATTTCCCTCACCCTCGTTTAAGATACAGGGACTCCTCACATCCTGCCTCTGTCGCGAAAGCTGCTGGGACTGATTTGTTTGAACCTCTTTATGCTCAGGAACAGGTCCCTTAAGAATACTCGCTTCGGGGATATTTTGAGACTTATTTTATCCAAAATTCAGAAACGTTATGATGAGTGTGTACAATGATATGAATAACATTTTTTTTTTGTTAGTAGGGGTGAAAAATTCAGCAAATTCCATTAGCATTTATTTCAGATGTGCTTGCTCACTTTTTTATTTTCCTTGTTTGAATACTCTATGATACATATTAGCTACCAAGAGTGATAGGTGAAATAAGCGACATTTTGAATGATTACAAGAGAATTCTCATCGAAAGTAATTTTGGGATTAAAAAGCATTAGAGCTGGCATTGGAAAACTCTTTCTGTAAGAATGTCATCTAATCGGGGAACAGAAAACTATCAACTGATACGCACTATCAATCAATATTAACCAATACAGCTTAAGAAAGAATATTGTATGATATTGTAAATTTCTCTTGAACAAACTATAAATCAAGAACATATGCTTCAATTATATGACAAATAAATTCTAATAGTGAATTACTCTGATGTGAAAAAACTTTAGTAAAGTTTGCCAACAATACACAAAACAGGAGTTACTTCATGTAGTCATTGTGAAAAACAAACCCAGCCCTATTTTTTTGTAGCTAGTTTTGCATTTGCAATTACATATTCTGAAACATAGTAACCATTGTTGTAGATGAGTAATTTTGATTCAATGAGATACAAGCTAAAAGACCTTTTTTCATTTTAAAATGATTACTGTGTGAATGGTGATGTTGCAGAGCTCAGGTAACTGCCTTGTTGAATACACTTTGCATGAATATTAATATGACAATATATAGTGATGGTCATGAGGGTCTAGAAATAGTCACCTCACATAGGCAGGAAAGATTAAATAAGAAAATTTACTGAAGTTGGGAAAATGGTGAAAATGGACATAACACTGACAGACTTTCAAAACCCTATAAGAAATGCTTCTGGTGTGCTTGGGGATCACAGTCTTGTTCCTAGTCAACTTGTTGCAACCCCAATATCTGAGTTAGACTTCCTATATAGCACATGCGTAGCTGTGTTTGCCTCAAGATGGAGTCCAAGGAGCTGCTCTGCTGTGAGAAGATGAAGACAGAGAGCAGCTAATGCTAGCAAATTGTGCACATGTCCAAAGAATGTTTCTCCCTTGGATTCAGCAAGGCTCCATGTAGTCAGGAAGGCTTTTCCTTTCTGGAGGTAAGCTGTTGAGTCTCCGTTGTTTGTGAAAGGCACGTTAAAGCTTCTGAATAGCAAGATGTGCTTGGTAGCTTGCTCCCAAGCTCTTCTTGGGTGCTGACTTAGATATTTCATGGATAATTATGACCTCAGACCACCTCTTTTCTGCTTCCAAAGGACAGCTGAATCACATGAAGAGAGTATCAAGTTCTGCCTTTCCCTCTCCCATTTCTAACAAATATTTGACTATTCTGTACAGAGCACAACTTGTCCAAAGCAGAATTAGCCCAAACACAGCTTGGGAGACAGTCCAAACTGCCACAGCAGTCTGCACTGCCATGGTCAGGGCATCCTCAGGCCTGTCAGGAAGTGCAACGGGTTAATCCTTTCTGGTACAGGTGAGTGATAACAACAACTCCGCTGAATCCCTGGCAGAAAAAGCATCCCAGAGAACCTCCACTGCAACAAGTCCTGCAGAAAAGAACAGCCCCAAATTTGAGGCTCCCAACTATGTCCCTGTCAGGACAGAGCCACTTACTGAGGCTGGGAGAGAGGCTTCTGTGGGATGAGGCAGAGTCAGATAGTGGACTAGAGAGCTGTTAATTTTGTTGTTGCACCATGACTAAATTATTTTAAGGATCCAGATGTCTGAGACTCTTCTATATGGGAAACCAGGGGTTGAGCCAGTAAGAAAACCTTGTGTGACTGTGTGTGGTGAGTGTAAGGAGTCAAGAAAGGAGTCAAGAGGGTCACCCACTGGCTCACTGAAGACACCCATTGCAAAAATGACTTGGTCCGAGCACAGTCGGTGCAGGTGTTACTGCCAGAGTGCCAGGAAAGTTTCCTTGACAAAAACACAAAATAAATTTTTGCTTATACTGAGAAAGAAATAGGCTCTTTCTTCCTCTGGTTGTGGGCCTCTCAAATCAGGGTATCTGTTCCTCATATGTGTGTTTCTCCTATCCTAGCTGGGGATGGCAGGCAGGGCAGCTCACTCATCAGGGCTCTGCACGAGGGCTGGGAAGAGAATGGAAATCACTCTCGGTGTTTGAAACGTAGGGGCTATTCATGCTGATCTAGCATGGAAAATTCTCTTCACTGCTCCAGGACTGCCCCAAGGTCTCTCTGCTTCAAGGAAAAGACAAAGAGGGAATTGATCTGAGATTATCTGATTTACAACTTAACTCCATGGCTATTCCACACACTATTTAAAATGTAAATATAGCAGATAAAATACAGCAGATAAAATGGAACCATAGGTATCTGGCTGAGTCAATCTGTTCTTCTGTGTATAGACATGGCAAATGCAGAGTTTTTAAACATACCTATTGTTAAAATGAATGTTTTCAATGTACTTAAACTAGATTTGTTCAAAAAGACATTTGCTGTTAAGACAATACAGGAAAACTCAGTTGTTAGATACTACAAAGATATTACAACAGTTTCAATTCTGAAGCAAAATTCTACCAGTTTTAAAAGAGCTTTTAGAAACAAAAAAAGGAATGAAAGCCCTAACAACAAGCAGTTATTAGCTCCTGAGATGAGGGCCTCAACACTGGTGACATTTTATCTTTGCAACTGAAACCAGCATTGACAAGTGCCAAAGGTGTGTTGGTGTGCACAGCCTTTTCTCCTGGGCCTTCTCCACATCTACTAAGACAAGGAGCAGTGAAGTTTTCAAGAGCCTGACAGTGTCCACCAGAGTGTTCAAGTGAACTCAGACAGTGCTGATTGTTTTAGGCATATCAGCTTTCCATGTGGGAGTCATCACTGCAGTCCTTTGTGGCTCTTCTGTCATTAGACACCATCATGATGATGGGAAAGTCTCCTGCACGACTGTTCTTGGATTTGCATTAGACTTGTTAAACATACAGATCCCTTATGTGATTGTTCAGATGTGCTATTGGGTGATCCTGTTTTAAGAATCTAGATACGGAGAAGAGTATCCAGACCATTGCTGATATTTGGATTTGCTGCTGTTTGCGATAGGCTCACTCATTACTGCTTGTGCAGTGCCATTAGTCAGTAGAATGTATTACTAACACAAAAGCACACTTGCCCTGAGGAGCCTGCAGTCAAAAGCAGACACCAGGATAGTGAAGGCTACAAATATTCAAAACCCACAAGAATGAGAAAATGAGGGCTCTAACACCAAAAGATTATGAGATATGCTTGTTATGTTCACCTTTTGCTAGTGCCTTGTTTTTTCAGGCTCTGCTGACATCTAACCTGAACGATCTTGCTAAAAAATCGTGTTCTGAATTCATATAGCTTCTTGTGATAAGCTGTTGATGTGCTTGTGGTATTTTTAAGACACAGAGGAGACATGTCAGGGAAACAGGAGCCCGATTGCATTGCAGATAGAATATTCTAATCAGTGAACAGCTTATCAGCACACTTACGAACAGCAAATGCTTCACAAATCCTGGAGAATGCCAGCTGAAAATCCCCATCATTACTGACATAACTTTCTCGATAAGCCTCCTCAACAATATGAGCTATTGTTTATGCTGAGAAGCACTGCGGAGGTTCAGTGGAAAGGTGTGCAGAGCTTTTTCCCCCAAACAAATGAAGCACTGGATTCATGGGTGAGAAGCAGACCTGCTGGCATTCACAGCTCTTATTCTATTCAGTGGTCACAACAAATGACACCCTTTCATTTTCCCTTCCTGCACATCATAGTACAAAAGAAAAACTTAAACCTAAACCAGCTATTTTTAGTTTTGATTAAATCCTTTTCCCCTCTCCATATGGTAGATGCAGGGGCACGACATTAACCCAATACAAAAATGAGCAACCAGAAGCAAGTGTGCCATTAGCTCAGCTCAGTGTCTGATGTGTTTATTTTCAGTGGACCTGTGAAGCAGGCTGACAAGCAGAATCTTTTGCTTCACATACCACTTACGGAGCTCCAGTAGAGCAGGCACCATATGAAACAGACAGTAAAAAAAGCTTCAGCAAGGCATGGTTATAATTTTTTTTATTTTCTTTTTATGCTCAGATGCAGTCAATCAAAACCCTGATCAATGAAAGAGACTCATCAGAGACAAAAGTCAGGTAATTGCATCATAACTAAAAATTGTCATAAGAGACGTTTTATGACACAGTTTAGCTGAATTAGATACTATTGACCTCAGAGCGGTTTATCAAGGCAGGAGAAATAAACTAAGGGATACGAGTAGTCTGAATACAAATAGTAAGCTGTGTTTTCCAAGTTCTTTGAGATAGGGTGGGCTACTCCTATTTACAGTCACCAAGATGAAAAGATCGGACTTTTAAGCTACTGATATTATGTCTTTGTCTATGGCAGTGAACACAGCCAGGTTCTGTGTGTTGACCTGGGATTATCCATACTGGAATTTACACAGCAAGGTCCCTGATGTGCTTTTGACCTGTGCTGGTTGGCATTCCTCCCAGGCTTCAGACACAGCTTGGGGGTTAACACAGGCTAAGGACTTGCCTGTCTGCAAGCTGGATGTGACCCCCCCCCATTTTGCAAAGAAATTTAGCCATACAGGTGAGAGGGATGCTATGCCAGTGGAAGTTAGGGTTAGAGAATGATCCCTATTTACTCACGTGGATGTGCCTTGTAAGGTAGAGAAGGGGCAATAAACTATCTTGTGCACCAAAACCAATGTTCCAGTAAATAGCATTTATAACTGGACCTTCTGGATATTTCATGGTGGTTATGTTAGAGCACTCCACTCTGGTAAAGCATCTCAGCAGGCATGGCTAATTATGAAATAGTGTCTTCCTTTGGGCTAATTCCTAAGCTGGGCATGCAGAAGGATGCAATGAGGATATACACTTGTCAGGTGCAGGCTGGCTTACACCTGGAGGTGATGGAGGTTTGCCAAGGTGTTGCAGCTCATGGGAAGAGCCTTGGCTTGTAAATAATGACAGCATCTGTGTGTGGAACTTTTGGTGTGGGTCTCTGCTAGCTGGTGTAAATGACCATGCCCCACCAGCACATCCTTTCCCAGGATTTGTATATCAGCTGGGAGGTGACTTTTCTTAGGTGTTTGCACACTGAAGAGCAATGGGTTGAGAGGGTTCTGTCCAAAAGGTTTAGCCGCTATTGAAGTAAAAGTAACAGATAACAGGAATCACTAACAGTGAAAGTTAAATGAGCATCAATCCACATCAAAGTCCAACTCACCTTGAGAAATGATGCCTCAAACACATGCAAAACTGAAATGTCCTCTGCCACCTACAACTTCATTAAATGAACAAGGTTTTCCACAGAACGTAGTTGGCAAACGCACCACAAACCCTTGCTGAGTTCTCTGTTGCTTTCAAAAAGTGGCATCTCTTGGGACCTGGAATCTGCTGACACAGATGTTATAAAAGACTTTTTGTAGGATTGATGGCAAATAAAATATTCTGCTGCTTATTGCAAGCCTTTTGACGGCATAATTATGGGTATCCTTGCTCCAGGCTTCCTGACTGATTCCCACCTCACAGACAGCCTCATAGATTTTATGCATTCAACAAATGCATTGGCACTCTCCCTCATATTTCAGCATAAATTCAGGAATGGAACAGACATCAGGTGACTGCTTATTTTGAATCTGTTGTACGGCTTTTCACGTTCCTGTCTTTATTGTGTTGCTACAGAAAGTCTTGTTCTTGCTGCTTAGCTTTCTGAAGCAAAAATAAAGCACTGTATCACAAACATCAGAAACAAAAGACAGGAATCATTGCTAAGCCAGGGTGCTGTGTGTGTACATTACTGTGAGCAATTCAACACTGTGCGCCTAAAATGGAGTGGAAAAGTACTAGAAAACCAGAGATTTCTTTTCACCAGTGTTGAGCTCCTAGAACTTACATTAACTTTCTAAAGGTTTCCATTTCTTTTAGGTTCAAGGTATTCTGTGAACAAAAAGCACTTAAAAGAAACACACGGCTTTTTAACTGACAGTGGCCAGTGACAGATAATTATGATTCATGGAAGGACAAGCAGCACTTTTCTGTAAAAAGACAAGAGCACTTCTGAAAAAACCCAAACAGGGCAACCTGATTTTTGTATGCTTATTTTAGGAGAATGTTCCAGAGCAGACCTATTAAAAATCTCCACTAAATCTTATTTCTAAGAATGAGTGGTATAATTTCTAAACATGTTCACCATTTTGAACTTTGACTTGAAGAACACTAAGCTCCTTTTTCCTTATTCTTTCTAATTTTAATTGTGCAGTAAAATATTCTTAGCTTTCTCATGTAGCACTATGCTAGCAGTCAGCTTTCTGCTGTACATCTCTCTTTTATCACATCTTCATCTTTTCTTTATCTTTCTGTAACTATTACATCTAGCTATCACTCTCATCTGTCATAACCTCTAACCTAGATTTCAAAAGTCCCCCTCTTTTCAAAATGAGCTTTATACATTGTCATCATCACTTCCCACAGGTTCCTTTTGGAGCAACAAATTTTGGTGCTAACATGCAAAGTGCAGCACTTCGCCTCCTATTACCTTGTACAACCTGTTGAGATCCAAGGAAGTTGTACCAGTGTCATAAAGGTGAGTTCAACCTTGTTATATTTGTGGTCCCAAAGGCCTCCTTGTTATTTCTCAGAAGTGTGTATCCTTAGGCATCTTTCTTGCTCCCACATGCCATGGAGTTTCGTGGAGTGATCCCTTAGCATGGGTGCTGCTTAAAGTCAGCAGCTGAGCATGCAATGTAGACTAGAGGCTTTTCTTCTGATCTTGTCCCCAGTACAACTCAGGCCTTTACATTCGTAGTTACTTTCTCCTGGGTAACATTAGAGCCTGATAATGGAGTCTGTAGTCCTGAGTCCTTCCAGTAGATTTCAAAAATAGCGCCACTACACCAATATTACTTTTAATGTAATTGGCACATAAAATATCGTAATTTTGTACCCTAAGCCTGCAGAGAGTAATTATTGCTACTGTAATTTTAATTTCCTGTTTAGCAGTTGGGCATAACAGTTCAGAGCTCTCGATACCTAGGAATGAAACTTGCCTAACCACAGTGATTAGTGACAGGTGACTAAGGTGCTTTACCAGGCTATAGTTACCACCACTGTGGCACAGAGTGGTAGTCCAGTAGGTAGAAAAAACAATGGCAATTTTTGCCAGTTATAACTGCCTGATATAGTACAATGAATTGTGGCCACAAGCTGTCATTTGAGAAGTAATACTGCTTCTTAAGACCAGTTCTTTAGGACATCAAAGTAAATTTGTACAGAGGGGTTACAATGCAACACCTGGCCAGAAGTGACACTGTAGGGGCTGTCAGAAGCAAACTCCTTTGCAGAGGGAGCACCCAGGTGCTGTCGTGTGAAAACTCCAAACTAGTTACATCACTGTCTCCATGGTGGTCCTAAATCTGGAAATACTTCACTGCACAGGATCTCTGATATGATGTCTCAGTGCTGCTGGCTAACAGGCCCAGCAGGTGTTTGCATGAACAGTGTGTGTAGGGGTCTCTTGGGTGGAGAGTCAGAATTAAAGGGTGAAATAAGCATCTGCATGTAGAGCCTACCAGAAACACTGGCATTTCTCAAAACCAATGAGACAAGGAGGCAGCAGGGAAAAAAAGTGTAAATGGAGTTCATTTTGGAGGGAAGCAGCAATGATAAGAACACAGCAGCTAGCCCTGAACTCCTTCAAAAGCGGAAAGACCCACTGAAGAGAAAAATCACAAATGTTCAATCCCACTAAGTGAGCTCACAGTAGGAATAATTTTTAAAATGAAAAGCATGCCCACTGTTCAGAGATACAAGCAGGAGAATGGCAAGGGAATCTACAAAAGGAGAGAGGTGATGAAGAGAGACAGCAGGAAATCAAACTCCAATGAGAACAGCAACCAGCAAAGTTCCAGCACAGTCCAGACTGCAAAATAACAAATAAACTCTCCCCAAGATGAATAAACCACTAAAAGCACTGGCCAAAGAACAATGAATTATACCTCCAGGTACCTCATAGCCCTTTTAAATGGTAACAGTTAGAAGCCCTTGTGTGAATACAATCCTCCTTTTCTTCCTCTAATTCACATTATATGTGCTTTTCTAACAGCAACATATGGAATACAGAATTTAGCAACTCACAAAAATCACTAGGTTTCCAACAACCTACCTCACCATTAGAGTTTTTTCATTTTCTTCTGATGTATTAATCCTTTGTGGAAGGGAGTGTCAATTATAGACCCAAATAACTGTAAAAACATACCCTCATATTTTATTTATACTTAGGTATAGTAAGTGAAGCCAGAAACTAGTGTAATCTCTGTCTTAATCAGAAGTTGTTGATAGAGAAAATATTCTTGATTTGTAGGTGTTCTCACTGCCTGCTTTCATTACTCAGGCGTAAAAATTGCTCCATTACTTTAGTGTGGGATATTAACTTTCTGGTGAGGAATCTTGCAATGAATTGTCAGTATTTTACCTTTGAAATATCTGTGGTGTTCATGTCAGATATATCAAGAATTGTTTCAGGTAGATAAAGTGGGGAAATTTATTTTTAGATTTTTTTCCCAATTTTATTGCCTTCACAAATTGCAAAGGTAACTACTGAACCATTTTTCAAAGTTTGAGATGGTCTAAACTCATTAGAGATGGGATCTTTGGTTGGTCAGGCATAGTACATGGCTGTAAGAACTCAATTAGGAATTAAAAAGCACTGCTCAAACCAAGAAAAATAGGTTGATTTCATTATTATTGGCAGGCAGGTCATTGAGAAGTTCACCATGAGAAGAACTCATTTAGATAATAAATCCTCATTGATGTTTATGATGTTTACAAGGTAAGCTTTACTTTGTGTTCAAAGGAAAAGTTACTTTCTTTTTTTTTCTTTTTTTTTTTTTCCACTGATGAAGCTGGCTTCAGGATTTAACACAAATATATTTAGATTGTAGGATGGTCAGTAGTTTTACTGGGAAACTTTGGACAAACCTACCTAGGCAGTTACTTGCACTAAGTACATCACTGCCCTGTCACCTCTGCTTCAAGTGCGAGATGCAGTGCTGGAGAGAACACCAGGACTGCAACACAGGTATGCGCTTGCTGCAGGTACTTGTGAATTCTTCCTGACCCAAAACTTGGCTTGATTTAATAGTAGAAAACTGCATTTAATTTATTGCCTCCAATTAATTTGTGCAAATTGCTTAGTGTCCTAAATCATTACAATGTTTAGAGTAATGACTTTGAATTTTTTATTTTAGGACATTTTCATTAATGCAATTTCATTACCAGTTAGAGAATTCTGTCAAGGACAAAAATGTGTTCAGATGGTATTTTCTTCAATTCCCACAAGTGTGGTACTTTAGGTCAGTGTATGTCTGTAGGTGTTCTCTTTCACAAATACATTGCAGGCATCAGATCCAGGATGTCCCCGTAGTGTTTGAGGTAGTCACTAGTGAGATACTGTGAAGCACGTTAACCAAGATTCTGCAGAGCTGACAAAAATGGAGTCAAGTTAAGAATAAATCCCTCCTCTGCAATTTGTGAAACCCAGCAAAGGCACCGTGGCAGTGTCTTTGAATAGCAAATATATTGCTGATTTTCAGCCAGTGGAACTACATATTTGAGGACCCCTGCAGGCACACTTGGACTCATCCTTCAAACTGCTCCCCTTCGTGTTGCTGCTGCCTTAGCTACAATAGCTGGCTATTTTCAGATGCAGATGGCTAATCTGCCACTGCTGCCCTGCAGCAAAACCAAGAGTTGAATGTCTCCCAAAACTGAATTTCCAAGTAGATAAACCAGCACCCCGGTTTGGGGATTGTTTAGGAGAGCTGCAAACACAATCTATCGATCATCTGCCTCAAGTGGTTTCAAATTGCACAGGATGAACTGTCTCTACGGCTGAAAGTGATTGCTCCGGTGTCTTCAGCGTATAGAAATTAAAGATGTGCTGAACTTTGAAATTACTGGCATCAGCAACTGTGCACCCAAGGATATTCGTGACAGTTACACCAATTTAGTGTGTGATCAAGATTTTGAGATTGCTATGATAATCAGGCTGGTAAGTATATGCCCAGGCACGTAATATATCTGGCTTTGGAAGTACAGTGGGCATGCAAATGAGCACTCTTGTTAATCCCTTGATTTGTTTAAAGCACTGGAGATCACTAGCTGTACTGTTCACTTTAATAGGTCGAGTAGTGCCTCCTTCCCTCCTTCCTTCCTTCCTTCCTTCCTTCCTTCCTTCCTTCCTTCCTTCCTGCCTGCCTTCCTTCCCACCTGCCTGCCTGCCTCCCTCCCTCCCTTCCCACCTGCCTCCCTCCCTCCCTCCCTTCCCTCCTGCCTCCCTTCCTTCCTTCCTGCCTTCCTTCCTGCCTGCCTGCCTGCCTG
>JAWWEW010000041.1:46207573-46289143 GCA_035583185.1 Anabacerthia variegaticeps | reverse complement strand
CCCCTGCAAAGGACTAAACACCCTGAGTTTAACACTGAAAGCTACTCAACTGTTCCTGAAAGGGAAACGAATACACAGGATAATACTGCGGCAGTGAAAGAAAGCCATTCCATTTTCAGTTCTAAGACTGGACAGCAGAACTTACCACTTCAAAAACCAAACTAAACGCGAACTGCCCATGCTCAGAAGAGGTGTGGCCTGGACAGCCAAAAAGAGTATAAATACCAAGCCTGGAACAGAGCCAGCCAGCATCCCTGGAGATGGCTCCCGAGGGATAGCTCGGTGCTCTGCCAATCTGCAGGCACACCCCTGCCTCCTTCCTTGCCAACACGAGCCAGGGCTCACTAGAGCCACACCTGACGCTGACATCACCAAAGCTGAAAATCACCTCACTGTTTTTTTTCCTAATAAATTTTATTCCTTTTTGCACTAATAAACTTTTATATCAATAAATGCATTTAACCTAAAATCACTCCTAGCTCTAGCGTCTATTACACCCTGGCTAGTTTAGCTTGTGCTAAAGTTTCCCTTTTCTGCCTATATGACATTCATGAAAGGCACAAACTGTCCTTGCATTACCTGCAGCCTCTTGGATGAAACAGGGGCTATTGCAGGCATTCCATTTCATAACCCAGGCAAAACTAATACTGCGTTCCTGTCTGAGTCCTTGTTTACATGTTTGAGACTGTGACAAGTTTGATGCAAAAACCACTTCTAAGGGAAAAAACCCCATTATTTTCTTTCTGGGGACTGGAATGGAATATGCTTCTGGGAAGTAAACAGACAGACAGAAATATATAGACAGAAAAATGGGTGGGTGATAAAATTGGTCCTTTAACATATTTCAGAATAGTGGTTTTGGAAGACAGCACTTCCTTTTACAGTCCTTTTCAGAAATAATAAGTGCAGCTCACTAAATTTTGGTCTAACTATTTAATTACCACATTACCTTTTAGCAAAGGTTTGCCTCCCATCATTAAGTAATTTATTCAGGGTAACAAGTGGACTAAAGCAAGGGGGATGATGTGGTAGTCTCAGATGCAAGCCTTGTATGGAAACAAAACCCAGTGTGGTTAGGCTTTCTTCACAGAGTTTTGCTTTGGTTTTTTGTTGTGTTTGGTTTTTTTTTTGTGTGCTTGTTTTTTGTTTTGTTTTGTGTTTTCTTGCTTGTTACATCTTGCAGAAAGCAGAGATTACCATATGTATCTGCTGATCAATATTAAACTAGTAGAGTAAAATGTCAAGATGCAAAAAAATGAAATCATACTAAATTTCAACACCAACAGAGAAAATCCCAGCATTGTGAAATGGCAGCAATAAAGCTAGCAATTGTTATTTAGTTTTAAGTAATGAACCAAATAAAAAACACAGAACTTGCTACATTGCTTCCCAAATGGAGCTTATTACACTGATGCTTGAATATTTGTACAATCTTTAATTTAAACATTTTCTCTTCAGGTCTTAATAATAGGCATGGGTTGTAGCAATTTACTCTCTCTTCAAAGGCAAAAAATGAAAGAGGAAAACAAAATGCTTCCACAACTCATATGAACAGAATTGGCTCATGCAGCCAGAGGAAGGGTTGAAAGTCAGAGAATTTCACCCTGCGATTTGTCTTTCAGCCAGGTAAGGGCAAGATTAGCACGTGGGCACTCCAAAGCTGCTCCCCCAGTGAGAAGGAAGAGCCATTCATCAATGTTCACTGGGCCTTTGTTGTGCTGCAAACCCTTACAGACAAGAAATATAAAGAATAATTTGTGTTTCTCAAAAGAAGACCAACATGCAATCACATAGATGCTTCAAGGATTATTATTATTATTATTATATTTTAATATATAAGCAATTGAGAAAACCCTTTAGAGGTGAATGTTAATATATTCCATTCCTTGTGGCCCACAGGATTCTCAATTCTCAGTTAAATTTTTTCATTATATTTCTGGAATTACAGTGATAGTTTACTGGTTTGAAGGACTTTAGAGTCATAAATAGGAACAACTCTTAACCTTGAAACTCGAATGACAAAATAATCCTTTTTGAAACAACTCCTGAGTGGCACTGAGAGGAGAAATAAATAAATTAGTTAATTGTCTTTTTTTTCTGAACATGATTACTTTCAGCTCAAGCTGCTGTTTAAAATTAATCATCTGATAAAATACCAAATTTAAAAATGCCTGGCTCTGATTTTGTAATAAAAAAACAGAGGTGGGCTGGGGTATTTATTCCTGGCCTTGGGATCTGTAGATGCATGATGCTCTGTCTCCCGTCACCTTTGGGTCATCAGTGCTTACAGCTTCATGTGCAGGCAAAAATAATTTTGAAAAACTTGGGTTCAGATGTTCACCTGAAAGGTAAATAAGGAAATTTTCCTCTTGGGCTATGTTTGATTCCTTTAAATGTTTTTGTTCTTTCAGTTCTGGTGTGTCTTGGCAGCGAAGCATGGATCATTACTCAACCTGCCATGCCAGAAGTAGGACCTGAATGGAAGGGCTGCTGCTTTGCCAGGGTCACAGCCTCCTTCTGGGCACTGCGCAAACCCAGTGCCACTTGTGCTGAGATCCCAGTGCACCCTCCTGCATATTTACATCTGCATTAAGGGGTCCTCTGGAGCATGCTGGGACAATCCCCGTGCTTCAGACTTTGTTATCCTTTCCCAAGCGTGCAGAAACCTTCAGGATAAGATAAATTTCTGGCTTATCTGTGACACCTGATAGGAGAAACCAGGAACAAGTGACAGTGGCATATGGAAAATGCATCCTGAAAAGTTGTCCAAAAGAATTTGGATTTGGCTTACTTTTACAAGGGAAATTTAGAGAGAATATGTGTTTAGTAATAAGATAATATATCAAGGACTGTATTAGAGGTCTAGCACAGCTATATAGTATGAGAAGTAAGAGAGTATTACTGAAATGTTGTCAGTACCCTCGTCTACATAATGCTGTTCATCCTTTAGGATCTGTTACAGATAGATTCATACAACCACTCTAAAACATATTGACATTACAACTTGTTTTCCCCCAGATTAATCTAGGAAGCAACTGGGAACACAGCATTCATTTCTGTCTTCCTTATTTGTTGCACTGAGAATTTTTAACACATTCAAACTATTGGTCAACCAGTCATCTGTAAGGCAAAAGAGGCTGACCATAAGAAATTAGAATAGGAAATTATTTTCCAAATTATGCCATATATTTTTTTCCTCAATCACAGTTAAGTTAAAAGAAAAAAGCAGTTAGAAAGATATTACTTATGCCTGAGTGTATACAAGGCAAAGAGAGAGTTCTTGCTGCAAGCAATAAGACTCTTCGATCTATCAAATATTGAATGTTGAAGATAGACTCTTTAAAAGCTGGGGCAGACAGAATATAATTTTTACAGTCCAGACAGAATACAATTTTAAAGATGCTAGAAATTTCAATTATGTATAAAGATTTAAGAAAGATTACCCATAGTTATGAGGGCATTATTCATTGCTACTTATGCTGAGGGATGAAAATATTGAAGAAAAAAATACTAGCTCTATATGGCAAATTGAGAAAAATGCACCCTAAATCTAACGGGTTACCTAATGAAGTTCAGAGGTATGTGATTGTAGACAGTCAGAAGAAAGCATTGTAATAAAACTAAAGTGTAAGTGCTTAGTGTTCTGAGAGAGAATCTAGCTTAGGGGAAAAAGAATAACACCCCCCCACACGTACATATCTACACAAAACACAGGAAGCTTTAGTGATAATCCATCATCAGCATTAATGGGGAAGCCTTGCAGCCGCATTAAGTAACCAGGAGTGTGTGGCCAAAGCTGGAGGTACTAAACCAGGCTTCAGTCATCAGAATTTTCCTGGTAATTCTTTGCTTCTTTTAAATCAAGGGCTATTCTCTACCTTCATAAACCTGCTGGCCTGGTCTCCTAACCCTAACCCAGGCCAACACCAGTACACAAGCCAGGGAATTTCAGGCACTACTTCCCACATCTTAAGATCCTTTGTCCTTAGAGCAGGGGATAGCCTTGGGACCTCCAGCAAACTAAATAGGCACTCAGCTGTGCAATTTCACAATGATTTCAGGAGATGTATGCACCTTCCCCAAAGGGAAAGAAAGTTAATCTATGTTATTAGTAGCTACGTAAGCAAAAGAAAAAAAGTGTTAGAAGAATTACAATACAGTTGATAAAACTGAAGAGTCTTCTATCTTTTGGGAAGTGTTTTTGAGTCTGGCTCAGATTAACTGTGATCAAAATACATTTTTATCCTTGGAAGGCAAAGAGAATGCTTTTGTCTCAGGCCTTTGCTCAATAATAAGTGTTAGGTTTTTACATCTGCAGGTCTGACCTGAGGCTGCAGAAGTGCTCAAACAGGAGAATGAGGAAAGGAAGGAGGAATTATCTTCAGCTAAAAGGCAAAGCTCCCAACACAGGTTAAAGCTTTTTTTGCTTTCAGCTGCTGTCTCTTGTTTCATGTTGTCTGATCTAGCATCTACCTGACAGAAACTCCCTGTGAAATGAGGCATAACAAAGGCAGGAGACAGAGGGCAATCACTTCACTCTACATCAATGGTTTATGCTTGGTGCCAGGGAGGAGAGGAAGGCATGGGCGTGCAGTCTGAAGGCTTTGTCCCTTGCTAGGTCAAAAAGGAAGAACCTGTAGGTGGGAGCCTTGAGAAAAAAGACCTGTATTTATAAAGGCCATGAAACAGGAAGGAAAATTATATATCATGAAAGAAGGGAACCCCCGTCTGAGCCAGGAAAAAGGCAGAAACTTAATGCTGAATGAAGGATTTTCTTGGAAGGAAAAAACATGAGAGGGTAGTGTCCCTGCATACAAGATAAGACCAAAAGGAAAGATACAGCAAAGAAAAGTTTCTCAAGGAGGCAAAAATAATCATAGTAGGAGAAACAGTGTAGTTTGCACCCTAGCAGCAACCACTACATAGAGAAAGTGAATGAAACTCTTTAGGAGAGAGACAGTGGGACTCGGTGCTTGTTACAGCTAATGCCAAGCAATATTAGTTTACCCCACCAGGTATTAGTGAATATTAATACTATGTCATTAGCAAGGTTTCAGTACCACTTGTAGTATGTTATGCCTTTTCTGAGGTGAAATGAAAGAACTCCATTTCTAGCCCTAATAATTTTATATCTTTCAAGAGCAACACATTCCCTTCTAAAAATAAAATATAGCATGTAAAAGTAGTAATTTACAGCCAAAGCAACTATTTTATGATGTTCTCATTAAGCCTATTTTATGCACCTGTCTTCAATTCACTCTTTTGAAATTGTAGACCACAAATAAATGTACTGGGAGTGAGTAATTAGCCATAATTATTGTTTCTTTGTAATATTTTGGGATGTTGAGAAGATTTCTTATAAGAGGGTGTCCTTTGTGAGAAGGGAAATATTCCTAATGAAGTTGAAGCTTATAACTTGAACCTACACATCAACAGCAGCCTGCAGTGAGGAGAGAAAAAAAAAGAATTATAGCAGGATGCTTGCAGCAGCAGGCTGCACCGAGGACAAATCCCAATATGGCTTAATCACTGCTTGGTTTTAAATATTTTTCGTGAAATATTTGCGTTTTTATGTCTGCTAAAGGCTTCAATAGTTCCAAGCTCTTTCATTTCCCAAATTTGGTATAATGGTGTGTATGTTTAAATACATCTGTATGTATAATGATATTTAATGTCGCTGATCTTCTGTGTAATGAATTAGACTTTCCACTGTTGTAAATAGGACTGATACGAGATTAATAAACCAAGCCAAAGAGTATTGATACATGGAATTGTCGCCAGCCAGGTTAGAGGAGAATCTCATTAACGTGCTAGAGTGATTTGAATTCTAATCCTATACAAAACATTGGAAACCAAACTTGTGAGCACTGAAACAAAGAATCCCAGCTGAAGTATTAAAAGCAATATTTCAAATTTTGCCATGGTTTGTCCCCTCAACACTCCTTAGTATTACATTAGGTATGACTTTGCAGACTAAATATAAGCACTGGTATTTATTTTAAAATTGGATTTAATGTGAAATATATTAGTCACAAAGATTTTTTAAGAAATGAGTGGATTTCTCCATCTATTTGCAAATTTAAACTATTCAATTCAAACAGTAACTGTGAAAGTGTGAAAAACTGTTTGCAGGTCTGCAGCCATCTCTAGTTTCATCAATTTGTTTTTCAGTCTTTGTTGTTATTTCTTGTTTCTCATGTGTCTCCTGGGACAGTGTCTTGCTTGAGGAGAGAATGTTAATAGCTCATTCGTCCTCCAGGATGTTTCCTTGCAACAATGAGAATACTCCCCAAATTTAATCTAATTCCTTTGCCTCTTTTCTGTAAAATCAAGAAAAATATTGTTCAAGAAACATGAACATCATTTGAATAAGGCTACGGTGTAATAACAGCCTGGTTTTGTTTGGTTTGTATAAAAGGATATTAAAATAGATTATAAATTTCAAAAATCCACAAGTGGAATTCCAGAACATTTTAGGTCCAAAGTTCAGAATACTGTAGAAGCTGAAACAACTTCATTTTCCTGCAACCGTAAGATATTTATTAGCCCATGCAATATGTTGATGCACTGTGATGTTCATAGTATTGCTTAAAAAAAGGTAAGGAAATAGGAACACGAATGTAGACAAGTATTTGCATTATAGAAGGATTCTAGAGAGAAATAAACTTGAGTTAGGTGATGAGCTTAAGTTTTCTAAGATATAATATATGCAGAAAGCATCTGGTTTTTTCCTCTTTACCTGCAATTCATAAGAAAAGATAATTTCTTTTGTTTGGAACATGTCTACCAGGGGAAATTAACTATGACAGCTATTCTGGATTAATTCTCCACACAGATGCTGGGTTAATGTCAAACAGGAGAAGGGCATTTTTCTACCAGAATTAGAGTGCATACGTAAGGAAAGTAGTCTTGCATCTTGCAAACTTGTTCTGCTTTCTGTTCCTGCCTGAATTTATCCAGATTCATTTTCTCAGTGTCATCCTGGAAAAAACACATTCTTTTAGTTTTTAGGAAAAGGACTTAGAACCATAGAATGGCTTAGCTCAGAAGCAATCTTAAAGATCATCTCATTCCAATCTCCCTGCCATAGGCAGAGACATCATCCACTAGACCACATTGCTCAAAGCCCCATTCAGCCTGGCCTTGAACACTTCCGGGGATAAGGCACCCACAGCTTCTCTGGGCAACCTGTTCCAGTGTTTTGCCATCATCACTAAATTAATTTTTCCTAATATCTAATCTAAACCTCCCCTCTTTCAGTTTAAAGCCTTGTGCACCTTCATATTCCTTAGATGGTCAGAGAGCAGCTCACTCTCCCAGTCCCTGCCTTTGCTTTCTGCACCTGGCGTGGCTGGAGCACTTGCAGGTGAAGACTGAAGCAAAAAAGTCCTTGAGTGCCTCAGCATTTTCCACATCTTTACTTGCAAAGTCCCCTGTTTCCTTCCAGAGAGGGCCCACATTTTCCCTAATTTTTGTTTCATCACAGATCCACCTGTAGAAGCTTTTTTTGTTCCCTTGATGTCCAGATTTAATTCTGTCAGAGGCCAGAGTCTGGTCTCATGAAATTTAGGGTAGTGAGCTTCCTCTGTGCCCTCCTCAGGGCCTTAAGGATCTTGAACTACACTATTTTGTGGTCACCACAACCCAGGCTGCCCTCGAGACTCACATTCCCCACCAAACTCTCCTTGTTAGTGAGAACAAGGTCCAGCATAGCACCTCTCCTTGTGGAGAAGGAAACATCCTGGATTGCTTATACCTGACTGTGTTGTCCTTTCAACAAATGTCAGAGTGGTTGAAATAACCCATGAGGGTCAGGGTTTGTGAATGTGAGGCTGCTCCTATCTGTCTGTAGAGGACCTCATCTGCTTGGTCTTCCTGGTCAGGTGGCCTGTAGCAGACCCTCACTATTATGTCACCTGTCCTTTGCTCTTCCTTTAAGCCTGACCTGTAAGCTCTCAATTGGCTCCTCATCCAGCCTCAGGCAGAGTTCCAGGTGTGTCAGCTGGTCATTGACATAGAGGATGATGCCCTCTCCTCATCCCTCCATTCCCACTCTGCAGTCACAGGAGCCATCCCACCACATCTCAGTGATGCCAGTAAGATCATAGCCCTGCAGGTCTATGCATGTTTTAACTACTTTAATTCTCATGCTACATTTGTTTGCATTGTGGCATTTAAGGGGCACCCTAATGAAGTGACTTACTGGTTGGAGTGGCTTGAATTTCTTCATGCTGCTCTTCAGGTGCTCTCCTGCTGATCTGCCATCACTCTCTAGGCTCTGGGGATTGCTGTCTGTTGCTGACACTGGCACCAAACTGATATGAGAAGGATGGGCTGACATTCCCCTTTCCCAACACCTTTATTTTAAAGCCTTCTTTATCATCTTCATAGTAGTTTCTTAAAGCTGGATCTGAACTGTATACCCACTTAAACTATTTCTGTGTGTTCACTACTTCAGTTCCTGTCTGATTGTACTTCTGGAGTTATTGAGCATTGGGATCCTTGGAGCTGCATACAACAGATATTAGCTCTGCACTGAAAAAAAAAAATAAAAATTATGTTCCCTGGAACAGATCTAAAAATAAAATAAAATATTAAATTCATTGTTAAATTTCAGTGTGACAGTAAAGCTGAGACTATGACTTCTCTGTCTACAACTTACATATCTGTAAAATCCGGGAAATTACTGGGTCTTTTATCTTTCTAGACTCTGACAGGTTATTTTTCTCTTTGTTAACATAAATGACTAGGGGGACCACATTCTTATATTAGTTACATGATTATTTTCTAGGGTATTGTAGCTTAAACCAACTTTCCTTCCCCCTCTCCCCTCAAACAAAAAACCCCTAAAAACCTATGGGAAATCAGGTGAGAAACTGCATTAGAGAAAATCAGTTCATATATATACAGACCAACAACCTTCTGACCTTTCTTGCCGGAATACACACGATAAGGGTAATTGCCAGCACTGTTATTTGTTCTCATTTTATTAAGTCTGTTTTTACAATAGGTGTTAGAGATAAGTACTCTGATGGCTATTTCTCCGGATGTCTGGTTTAAATGTACCATAAAACACACTAGATGGTGTTCCCATTAACACCATATAGTGATGAGGATTGCAGATTAACATTAAACAATGTGTTAAAGGGGGAAATGTCTCTAAATTGCATTTGCTTGGGTTAGTCTCAGCAACCGGAAATAATTAAAACTGGAACAATTAAAAAAAGATTTTCTTCTATACTTAGTTTACTTTTTTTCTTTCTTCCTTTTTTAAATTCCCAGATGCTTTCAGAGTAAGGACAGTCAGGTTTGGTGCTTCTGATGCTATACAATGGAGTGAATATGTTTGTGCTTCCAGAGCTGTGAAGGAATCACAGAAACTTTGTCTCTCCTCCCTCCCCACTCCCTTATTATGCACAGACACTCTGCCCTTACATGTTGGCTAATTTTATACACAAGTGAGATGCACAGCACCATGATGAGTGCACTCAGATTTTAAAAAATAAGGGCTTTTCTATTTTCAATGTTGCTGTTCAAAATTTCCACCTTTGAAAGTCTTTTATGCATTCTAAACCTAACCATTGGGCCTAAACTGCAGGGAAACGACTCAGCCTTTCAGCCTCTGGAAAGAGTCAATAGCCTTTAATTCTAAGAATCCATGATGCTTTATATGAAATACACTTTCATATGTTCTTCTAAATAGTCTCTCTCCTCTTTTGGCCCCCCAACAAAACACTGAACACTTCATACTTTTTGTGCACATCACTTTGTTGTCATCAGCACCACCCTGGTTATACCTTTCAGCTTTGTGTTCTGCTCTGCCTTTTTCTATAGCTCCTAAACAGTAGTCTCCAGCTACTTATTAATTTTCTTTAATTTTTATTTTTTTTCCCCTTTATTGAATAGTTTCTCCTTTCTATCTCTTTTACGAAGTATTTTTTAACAGCATCTGATTTCTTTGATTTCCTTTCCTAGTAACTTGTATAGAGAAAACATACTTTGACAGATACTTCAGGCAGATAATGAGGATTTTGGAGATGGGTGATCATGTGGTACTTGAAATCCCTGCTGAAATGAATAACAGCCTTTCCCCAACTGGATGTGTTCCATTTCACTTTGTTTAAATGCCTGTCTCAGCTTCTCAGACTATAGAGTAGTACTGAGTTCTTCTGAAAGATTTTCAATTAGCACTGTGTTCCCAAACTATCAAAGCAAAAATGTATCGGGGGTGAGGTGGTGGGGAGCAAACAATTAACAATTTTACTTCAAAATCCTTAAACCAGTTTAGTTGCCTTGCATAGCAAGAAACATAATTTGAATGGAGCCTAATGAACTAATTTTGATTAGTTCTGTCTTGTCAAGCATTGTTTTTTTTCCTCTTTAAATTGATACAACACATTGCTTTTATTTCTAAGCAGTGAGCAGAAGTAAGAGAAACATTTTAGTTAAACATTGAGCTTGTATATTCAGTGTTAAGGAAAAAAACCAGGGAGCAGAAAATGTTTCCTTTGCATTAACGGATGATGAAAAGTGTTTCTCTCTTCTGTGAGAATGTGAGGATTTTAATTTCTCAATGCTAGCATATTATCACCCCTCACAATGCTCCAGAATTTTTTAACTTGACTTTGGATGTTTACCTTCTTTTTAAACCTCAGAGCATGGGATGGCAGGACAACACCTGCCACACAGGAGGTTGTCTCCTGGATTGAAACTACTCAATGAAGTGGGAGCTCCTGGCATGAGGAAGGTAATTATATTTATTAAAACACAGCCCTGTGAGACTGGATAACTGATGACTGGCTGACTGACTGTGTCTTTAGGAGATGGGCTTCTGCAATTTCCCATCAGGTGGAAGCAGGAACAGACACTGGTTTACTGAGAGGAAAGATTCCAAGGGATTAATGTTGTGGTACCTATATGAAGAGGTGTGTTAAAAACCTCTTGTCTTCTGAATTGGTAGATTTTCCCAGCTGTGCTGCATTGCTTCTCAGTAGGGTTGAAAACCCACGAAGCTGATGCCCACGTAAGCCAGCACCATTTTGTACCCACAGTCTCTAGCAGGAATGCAGGATTTGGTTGGTAAAAGTGGGGTTTTGAACCTTATGAAAGTGATTTTTTTTTTCCTATCTTCTCTTACCTTGTCCCAAATCTGGGCATGGAACACTGCCTGAGGCTTGTTTTCCATGCAGAGTGGCCATTTGTCATCACTTTGAAAAGCTTCCTAGCAGACTGGAATTTGGAGGGATGATATGAAGTTTGACAATGTTTCTTTCTTCCTTGACAGCTCATCAGCCTACCCCACAATGTTTACAAGAGATTTTCAGCATGGTGACAAGCTATGGCATAAGATTTTTGTCAATGGGTTTCACTTCTGTAATGACTGGGGCTTATTTTCACTTGTAATAGCCCAGAGTGCTCTTGAAACTCCAGTGTTTTCTTGCTGGCTCAGAAATTAAGGTAGGTAACACTGGTGTCCTTTCCTCCTGAGCAATTGTCCAGGACTCAGCTAACTCTTTCATCAAAGTTAGCTGATTAGAAACCAGTTATCACAGCTGACACTTGGGGCTGAGATTTGAGGAAGGCAAACAGAGGTTGTTATCAGATGAATCTTAAAATCAGTTTAAGGAAGTTGTTGAATTCCTGTGCTTAAATGCTTCAGAGTGCTTCAGCCTCCCTCCCAATGTGGTGACCATTTGTGCCTTCAAAGTGGCATGGACATGTGACAAGAGATCAGAGAAGCCAGAGAGGACATGAGAGGAGCTTGAACACCTGAGGGCCCATGGATTTACGATAAAAGAGAAGGTGCACTCAGGTGAAGAGGAACCGGAGAAAGGGATCACAGAGGAATAGTTACAGTAAGACAAAAGGGAGTGGATGAAATGATCATGCAAGAACGTCAAACTGGAGACATACAACCAGAGTAGAAAATGGATGGGGAAAATGGACCTCCCTCCATCCTCTGCTGTGACTGCCAAGAGCACTGCTGTGTCTACAGTGACAGGGAAAGCTTCAGTTATAGATACAAACTGTGTAGTCAGGACTGGAGGAAGAAGGCCATTTCTTGCCATAATAACCCATTTAATATAGAAGGAAAATTCATGCAGGATTTTAGATAATGATACTGTTTTGTTCAACAACTTTTAAAAAATATGTTCTTTTGAAGTAGTGCAAATTTTACTGATCACATGAATACAAAAACGTAATCTGCAAAGTTAGGTACTTGATGCACTGAAAAATTAGACTAGCAAATTGCTTCACATGGAGTGATGATTATAATAAACCTCATTTATAGCAGTTATGTTTAAAATGGATATGTCTTCAGAACGATAGAACAAGTTTATTAGATCAAGTTATATTCTGTCCATTTTTTGCTGGTGATAGAAGCTGTTACAGATTTCCTGGTCTTTTTAGTATTTCTTTGTGACTAGTACTTCTTATGAAATGTTTGCTACTGTGCAAATGTAATTAATATAGGCATTTTGAAACAAATATGTTTCATCTTGTCTATAGAAAACAGCAACAGAAACCAATGTTGGTGAATAAATATAGAAAACAAGCCAGCCTTTGAGTTTTTTAACATAACTAAATAAATCTTTTCCAATTACCAATTCTGTAGAAGAAAGATTTCATGGTGTCACTGGACATAAAAGTAATGGGTACCTCTTTCTCCTCTGTCTTGAATTCTCAGCAACTGACAGGTGTGCAGGTTTTGGCTGGGATAGAGTTAATTTTCTCTACAGTAGCTAGTATTGAGCTATGCTTTAGATTTGTACTGGGAAACAGTATTGAAAACACAGGGATGTTTTAGCCATTGCTGAGCAGTGCGCACACAGAGCCAAGGCCTTTTCTGTTTCTCACACCACCCCCCCAGGAACGAGTCTGAGCGTGCACAAAGAGTTGGGAGGGGGTACTGTGGGACAATTGATCTCACTGACCAAAGGGATATCCCTTACTGTAGGGTGTCATGCTCACGTATAAAGCTGGAGGAAGAAGAAGGAAGGGAGGACATTAAGAGTGATGATGCTTGTCTTCCCAAGTCACCATTACATATCGGTGGAGCCCTGTTCTGGAGATGGCTGAACACCTGCCCACCCTTGGGAAGTGGTGAATTAATTCCTTGTTTTGCTTTGTTTCTGAGCATGACTTCTGCCTTACCTTTTAAACTGTCTTTATCTCAACCCCTGACTTTTCTCACTTTTACTCTTCCTATTGTCTCCCCCAGCTTGTGGGGGAATATGTGAGTGGCTGCATGGGGATTCTTTGCTTACTGTGTTTAAACTATGACAGGGGTTTACCTTGACTTTCAGTAATAAGCTTCTTTCAAATAAATAGCCCTTTCCCTTGGTACGAAAGGTTGTTCAACAAACACAGACAAAAAGTCGAAACCCAAATGCACGAACAAACAGTAGTTGCATGTAATTGTATTTCAGAAATGCCATGGAGTGTGTTTTAAAAATATATGACAACATACAGGTTTTGTCCTGGTTTGATAGCATTGAAAGCTCATAACAAGAACTGGGAAAGTTTTGAAGTACTGCCTGTAGATACAGCTTGTTATTAAAGCAACATAGTACTGCTCAACAAGAAATCCCTTTGCGGTAAGTTCCTCAAACCAATAAATACCATCTGGACCTAACACAAGCCTTTCACATGCTGGAGAATATACCTGCTTTCACCCAGCTAGTGAGGGAGTGTTAATTCTCTGTGGCAGCTTGGAAAGCACGGGTGTGCTACCAATTAGGAAACCTTTCAAAGTGTGGCTTTGCAGCTCATCTGTGATCTGCAGACCTCGGCTTGGGAACCAATATTCTCTACTAATAGCACCTGTGGGGCAGGAGGGATAGGAAACTAGGGTTTGAGGGAGAGTCTGTTAAATGCTATGGCAACAGGTAGCAAAACAACGTTCTCCCTTTCTCCCTTACTAATTAGTAGCTGTTAGCATCTGAAGTTTGACTGTCTGTTGGTGGATATAACTTGCTGCCCTCCATCTTGTGACAGTGCAAGAAAACTGAAGAACGATACAAGGTGCAGTCAAGAGGCAAAAGAAATACTAGGGATGAGCTGCTGTGTATGTACTTTGCAATACCACATTTAAAATAAAATCATGCTCCTTGAGGCCTGTGAGTAATGTGCCTAGCATAACAATATTTTCTACCCTGACTTAATTATTTTGCTTTTATACTCTGCATTCTTTTGGCAAAAAATAATGCCATACTGATCTTTTCACTTGTTGGAATTTCCAGAAAATGGAATTGCCTATTAAAAAGAAAACTCCCGCAGTAGGTCTGAGAATATCTTTCCCTTTAACGGTTAGTGATCCAACTCCATTGGAAAAGAGAGGTTTCCAGGTAAGCTCTGGTCTGGTGGCATGCTGATAGAGGGCCAGGGAAGAAGCCATAGGCATGGAGTTGCTCCTGTCCATAGGGAGAAGTGGGTTCATTGCAATCGGTAGAGTGAAGTCAATAGGGAAGTCTTTCTTCTTAACAAAGCTGAATGTTTTGAGGTCAACATCTTTCTATTAGACATAATTATTATTAAATAAATTTGGCCTTTAGAGTTCAACATTGTTTGCAGAGAGAGGAGGAAATGTGTCTGAAGAAGACATGCAGAGGCAAATATACTTCCCCATTTCCTGAGGAAACCAAGCTGAAAAGAATTTCAGACTTAAATATTGCATATACTTGGTATGTTTGAAGCCAAGAGTGACATTAGACCACTATGTTCAACGGCATTGATATTTTATGCTTGATTGTATTAATCTCTTTCTTTCAGTGCTCAATTACTACCAAACTCCATAGTTTCATCACTGTCTGGCTGGAGAGGAAAAAAGTAGTTGACACCGAGAGATGTCAAAGCAAAGATCTGTCAGCTGAAGCTCTGCCAAGAATCATTTTCTACACAAAACAAAACGGGAAGATTGCTATTTCAAATTACTTATGCTATTTCTAAGTACCTTGGTTTGCCCAGTGCTATCCTGACATGCTACAGAAAGAGCAATTATAGTTGTGCAGGTCTGATGGTCCAAGGAATGTTCAACCTTCTGCCCACTTCAATAGCCAAGGGACTGCAGTGTGAGTTAGTTATGTGCTCTTGTAAGACTTTACAAACAGCTGTGCATTTTATGTGATCCTAATCAGCAAAAAGTTATTCATAGACTTGTTTATATTGTTGTAAGACATTCTAATTATACATATACATATTTGCAGAATGTAGGTATCTGATGATATAGGCTAAAGTGCAGCCCTCCAAGTTATATCAACTCTTTGTCATCAGCAGATGGACAATTTCCCGTGATTTAATAAGCACAGTTCTGATTGTTCATGTGTTTATGTTTTCTTTTGCTGCTTTATGTGAGTTTGGATGATCAATGCAGCAGTTCTGCAGGAAGTTAGATATTATGAGAAGCTGGAATAAACTTGAAATTTCTTCTAAAACCAGAAGTCACAGATTATTTATTAAATAAATAGTATGGTTTAAAAGAAGGAGGGCATTTTCTTTTTTAACCATGCCTAAATAGAAGTTCCAGATTCAAATATCATGAGCTTTGCAAAAATGGATTATAATTCCCCTCTATGTTTTCAGTTTGTGTACCAGCTTGACCTTGGAAGTCTGCCAAAGCGATAGCTTTATCTTCTGAAAATGCAGAAGAAGTGATAAAAGCTGTGAGATCTAGGTGATGATGGGCATTTGAAATCCCACAAGATACCCATCTCTGTTTTTAGGCACCTGAAATAAAAATTAATGTTAAAATCTGCAAAACCGTCAGTTGCTGGTTGGGCATTTGTGATGGCAGACTTAAAGATCTGCAGGTGCGCTAATAACAAATTAGCAGCATCTGAAGTGACATGAATAGCTGTGTTAGACAGAAACTGTAAACTGGGCTAGGCTGCATGAATGACTCAAAGGAAATGATTTTGGTGAAGCTTGAGGAGCAGATCCAAAAGGATCACAGGGAAATATTTGGTTAGGGTACTTTTGGTTATCATTATTGTTTGGTGCATATGTTCTACACAAGACAATATTTTTATTTTTTTCCCAGGCCCAAATTCAGCAGTTCAATGGATGGCACTGGGTTAAACCCTATTGACACATATGGTAAAGCAATACTGAAATAATTGCTTGGGATTCAGGCAGTGTCTTAGACATGTAGATTATAGAGAGGAAAAAAAAAATCTATACAAAACTCACCAAAATAGTCTTAATCAATACACTGGTTTTTAGTTCCCAAACCATTGAGAAAGAGAAGAACGGTAGACAAAGTGCAAATGAAATGAAGGTCAAATAACATAAAATTAATTCTAATGTTTTTCCTTATCTCCAAGTCCTGCCTGTCATTTTTCTACACTAAAAATGTACTTTTGAAGTACTATTTCATTCAACAGATACATGATACCTTTATCAAAGGTAGCCTAATGCTGTGCAGGACTAAGATACTCCCAGCTGTAGGATTTTCCTGGCTGAGATTATGGAAATCCATTTGTACTGCATTTTTCGTTCCGTGGCCCATTGTACTTGCTCTAGTTTTTTAGCTTGCAAGAACAATGACACTCATTTTATGAGAATGAGGTCGTAAATCACTTACTTTTTCAGTTCAGTGTTTTCCCCCAGCATTCTCCTCTGAGAGCATCTGACAGAGCTGGGCCTGGAGGACACTACTTCACTGCTTAGTCCCTTTGAGTGCCACTGGCATCTTGTTGGTTTTTCTCTGCCTGCATTTTTAAGATAGTTCTTCTCAATTTCCAGTCACTGTCACTTTGCAGTGATCTTTAAAATGCCCAGAATGACATACAAGCTTGAAAAGCAGTTTTGGATTTCCTTCCTTAATACTCTCTGATGCAGGTTTTAAAAATCCTATTTAGAAAGAAACCAGATTAGTGAAAAACAAATAAAAGATCTCAAAATCTGTCGTGTGTTTATATTATCTCTGGAACAATTAGAAGGACTTTCCAGAATGAAATGTTTTTTCAATATCCAATGTGTCAGTCATGCCAGAGAATGAAAGGCAGAGAACAGTCCAAGCTGGAGAAAATGCAGTAATGATACAACTATAAGTGGCCAACTTTATTATTATTTTAATTGAAAGGTACTTTTATTATTTTTTATTGGGTTTTTTTTTTTTCCTGAAGGTAAAGACACAGAATTTTAGCCACGTTGTGCAATGTGTTATATTTAAGGGTTGGACTTGATGATCTTGGACGTCTCTTCCAACCCAGCTAATTCCACAATTCTATGATGTTGCTTCTTTAGCAGACAGTGTTCTCCTACCTTCTAATTTGCCTTGTGTGTTAATTTGTAAATGGAAATGTTTGCTTTAATTTAACAAGAAAAGCACAGCAGTCATCATAGGGACTGAACACATGATAAATTTTAAAGAGGAGCACATATGTAGTCAGAATTTAGGATTAAATGGTGTGACAGTGGGACTGCTCATTTATTACTAGTTTTGATTTACTGTACAATTTTCATATGTTCTGTACCACAGTTGTAGATAGATAAGCAATAGCATGGTGAACTGTGATACATGAACACATGAACATTTTAATAGAGAAATATTGTAGTTGTTGCAGACTTAATATATTTATTGAGTACTAGAAAAAGCAGGAATAGTAGATCTGTAGCAGGCCTCAGTCAATACAGCAAGTCAAAGTTTGTCTCTTTGAAGAATTTAACTGCCCAGGAAAGTAGTAGAATCACCCCAAAAATATCTAGATGTGTCACTTGGGGTCATAGTTTAGTGGTAAATATGGAGGTGGTGGGTTAAAGGTTGGATTAATTTACCTTAGAGGTCTTTTCTAAGCCAAACAATTGTATGATTTTATCTTGCACTGCGGGGACATTTTTAGCATTCCATTTACTTGATCTTATTTATTTATTTAACAGAAATCTGAAGAAGCAAAACAGTCATTCCTCATATTATCACGGGGCTGTAAACATTAATTGTCACTAAGGATAGTTATGAGGAGTAGATAAGGTGTCCTGGCCAGTGCCAGAAAATAGTCAGCCTCTGCTGCAAGTACAGCACATGGCATCAGTCAAAATAAAAGCATGTGCCTTGTGTGTACAGTGAGAGGGATTTGCAGCCTTCCATGCTGCAACAGTCTCTGTATGAGAAGCAGAGGATGCAGAGAAATGCAGTGATGGCTGGAGAAGGATGAAGGAGAGAAGGAGCACCAAATGGACTGAGCAAGGCTTGAGAGTAGAGTCCCAGAGAAGCCCCCAAAGAAAGCTTCGTGGCTGAAAGGGAACAGAGGTGGCTCCTAACATTCACTGAAGAGCACCTCTCCAGGGAAGCAGTGCACAGGCTGGGCTCCTGCCTGGGAGCTCTCCCACCCTCTGGATGGGGAGTTGCCCAGCACCAGCCACTATGCCAAAGGTTCATACAGCTGCAAATGCAGTTGAACTCACCATCGTCCAAGTGAAGCAGGAGTGCTTAGACCACAACTAACCTGCTGGAGCCTTCTGGAGCAACAAGGCTGAGTTATTTCATGAGTGCAATGGACCTGAAGTGGAGGTTTATTTCTCTTGACACATGATGTTTTTTAGTACATTTGTAAACCTTAGTTCTTAGGCGCTCAGGTAACTCTGACTTAAAATAGAGGCACTGGCAGGTTTTCAGTACACTTGGGTATGTGGTGGTGCTTTCAGGCAGACACTCCTAAGATTGCAGCTGATGGCCAACAAGCACACTGGCGATGATCATCCATGTTCTTCCTGCAGGCACTGCAGTACCTCCAAGGGCACCTCATCTATATTCATAGACTCATAGAATCGTTTAGGTTGGAAATGACCCTTAAGATCATTGAGTCTGACTGATACCCAGCACTGCCAAGTCCACCACTGAACCGTTTCCCTAGGCACCACATCTTCATGTCTTCTAAATACCTCCAGGGATGATGATCCACCACTTCCTTAGGCAGTCTGTTTCATTGCTTGACAACCCCCTCAGTGAAGGAATTTTTCCTAATATCCAATCTAAATCTCCTCTGGTGCCACTTGAGGCCTTTTTCTTTTGCTCTATCCCTTGATACTTGGGAATAGAGACCCATATTTTTTCATTCACTTTGCTGATAAAAATTTCAGTGACTTTTCTATTTCCATTCTGCTGCAAGACATCTGGGCTGCCAAAAACTCTGATATCTATCCCAGAAGCACTTGTCCCATTGCTTGCAGGGACTTTCTTGCACTTGGCCTGTCAGTGAGTGGTCTGCAACATGGTCATCTGTAACACTCTCATGGCAGGCTTGAATGAAGGGCTGTGGGGCTGAATGAGATTGTCAGTGTTCACACTGACCCCCTGCATCAGCGGAGGTGAGCAGGCTGAGGCTTGCAAGACCAAAAGTAGATCAATGACATGAGAAGCCTGACAACCCATAGAGCTCACAGCAAGGGAGTGAATATGACATTGCCAGAGTAAAGCAATTAGCTATCTTCAGGGACTTTTCAAGTGGTGCTAGCTACATTTTGCAGCTAAGTGCTTGAAGACCCTGCAATTTAACTGAGTCATTCCCCAGACTTGTAGTGACGGATGCTGAGTTGCTAATTTGCAGAATGTAAAATGGAGCCAGATGACTTTTTGTTGAGGAGATACTTTGCCTTCATTTCTGGGTCCCATCAAGGTCTGGAACTGGGTGTGTATGTTCTCTGCAAGGTAGCCACGTTAGACAATTAAGGCACAACAGTTTGGCATCAGCTATGACCAGTATCATAGCAATGGTCTGCAAACCCATATGCCATCTGTTCTGCTCTCTTCAAAGTTTTTATCTTCGTTATAATTTTGGCAGTCAACCTGAGAAGGAAATGGCATTAAATCTGAACTTAATTTCTTGCCAGCAGACCACTGCCTGTTTAACCTTGAAATACTCAATGAAGGAGCTCTACTCTGTTCCTAGCAGTGTAGGTGTAATTGTCGTAAAGTAACGTTGTGGTGTAAAGTAACTTTGTGGTATAACACACAGTGAGAAGACATTCATTTTTACCTGCAGCCCTGTTGTGACAAGACTGGGCAGATACACGGAGCCCTTAAAATGGAGGAGGAGGTTTAGCAGTAAAGAAAGGACATCACCAAGTCAAGAGGACAGAAAAGGAGTGCAGGTAGAAACATTGTTAATGCAGACTGAAATGAAATCAAGACAAATCTGCATTTCTCTCTATGAAACCTTTCCCTTTTGCATTTATCTCAATACTGTCCATGCTGGCGTGTCAAGGAATCACTTTATACTTCTCTTTTCATTATACTCTATCAAAAAGGAAGGATATTAATCAGTCATCTGCAAAAAACATGGAAATTGAATAATTAATGACAGATTATGAGACTGTTTTTTCATCCTTAGTCAGTCCTGGAAGTCTCTGGGGTTTCCCATTATTTTTGCCTGTTTTGTACATGTATGTTTCATCTTGTATATAATTTTCCTCCAATCAAGAGGACAGAAAGTAGCAGAAGTAGAAACACTGATAGCGAAGACTATGCTGTATGAGGGGTCCCTGTATTGTTCACATGGGCTACAATGATCCTCAGACCCAAGTCACAGGTTTCTCTTTTTGGCTGTTAGATTTTTAACCTAAGCTGAAATTCCCTTATAGAGTTTACTTTAAAATAGAAGAGCCATTGAACTATTAACTTAAAAAAACACCCACAATATGCCTCTTCCCCTCTCTCCTGGGAAGTTTGCAAATTGTTAAAGAACATAAATAAAAGTAGTTTGGTTTATAACAGAGAACCATTCTCACTTCTATAAGACAAATCAAACTTTTGTGTTTACATGTGATGAGACACCTGTGAATTGCCTCAGGGACTGTTTTCACCATTCTTCAACCTGGTCTTCAACAAAGGGTGTGGGATGGCATCACAGAAGAGTTGTGACTTGACTCTATTCTGCTTATATTTAGCTGGGCATATAACCATGCTTAGAATTGATTTTTCAGATATTTTAAAATTTTTCACTCTTATTACTTAATTTGTAGCAGCTTCACTGTGCAAAATCAAGTCTTGCATACACATAGTGACATGAGAATTATTTTAGGTGTGAAACTAGAATACGCTTTAAATATCTCCACAAGCCACTGAGACTCAAATTATAAAACTTACGTTTAAACATAAAGGAAAGAAAACTGCAAGAGCAAATAAAACGTCTCAGCAGACTTTTCAGAACCAATCTGCTTAAGTAAGAAACCTTAGGCATAGCTGTTTCCCCTACAATTTTTTTAAGTTTTATAGAAGATGGTTTTCAACTTAGGATGTCTTAACTGGAAAGTCTTCTGGAGAGAATCACTTTTAGTTTTTTTGGTTGACTGTCAGTTCCATACTGTACCTTTTCACAGAAAGAGAGTTTCTCTTAGTAAAGATCATTAATACTATTTTGATCAAAGTAAATTGAAAACAAAAAGGAAGTTCTTAATATATTTTTTCTTGCTTGATACCTGAATTTATCAGATTTAGAACCCATGAGAAAGATTTCTTCTGAACACAAGTCCCCTCTCACATTTTGTGTCTTGACTCTAGTCCTATTGTGTGGCAGTAGACTTACAATATCAGAAGTGGAGTAAATCATGCAAGAAATGGGTCTCTAAAGAAAATGCAGAAACCAGCCATAATGCCTTAAAAACTGAGGCTTTTACTGTATTGTAAAATGGATTCCTTGCCTTTTTCCCCTGAGTCACCCTTCTCCTTCCCAAAGCTCCTTGAGAAAATGTATCTCCCTAGCCTAGTATGCAGGAATTTGTCCTGGCAGGACTATGTGAAGCCCCCCTATTGCTCCTTTGTTAAGCCTTTCCCCATTGGTTGTTATCCCTTGATTTCTATTGGTTGTAACCAAAATTCCCTAAAGCCCTTAAATACCCCTGACCATGGGAATAAACTCTCTCTGCATCCTCCCTTCCAGTCTCTGTGTGTCTCTTTCCTGGGGTGTCTCGGGGACCACACAGCCAGGGGAGAACGGGAAGGGGGAGCGTTCCACCACGCTGTCGCACTATTGAACTGATTTTTTTCTTACTTTTGCATGACAATCAACTGAAATGACGATAAAGTAATTTAACTTTCTCTTACAAATATAGTAGTTAGTCCTTTTATTTATTTGTCCTGGAGGGCAAGGGGGCCCAAAACAGCTGGTTAATCTCCCAGGACAACCTCCTCATAGCACAGGAACCACTCTGATGTGCAGCAAGTCAAGAAAATGGAGGTGGTGACCATCATTAATGAGCAGAAGACTCCTGATTGAGCTTAAGTGCAGCAGGTAAGGATGCGGAAGGAAGAAACAGGAACACCTACACAGGAGTAATAGGGAGCCTGCAGGGAAAGAATTAAGAAAATTCAACTGGAACAGAAACTTGCAAGGTTATCTGGTAATCTTAGTGCAGACTTCATCTATCTACAGTAAGTATACAAACCAGTTTCTTAGAGGTGCTTAGTGGCAGGTAAGAAGCAGTAGTCATAAGTTGCAATAATGCAAAACTCTACTGAATGTCTAGGAGAAAGGGTCTATAATGAGAGTAATAAAACATGGGACAGGTTGCTCAGAAAGCTGTGAAATGTGGAGAAAATTGGATTCATGTAAACAACCGGACAGGGCCTTTAGCTAGCCTGAGTTGCATCTGCTTTTAGTAACAGACTGGAATAGATGACCTCAAGAGATCACCCAACCTAAGTTATGCTGTGATTCTGTGATTTTATATTCTTGCCTTCCAAGTGGCTGAGTGAGAGAAGGCAGAAATGAAGGAGCAGATGGAAGCAGCTGTTCCAATAGCTATCCAAAGCCATGTTCTTTGATTCAGAGGGAGATAAGCATTGTAGAGAGGAGTAATACTAGACACCAAGACTAGCTCTTGCATTTTACCCTTAGCCCATAAACTTTGCCTTCAATAACAAACATTTCTTCAGACATTTTCACAGCTTGAAGAACAGTCTGCTCCACAATATGCTGTAGGAGTCACCATGAAAAAGAGATTCTAAATAATTACCAACAAACACAAGAAAATTTTGTCATCTGTGTTGAAAAACTAGAATCTCTATCGATTTCTGCCACAGCTTCATTAATCACTTTCTGTAAAACACTAATTTGCTGGTCACAACTAGCAACATAAAGAACAAGATAGAATACACAGAGATTCAAGAGAATCAAGATCAGTGCACTTACCTCTGCAATCATTTATTCACCGATCAATAATTTAAAACAAAGCAAGTAGGTTGGGGTATACACTCAGAACGTGAAACACCAGTGTATTAGATTTGAGGAAATCTTTTAATATCTACCCAAATCCACCCCCAAGCTTCCAAAAAAGGATTATCACATATAAGGCAATTCTGTGGAAATAGACCCCGTATGTAGCCAAACCACCACATTACCATATACAAAATCTCTTAATTTAAAAAGTCACGTTGATTATATGCAGATACCTGGGCAAAACCCCAGTCTTGAAAATAATACTGAATAATCATCCACATTTGATGAAAGTTGGAATTTATTTACTTCATTGGAAAATAAATTGGCAGCACATTCCCTCTTCCTCCCTCCACCCCCTCCAGTCTTACTAAGTTCATTGCCCAAAGCAAGTTTCCTGGAGATCAACATGCACCACTTGTTTAGGGCATTGTTCAGGAAGACTGGGAATTTTGGCAGGAGGCCCACTTGGCTAAGCAAGGAGCTTCTTAATAAACTAAAATGCAAAACACATAAGAAGTGGAAACAAGGGCAGACAACAAAGGAAAAGTATAAAAGTACTGCTCAGACATGTTGGGACAAAACCAGAAAGACCAAAGCCCAGTTGGAGTTAAAACAAGAGAGGAATATAAAAGCTTACAAGCATGTCAGAAGTGAAAAGAAACTAAGAGAAAATGTGCATCCATTTCTGAATGAAAGAAAACCTAGTGATGGACTGTATGGAAATGGCTGAAGTGCACAAAGACTTGTCTCAGAGAAAACCTGCTCTCATATCTCTGCACACACCAGTGCTATATGGGAAGCCAACAGTGTATTAAAATCCATAGGGCTGGATGAGACTTCTCAGCAGATGCTGAAAGATATGGCTCATATGTTTTAGAAAGTTGCCATAAATTTTGAAAAATCATGGGTTTTGGGAGGGTTCCCTAATGACTGTGCAACTTTTAGAAAGACCAGAAGGAGGATCTGGGTAACTGCAGGCTGATCAGCCCTACTTCAGTCCTTAGAAAAATAATGGAGCACATCCATTTCTGCATACATGAAGGACAGGGAGTAATCAGGAGCAGTCAACAGATTCATCAAAGTAAATCATAGTTACTGAGATGAACCTGGACTGAGTACTGGACTACATGAAAAGATCACAGCTAGCAGGTTGAGGGTGGGCTGATAATTATTTTCCTCTTTTTGACACTTGTGAGGCCATATCTGGAGGACCAGCTTGACCACTTCATTTCTCCCCTATGTCCATAGTATAAAGAAAAAATTTGACACATTAAAGTGATTCCTGATAATGATTACCAAGATGACTGGGAGGCGAACAGCTTGTTCAGCAGAGAGAAGAGTAGGCTACAGGGAGGTCTGATTGTTGATTTCTATCACCTAATGGGTAAGTATAGAGCAGACAGAGACTTCTTGAAAGTGTCTGGCAAAAGTACATGCTATAGAAACAGCAATTTTGGTCACTGGAATAATAAGAAATATTCAAAGCTCAGTTGGACAAGCCCCTGACGAATTTGATCTCAGTTTTAAAGTCAGTCCTGCCTTGAGCAGAATTCTAGACTGTACGATCTTGAGTTCACTTCCAACCAAAACCCTCCAATGTTTTTATGATTCTGTGTTGAGACAACCTGGTTCCTTTCTGCAGTGAAAGGACTGGTGACATGGATACTGAATGGTGCATATGTGCTTCTATCCTTCTTGTCTGGAAACTAAAGAAGAATAGGCTGGACAAACAATCTGTTAAATGAACTGAAAACTATCTGGGCCATCAGGCTGAAAAGGTAGTAATCAATGTCTCAAGGTTAAAACAGCAGCCAGCAGCAGAGTGCTCAAATGTTTGATAACAAGGCTGATACTGTCTGATCTCTTCACCAGCAACATGGATGATGATGCAAAAATAATGATACTAAAAGCTGTGGAAGGTTTGGTGGAGTGAACCATGACAGTCTTGAGCCTGAGACATATGGTCTATTGAGATTGAAAGCTCTGAATTTAGTCTCATAAAGAGTATCCAATGGGGGAGAATCTAAGAGCAGCCTACCACATCTTGAAGGGGAATTACAAAGCCAACAGAGCCACAATCTTCTAGTAGACAGCAGATGGTATAAAAACATGCAACAGCTGCAAATTAGAGCTTTAAAGATTCAGAGTGGACATCAGGAATGACTTACTCATTAGGAGCATAGGACAACAGTGGAACAGGCTTCCCAGAGAGATGATAAATCTCTGTCTTAGCAAGTTTTTCAATACTTTCTTGGCTAGACTGAGCCACAAAGTCTGATTTAGTGTTTGCCATATACCTGCTTAAGCAGACTCAGGACTAATTGAGCACTCTTCCAGTCAAAATTCCAGTAGCTGTGTGAACCATATCGCATCTGAGCAACACATATGAGACGTGCCAACATATCTTCATGTCCGCAACATTAAATGCACCACTACAGAGGTGCCAAACCCTCTGATTCCTGTACAAACACATCCCAGAACACACTATGTACTGGCCAGTGAGGCAGATACCAGGCTGTTTCCATGACAGTAAAATAGCAATAACCACACACTGAAAAAATTCACAGAGATCATCAGTAAAGGACAAAAGCTTCCAGTTAGCAGAAGGACTTATTTCACAAAATAGCAGTTTCATCTGTGGCTGCTCAGGCCTATCCATCCAGGGAGAAGTGCAAAGCACCTTCAGAAGAAGAGTGTGGCAAATAAAATACACACTGCAGATGGACACTAAAAATTACAGACTAAATAGAGAGATTGGCTTTATAGCACATTGTAATTCCCTCTCCAAGCCCCTCCATCTTTCACAGACAATGAATTACCTGTCTTCTTCTCTTTTTGCCCAATAGGAGATAATGACCTTATCAACTTTTTCATTGCTCACACCACCTGTATGCTCCACAGGTACCAACCACTTTCTCTCCCAGCCTAACTATTTAATGTAATCAAGTTAACCTCAGACCAACTGTTCAGTTGCCTTGAACATTAGAGATTCTGCTTTTATTTCGGCTTTGAAAAATGGCTCTTGTAGCTGAAAGGCTGTCTGCTTTTTTCCAACAATCTTCTGGATCTAATAAAAGATATCTCCCTGTACAAACCTTGCCCCATTTATATCCATATATTATCCTGATATAAAAACAAGGTCACTTTTATGAATTACATATTTTGAAAGAACCCTGTTTTCAAAGAAAAATGTATAATCCTCTCTTCCACTTCCACTCATTTCCCTATATGGAGGCACATGGCCAGACTCTGGCTGTAAACTGCATTTTCTAGTGGAGCCAGATATATGAAAAAAAGTTTAATTTACTCCAATTTGGAATGCTGTAGGTCTTAATCCTGATATAGATCAAAACTTACTTCTTACAGTCCACTGAAGGCTGATGTAAGTTATCTCTTTGTCTTTAGGAAATGCATCAATCTCAGACTCCTCACTACAAACACAAACAAGACTATGTTTTAGCAGATTTCTTTGCTCCTGGAAATTGCAGAGCTGAGCAATTTATACTAGTCAGGTGGTCTGTCAAGCCTGCATTCTTTAGGGCTAGTGCTCTTGATTGACAAGGAATCTTTTTAAATATTTATTTTTTTTCATTTTTAACTGATTTTAAATCAACCCATTAGCTAGTTGCTGAAAATACAAGGGACCTTCTGAGGCCAAAAAGGAGTCACAGTCCTCTTTTGATGGACTGTATCCCATGTCATGGGCATGTCATTTCAATGTAAGATGAAAGCTTGTGTGAAATTTGAATATTGCATTAAAAGAAGGATTATAGCAAAGAATAGTTAAAGCATACTAAATTCTGTAACTTTTGTGGTTGTTTATAAACCAATCATATTCTTGCTGGAAACCAGTACCGCCACTGGAAGTGTTCTGGATTTTCTCTTGCAACAGTTTCACTATAGGTCAGAGTTCACAATAAGCTGTATAATGAATCAAGCCAGAGGCATAGCAGTCTAACTTTGAAGTACTCAGACACCCTGGAAACAAAGGTTTAAATTCCTGCAGGGTTGACTCAACCCTTCTACTTTTTGAGACAGATAAATGGTGTGCAGTGCACTAGATTATCTATTGGACCTCTCTGGTAAGGTAAGACCTCAAAAAGAGACATTCAATCTACTCTCTGCACACTTGAAAGGGCTTACTACCTTCTTCTCAAAGGCAAGTTTGTTTCAAATTCACGTCCAAAGTTTTTCAGCTCCAAGAGCTGTGCAGTTCAACCTGTATTGCTTGTCTGAGTGACTATGACCTCCTGTTTGAGAGACAGAAATGCTTCAGTGAGACTGCCTGCATTTCAGCTTGATCCAAATCCCGTAAAAATTAAGATTGTTCTCATAACCTTTATACTGATTTTTTTTTTTTTTTTGTCATGACACATTCCATAAAACCCTGGGTTCTCCCCAAACCCAAATATTATTAAAGTATTATTAAAGACAATCCCTGTAGTACAGTATATCAGAAGTAAAAATGCATGTGTAATACCATATATTTATGTCCTCTTAGGTATGCATCCGTGCAGACACCTAATACGAAAATGAAATCAAACAAATGTGACTCAGTTTTTCTTGATGCCTCAGCCCACTTGTCCCAGTTGTGCAGCATATTAGCATTCAAATCACTGTAGGCAGTGATTTGCCTACAGAAATTTTGCAAGATGAAACTTTGATGCATAAGAAGAATCTCAGGACATAGCGGTTCCCTTAGCAACCCTGCAGCCAGCTCCAGCAGCCCTGACCCAGCTACAAAGCCCTTCACAAGCAGAGGAGACACACTTAATGACAGCTGACTGAAATTTGGGAGTACTGATAAACTGCCTTCTTATCTGGAAAACACCTTTGAGGAATATTATCTTTATTGACTTACTTAACAAAAAAAGCCCACAAACTGCTGCTACAAATTAGTACACAATAATAAGCAGCAATACCAATTTATTAGTGTTCCCTCCCTCTCCACCAGTAAAGCACCTGGGGCACCGAATAACAGAGTAAAAATAAACACAGCATAATTAATTAACGCTGATTACACTTCCTCCCCTCTAGACCATCTCCGTAGCTGTTTAGTCCTGTCTGTCTCACCCATGCCTCTCCCCACACTACCTACACCAGGCAGCCCTGTGCCACATTCCCAGCAATCCGTTTCCTCTGGTCCTGCCTCGTGTCTTGGAGTCAGCATATAACTTTGTCCTTTTTCTATTTTCATCCCTGCCTTCCATCCCCTGCCCCCATTTTATGAAAAAAAGGCCAGTTCTCTCTTTTGTCAGAGAGGGAAATAAATTACAGATGTGAATGAATTGTGGTAGTGAGGAAATATTTGTAGAATAACATGGGCAAATGTTGCTATGATTTCCCAGGTCTTCCTATCTGCAATGCTAAAAGCAAGTATTATCGAAGTTTTGTCTTTTAATGACATATTCACATGGTATCTCTGGACCAGCCCTGAGCCTTCTGGTTGACTACTCTGTTGTCCAAATTAAGAAAAATCGAACAGACCGGTTGGTGGCATTTGCCTTTCTGCTCCGTTGCAAGGTGCTGCCTTCTAGGAAGTTTCAATCTGAGTTTTGTAAATTTTCTCTGCTTCACACTAGAGCTGACTCATGGACAAAGGCAACTTTAGCAGGTAGGGATTGCAACAGAAAATTTTTGATATGTTTGTCTGTGTGCATGTTGAATACAAGGGAGGTTCAAGAGAGCTTTGTCCAACACAGCACAAGGAAAACCACTTTCTATGGATCAAGATAATCCCTTTCCATTGTCAAAGTATTAATAACAATTTAAGAATATTAAATTGTTTTATGTCAGGAAAAAAAGGCCTTTAGCATCTTAACTTTCTCCAAGGTGCTCCTTTTCATGCTCAGCCCCTGTCACCACATGCTGATCTCTGCAAGGGGTAACCAGCCAAATCCACAATGAAGACTACTGTGTCAGTGCACAAACCCACAAGAAATCAGTAACACCTTCCAGACTCCTAGAAATAAAAACAGAAAAGAAAAACTGTGGAAGTTTTGTTATATGTTATAATAGCTATTATGTGCTGCAAGCTGTTATATGTTGCAACAAATTTGAATGAAGCTTGTAGCTACCTGCATTGCATTATTCATACAACTATTAAGACAGAATGATAAAGTCTTAGCAAGATTTATAAAATTCTGATGGGTATGGACCTCCCAGACTCCAAGATAAAAGCTACCTATGTAAACAGAAAATCTGCATGTCAAAGGGATATATTCCCTTTCACAGCTTGTGTTAGGCAGGAAGCTGTAGAATTGCGGCTGAAAAATGAGCACTGTGTACCCATGCAAGACTGTGGCTGGAGACGTGACAGTGCGTGTGACAGCAGCTTCAGCATTCCTTCATGCTGGGGTGAGCATGAATCTTTTTTCCACAGATTTGCATTTTGAAAGCATTGTTTGTGGAGAAGATAAGTTTTTTTAGGAAAAATACTCTCAGCCTAAACCACCACTCACTCTAGACCTCAATTCTGCATCTGTAGATTTTCAGAAACAGATTTAAATAAGTTGAGATTAAACGATGATAAATAGATCAAATGTGCTTCCACGCCTCATGTTATTTGAAGTGATTTTTCCCAACTCATTTGCCAGTCTCCAAAGTTAAAAGATATCCCTTATTATGTGTAGGTACACATACACGGTTTATAATTTTGAATCATCCTTTCACCTTGAGATCAACTGGGTAAAGTTCAGGCAGATTTGCCTGTCCTTTCCTCTGGAAGGCATAGGGATCAGCTACCCTCAGAGCAGACATCTCTCTCCCTAAAAGCTGAATATGCCACTGCCCTGTTATTGGGGTCAGGTGTGGTGCTGGGGGAGATTTCTCCAGAGTGGGGAGATAGAGACAGATTTGTTGCGAAGCTAATTTCCAGGTCTTTACCTTCCCCCTCCTGCCCCAAGCAATTTGTGTCAGGGCACAAATTCAGGGGGAAAAGGAAGGAAAAGGCAGCAAACCTTACCATCCGCTAGCACCAGCAAACCATTCAGCCCTCTTTCTTCTCTCCCTGCTCCTCAGGCATTTCCTATTCCTGGTTCTTGATACCTCTCTTCTCCAATCAACACATGCCTTTCCACACAATCCCTACACTGCCTCTGGTAGTCCCTTTTTGTTCTGGATTTACCTGTGCACTTGACATAAACATTTCTGACCTCTGAGCAAAGTATTCCTACCTTTCCTCCCTGTTGTTTTAGCTCTGCTCATGATCTGCCAGCCCGAGCTCTTGCTGAGAAGCCACAGGGAGCAAGCTGAAGCTGTCAGCCATGCATCAGCCCCATAGCATCATGATGCCCTGCAAAGCAAACAAAAACTCTGGCCATGAAAGCTGCCATGGCAAAGAATTTACAGTCTCAGCAGACAGGATAAGCAGGGGATTGTGAGAAGGAAAGCAGGAAAGCAGAGAGAAGGAATGTGACAGCCCAACACAGAGGACATTGGTAACATCTTCGGAGCTAGATGTGCTAAGGTGGACCTGCATCTCAGAAAGAGCAGGGTATGGCTAAGGGACCATGACTCACAGAAAGCAGGGTTGCAAGATTTTATGATTGGCCCTGTGATTCATCAGAAATGTTGAATTTAACCCTTTAAACATCTAGCTCAAATAAAAAATAATCTAGGACGTTTGTCTGAATAAAACATAAGACGTACTAAATATCTACAGTGGTCCCCTCTGAGTTTGTAAGCCATGACTATTGAAAATTTTAGACAGGGATGTGTCCCCTCTGAAGCAGACCAAAACAATTGCAAAATAGCTGGTGAAATATACGTGTGATAGGAGAAAATACATCCTTGCTAGTACACTACTCTCTATTCACAGTGATTGAAGAATTTCAGAAAGATATTGGCAATTTTTCATGGAATGGAAATTTAAAGAAAAACAGAAATGTATCTGCTTCACATATCCCAGTTTTGTGTTGCTTTTCTGATTAGAAACAGCCCAATTTGTTTTATGGTATCATTTGTTACTGTACCACAAGGTTCCAATAAACATTTTAATAAACATCATAACCCAAGAACTCATCATCTCTGGTTATGTTTCCATAAAAATTTATAACAGCATCATTCTGCTAGGGTTTCTGACTGACAAATTTAACTTAGATGGTTATTTATGGATTTTGACTGGGGGGCACATATTTGTAGAACAGTTGGATGCAGCTGGCTAATCACATTCTCCCCACACCTCCATAGTGGAAGTAATTTTCACATTTTTTTGGATACTTTGTGTCTTTGGCCTCCCACAGTGGCCTGATTCAAAACGGAATGAGCAGTGGAGTGGTTATGACCCTGAGCCTGATCTGCAGCTCAAGGCTGTGGATGGGACTCTGGCTCTACTCTGACATTGCCCTACTGGCTACAAGTGCTGGTACTGGGGCTGGTGAGTGACTCTATCTAGACACCAGAAGGTTAACTACAGTCCAGGCTTCATGCCTATTGCTTGAGATCTATCTAGAACCTGCTTGACCTTTATGGTTTGAACACTCATGAGAAAACACTTGAACTGATTTCACCCCACAACCTGACTCCATTCTTTACTTCCAGTTCATAGCTTCTGCTAATAGTTTTGCACCAAGTCATGTTGAAACAGTAATATTATTTACATATATATTTAAACAACACCTGATGCTATCAAAAACTTCAAAATAAGCTCTGGTATAAAGACCTTCACAGACTACAGAAGTGAAGCAGTAACTCTGCCAAAAGTGAAGAGGAGGCTGGACCTGCCCATGGTTCTGGGCTTGGTGGGAACCAACAGCACCAGTGGAGCAATTCATAAGGAGTGGCACAAAAACCATAAGCAAGAAATAAAACAAAGTCTTTCTGTTAGCTACAGTAAGGAGAATAGACATAGTTAGAGCCTGATCCTGATGCTTTGGGCAGCAACTGGGTGTCCTCAGCTTCCATTTCCAGCTGCATGATGGGCAAGATTGGGAGCCTGCATGAACACTCAGCCCCGTGCAGCACTTGTCCCTGGGAACTGCTGCTCAGTCCTCTACTTTTAACTTCCATTTTTCTTCAATTTTAGTTGCAGTATGGAAAAATAAAATGGGAGGAAGGGATTTGATGCATGCAGAGATAGTTCAGTTTAATAGTTGCAGCAATCTACTAAATTCCCAATATTAAGTGGCCATGTGTGTCTCCGCGGTTGAAAAGAGACTTTATCAGGAGTGTGATTTATATAAAAGATTGTTGGTTTTATACCTCTTTATACAAAGTGGGAAATGTTGGCATAAATCAGCATTAAAGCATTTAAACAATAAGTTGTTAACTCATAAAACAGTAAGTCAGCTTCCAGCACAAGCCAAAATCAGTCACTGTCAGGTTCTGATCATTTGGTAGGAGTCTCCAGGCAATTTCTCTCACATCTGTGCCTTAAGAATAGATTTATCTCAATGCATGGGGGATTTAGCTCAGATTCTCATCGGAAAGAGGTCCATTTCCAGGGCATTTTTATAGCAAAGTCATAGTCGCACACAGGTGTGGGGTTTTTATTTGTTTATTGGCTTGTCTTTTTTTTTTTTTAAAGGAAATGTCACTGTTTTATTTTTCATGAGTATTGCACCACAGAGACCGAAAATATATGGGCTTCACCACTGTGCCTTCATTTGTAAGTTGTTCTGTGGCTCAGTATATGGCTGTTCTTTACTACACTGGTTTACGCAGCTTTTTCCTTTTCAATTTTCTTAGCATTGCTTCCTACTGTACAGCTCAAGACTAAAAATAAAGGATAAAATGACAATGAAAGCTCCCAGGGAAAAACAAAAGGGAGGAAACATGAAAAGGACTTGAGAAGAAAAGGGTATAAAAGCATGAAGTACAAAGGAACATAGAGTTGAAAAGATTATAGAATTAAGGGGGAAAACGTGCTAATGTAATCTTAAAAAAAATAAAAAAGGAAATAATTCAAATGAAAAGCCATCAAAAGGAAGATAAAAGGAGGATCATTTAAAAAAAAAAAAGGAGATATTTTTAGACAGCCTGTTTAACCTGAGAGGACCGCCCTCAGGAAAGCCAGATGTAGTTTACTGAAATTATTATCCTAATAAAATGTGTAACAGAACAGAGAGCACCATAACAACACTTTTAATGGAGAACACAAAGCCATCTTCTCCCTCCCTGTTGGTAACACCTTTGCTTCAAGCATAGCTTTTGTAAAGGATACTGGCATTCTCAGCTTGTTAGTTCTCTGCCAAAACAATGCCTGCGCAGCTCATCCTTATTTTCCTGTGAGAACCACTAAGAATTCACTTTTCTTACCAATAAAATTGGGGTATTATTTCTGGACTTTTCTCTCCCAGGAGGAGAGCAGATGTATTAAGGGCCAGTGGGGACCAGTCCCCAAGTCCTCTGCATCTGTAGAGAGCAATGAGGATGCAGAGTGAGAGCAAAATCCCCCAGTCCTGCCTGCTCATCCCCCTTTCCTCAGGCTTATCCCAACAGGTAGCTTTATTTATGTGACACTCGTAACAGGGCTAAAATGAAATGGCCACTCTGATGGCAGGAAGGGAGAATCAGTTCAGCTTGGTAATATACAGTCATTAATTTTCTACATGATAATTTTTCATTACAGTACTATATTTAAACCCAGGAAGTTTTTTCCCCTTATTCATAGTCCTTATCTAGAACAATGTTTCTGTTTCCTAAAATGCTGATTTTTTTTGCCAGGAATTATGATGTTTTTCTTAATTTCAGAAATTAACTATTCTGAAATTAATAATAATAATAAAAAGTTACACCTCTGTTCAAATTATGTCAATACAAACTAAAAGTAGCAAGTAGTCTTATTAGTCCACATTTCCCATTTCATTTCACTGGGCCCGCAGTATAAAGCAGTCAAAAAGGCAGTTAGATAAATTTAAAAAGAAACATTCATCAAAGATATTAATCATGAAGGTGCAAACTCAGTTTTCAGCTTAGGAAGCCACCAAGCTAAGTCACTAAGACTACTAGAAATGGACATATCGTGCAGTTATCGCCTTGATTTAATCGTGCTTTAGACCAGAGGGAGGTGGCTTAGATGCATTGTTGCATGCAGTGTGACATTTTAATGTTGTAAAACCAGAGCACAAAGAACCAAAAATACCTTTATAAGGTATATGTCATGGGGATTTTCTTGGCATGCATTGCATAAGCAGAGAGAGATTGTCACTGCTAGACATACCATTAAGGGCTGAGAATATAAAGGCTATGTTTTGCACTGCCACACATAGGTCTGTCTAGGCTAAAGAAAAAGATCATCAATGGACCAACTTCTTGTTAGGTCTGCATATGTGCAGGGAAAGGCATTGACAAGGAAGGTAGAAATATTCAGAGGTGGTGAGTGGAGTTCCCAGACAGTCTGGGTAGCTGTTCCTGATGGTCATGAAAACTTTCTCCCTATGGGTTGCACAAAGCCAAATGCTATCAGTGGTTGACCTAATCATTGATGGAATGAGGATAAGGGAGGAGGGGAAAGGCTGAAATCAGGGGAGTCTAGACAGCAGGAAAATTAAAAGTTAAAAATAGACTACTGCCAAGCTCTATTTGACATTTCCCACATGCAAACCCCTGGTAGTTTAGAACATTCAGGTGCAGGTATAAAACCTCATTTCTGCCCATGATCTGATGTTGAACTTGGGTTATCTTTCTGATGAACCCAAGTCAATAAGCCTTGGGAATGATACTGCTGTCATCTAGGGATGGACCCAAATACCTCTGTCACGTGTGGCACCATGTAACCAAGATGTGCAGTCAAACTGGAGCAGTAATGAAGATGAACTGCACAGCCACGCTCTGCATACCTTGTGATCCGATGTGTGTTCAAGTAAGACCACTTATCAAATCCACTGAAGAAAGTGAGAGGTGTTTTGTGAAATTCTCAGAAATAGAAAAGTACTCTGCTAGAGAAACTTGCTGCTGATGACAGATGGATCTTCGGTGAACTGTTTGACAATCTACAGGTGGGACCGAATGGGATGCAGTTGGCAATTTCTCCCTAAAGGAGGTGTTTTGGGAGCAGACCAGTAAAGGATCATGGAGAGGATGCAATCAGAAGGTGTTGGCTGGTTTACCAGTTCAGGCCCCCAAACCTGGAACTCCACCTGGGCATGTGAGTCTATTAAGATAGGACTGTGTCTCCCTCAGTCAAAAAACATAGTTCTGTCTACTGGCATCAGTATAATGATTCTGTGCAAATGAAAATACATGAAGCATTTCCCACATGGTCATGCATATGGTTATTCTTGACTTCAAAGCTGAGTGTCTTTCTATGACCTCTCTCCATACACTCTCCTTTTTCCCAAGGGAAGAAATTTGTGTCTCTGTTTCTTTCGCACCTTCCTTTGAACACATCTTAGTGTTCCTAATGTTAACTCCATTCTACTTTAACAACATATTCTCCTTTATATAAGAAGCCTGAAAGCAAACTCGTATGTGAAGAATGGTGTCAATATTCCCCTCCACCACCTCCTTGTCTTTAAACAATAAAATTGTTGACACATGGCTCAGAATATGAATATTTGATCAAAATGAAGCTTCAGTGATTCCAGAAATTTCACATCCCCAAGCATCTTTTTGGCAGATGGCCAGTAATCATCTACATTTTTTTCCATTTGGATCCACCTTGTTTCAGGTTTAATGCCCTTAGAATAGAACAACCATTATGGAAATTAGTTAGCAGCTGCTGTACATCAATGTTTAGAAAATTAATATTACCCACATTACACAGCACAGAAGCTGAATTTTAATGAAGCATGGAAACTATAAGCAAATTGACCTTTCACCTCATCAGAGAAATAGTCAAACAGAACTTTGTCTGAGAAAACTTATAATTTCCACCAGAATTCTCTGGGCACGGTAACAGAAATACAGTATTTTCATTATAACAAAAGGAATTAAATGCTTCAGCAGATTAAAGATGACAATAGAACCTAAGCTATTACATGTTCTTACTGTTAAGCTTTAGAAATATTTTCTCTTAGTTGGATGACAGTGGAAATTACAATGTTTTATAATAATAGCGCTAACGCATGAAGAGAAATGATCAGAAATAAGATGGGAAGAGAACTGATCTAAGCAGTCAGCTGAGGATTCCTCTGGCTTAGGAGCCATTACCAGCCCGTACCAAGAAGGCAGCAACATCAGTCCCTCACTGGCTTTTGAGTTGCTGGCTTCTTTGCTTTGAGGTTTTTCATCACCTTTGTCTTTTCATTTTTATTGAACTATCCAAAATGTTCAATTCTGACCTCTGTAATTTAAATCATGTATCTTCTTTTATATTATAAGACAGTTGTAACTAGATCACAGGAAAAACAGAAGGAGTGAATTTATTATACTCAAGCAATGTATCTTGGACATTTTAATTTCTGCTAGAAGCATTTGGTTAATGCATTTTTCTCTCCTTTAAAGAAAGAAAATTACAAAACATACTTAGTAAAACTTGCAGGGTGTCTTTCTGCAGAGTCTTTCTAAAATGATTTTGTAGCCTTTCTAAAACACCCTCCCAATGTGTGTTTCTGTGTATGTACTTGTGTGGTGTTGTGCATTTCGTTAACATGCATTGAGACTGCCAGTATCAATTTACCTTGAGGGTACATTCATTTCATAAATGGCAGCTAGTACAAGAAAATCTTTTGATGGAAAATTATGCACAGTTTCTAGCAGAAGTATTTACTAGCGTACAAAGTTAGAGGAACAAGTCTGGATGCTGTTGTGGCCACATTTAGTTTTTATTCACATTTAGTTGGCAATAAAAAAGGTCTGAAAATCTCAAAAGTTAATAAATGTAAAAAAAAAAAAAGGCATCAGGAAGACATTACAAGACTCAAATAACTGCACTAGAAACCGACTCACCTGGCTGCAGCGGGACTGCTGCTTGGTGTGCGGGGATTCAAATTAACAGAACTTTGGAAGAAAAAGGAAGTCTGCTTATCATTTGGTTCAGACACAATGCTGATTAGAAGACTGAAGCAGAACCATAAAGTGCTATAAAATTACTTAAAGGTCATCGCATGTTGTAATAAACTGTAACCTAATTTATTTTTTCTTTAATGTTGACATGAATCTGCTGAAACTGAAAAAGCAGGTAACTTTCTCAATTAATGTCAAAATGCTCCATTTTATTTTATAGGTTGTTTTACCCATTCTCAGTTAAAATGATGCTTTATTATGGCATCATTTTATGAGCCCAAAGAGACATTTTGACATTTAGCATAATCTTCCAGAAAATCAGTAGAGAAATGGTTACAAAAGATGTACTGAATAAAACATCCTGCAACAAAATGTTAGAAAGATTACATTATAAATAGGAGTGGTGATTAAAGTATTGTTTTTTCCCCACTTCAGAATGTGGGGGCTCTATTTCCCCACCGCCTTCTTAATACTCTTCAGCGCTGTCTTTGAAATAAAAGGCAAGCAACTTGCAAGAGAGACCTTTTAAAGTAATAAAAATCCTTCTTCAGCCTTCATGTTTGTCTCGTTATTTTACCAGTAACCATTTGATGACAGTTTAGTGCAGAGGTATCATGGATTTAAACTGCAATTTATGGTTAGTCTCTGCTCCTTACTGGGGCACTGTGGGTGAAGAGATGAGAAATAAAGGCTTGAATAGTCTCACTTAAAGAGCCTCTTTCTCCTGGTCCTATCTGTAATAGGGGACTCGAGCATCCCCATTTATGGCACCTCAATGCAAAGGCAGGAGAACACTGGCAGCCCCTCTCCCTTTGCTGGCCTTTGTCCCCTGCTTGTTTGCTGCTTCCCCACACCACTCAGCTGTAATTCATTGCCATGGCTCATGGGCTGAGGGAGATGGCTGACTTACTGTTTTGGCTCCTTCAGGGGTGGCTGCCCTCTGCCCTTCCATCAACCTCCTCTCTGGCTCCTGGCCATGGCTGCCAGCGTGCCAGCCACACAGCCTGCACATCTCTGAAACCAAAGGGCATTTAAAAATACCCCATAAGGGTCACTGAAGCCAAATGCCATAGGGATCAGCAGAGAGTCAGTCCCTCCTAATTAAAAGGTTTAATTTACTTTTGAGCCACCCCTTAGGTCCCTAGAGAAGTACTGTTTTTTTCTGTGTGTCTTCAGAAGAGCATTTCCCATTTTCCTGTGTCCACCACAGACCTGAGAGCTGGAAGTGACTCTGGGAAGATGTTTTCTTCTGGAGGCAGAGGATGGAGGAGGAGATAGAAGGAGGTGCCGGTGGCCTGGCAAGATCCCCAGGAATAAGACCTAAGCCCGGCAGGTCTCGCTGTCTGTGGATCGTCATCTCTCCTCACTGTCAGAGAAATGGGAGTTTGTACTTCATCAAGTATAAGTCACTAAAAGCTGATGTAATGTCTGCAGTTTCTCTGTTTTAACAGCAGCCAGTTCCAGGGACCCAGTAGCAGCTCACAATTGCCTGAGAGCAGTGATTCCTGGCTACCAATAGACATCAAACATTTTAAAGCATGGAATGTGTGTGGAGGCAGCAGTCCAGAAGGATGAGGGGAGAAGTGTAAGGAAAGGTCACTGCCAGTTCTTTTTGGGGAACCATGAGCCTCTGCTTAGAGCCAGAGGTGCCCTGTGCCATGTCTGCAGATGGGAAGAGGTGGGAAAACCAAGCCATGGAGAGCTGGACATGCAGGGGGCACTTTGAACACAAAATGTAACTCCTATACAGCTGGCATGGTGTCTGGGATCCCCAAAAAACCTGCATGTTGGGCAGCATTAGAAGTGGGACCAACAAGACCTACAGTCTGTGTGGTGAGTTGCTAAGAACAACCACCCAGAAATGCTGCTACCAGGGGAGAAGGTGCAGAGCTTGCACCTGGGACAATGTTGCTCTTTTCTTACATGAGTAAGGAGCAAGCTGAAGGAATATCATCCCACTTCTGCATGCACCTTGGAGATCTGGAGCTCAAGTCAGTCGAGCAGGGGAAAAAGTCTCCATCAGACGCAGCACCAGAGAACTGGTACTGGGCTGCTGGGTGGTCAGAGCAGGGTGTGGTGATTCACCATCATCTCCACCTGCCAGATGTGTGTTATTCAAGGTTTGGCATGGTGAGAGCACCTGGTCCCTGCAGCAGCAATTTTCTTTGGGAATTTAAACACTGCCAAGTGACAGAGAGGACAGGAAAACCTTCATTTTGGATAAAGAAACTTTTTGCTGAATAAATTACCTGTAGTTTCCTTTTAAACCTCAGGTATTTTCTGCTCTGGTGGTGCTTACTGTAAAGGCATGAAAATATACTGCTGGAAAAAAGCAGGAAAAAAAAAAGAGACAAAAGAGGAAAAAAAGAGGAAGGCATGTGTGTTGCACAGTTAAAGGTGAGTGTTAGAAGAGAGGGTATATAATTTGAAGCATAAGGCTGGAATCCCTATTGATCTAATGAGCCTTCCAAGCTGCTTTCTCACCATGTGTTAAATCACCAGATCCCTTCCCCGGCACACCTTGTAACACACAGACAGCCGGTTTTCATCCTGAATGATATGTTTGCAAAATCTCCAGTAGGCCTCATTAGCAAGGAACTGTTAGCATTTGCAGACGCGTTGGATTCAACTGAATCTCACAGGCATGTTTTAAATGTCCTTGCTATGACTGCGGCTGCAACTTTGAAAGACTATACCAACTCCAAGTGATTGCAACTTTCTGCCTACTTCTAGGAAGAGGACAGCAGTCATAAGTCAGCCAGGACATGGGGGATTTCTGCTCTTCTGTATTAATCAGAAGGCAGGATCTGAAGTGCCAGTTTTGCAAAGAACCCTGTGTCCAGTTTTCCTCCAGCCCTGATGCTGAACTGTCTGATCAATACTAAATCTTATTTATAACGATGGCCCCTGTGAAGCTTGCAAATGTTATGTCAACATATCTTAATAGCTTTGGCTTCCTGAGTAACCTTGTTAGCTGCAACATTTTCTGCTTCTGCTACTCTCTTAACTACTTCCACCTATGGCCCCCCATCTCTAACAATGCTGACCACTTCTTCCATCATTCTTGCTCTCTTCTGCTAGTGGAGGCTTCTGTGGTGTTGGTTTGTGTCTTGCGAGAGCTCTCCAACAAGGACATGGAAGAAAAAGAGAAGAGGGAAGAAAAAATTAATTCCCCTACCAGTTCTCCCCCCTCCCTGCAACTGATGAACCAAAGAAGGAAATAATTGCTACTCTCTTTTAATAATGCCACGTTTACAGAAATTTCCATAAAGATGATTCAGAAAGGAATGCATGGATTTTTTCTCTGTGGGGTGTCCAAAACGGTTTGCATTGTTCTGTAATGTAATGTTATTAGTGCTCCATCTAATTTATATTTGCATTTCTTTGTCTCCAGGGCAAATTTTTACAACTCACTTGCAAAGTACTAAATGAAGAAGTGCTGCAGTGCTAAATAACTGCATTTTCTAGTAAGTCTTCAAGCCTTTTGTTAATTGCAAAGGGGCCAAACCTGAAAGGTGTAGAAGGGCTCCAAAGAAACACTGAGTTTTCTGCATCCTCCATGTGGAGTGCAGAACACACAGCACTGCAGAAGTGGTTGACCATTACAGCTGTAACATGGAAAGTGGAAATGTGTGGACTCTGTGTCCATAGTCTGTCTGCATTTGCTATAAATGGGAAGAGTTTTCTCCCTACTTACTACTGGAGTGCAAGTTGAAAGTGGAACAAAGGCAGATGAGTGATGAGTGACAGCTGGAAAATCATCATCTTTTTGAGGTGTCTCATTGCTAGATCATGTGCCACATCCATGTGTGTGATGGGAAAGTTTAAACAAACCAGCTTACATTAATTGAATACTTAGAAACACTTTAAGAGCCCTAACTGTAGAAGACTTTCTCCTGCCAGTTACTGTGTAGGCACAGCATCTCTATCCCAATGGAACAGTACAGGGGAGGATAAGAAATAATATTAGTGTTATAAATCAACTATTTTGAAGTACCTGTAAACTCTCCTTTATATGCTCTAGGAAACTGATGCAAAAAGATGTAAATGACTTGCTCAAAAGTCAGATGGGAAATGGGTGGCAGCAGGGAAGAGAAGGAAATCCCATGAGCCAGTCACATTCCTCACACTAAAACCATATCTCATCTTTTAGATATCATCAGTATAAGAAGTATAAATATCTGTACATAAAAAAACTCTGCATAAATTAAACACCACCAGTGGATTCTTAATTCCAAGAGAAAGTGTATGGTATTTCAAGAATTTGCCCAGCATCTCATGTCAAGCTAATTTGGGTATAGCAAAACAAGGTGCGGACATACCTGAATAGTCATCAAGGGATGATGGTTACTTTTTTCTTCCAGAGAAGAGCTTGGGCTTCCCAGCCCATGGAAGTAAAAATGTACTAGAAATCATCAGGGCTGGGAGAGAAAGAAACATAATATGAGCTTTCTGTTCTAAATACCTGATCAAAAGACAAGAAAAGAAGAAAGCAGCAGCTTCCTAACCTTTCTGGGCAGCAGAAAGTCTTGATGATTTCTGTGCCTGTGATGCTAAGGTGGCTGCTTTGCTTTCTAACTAGAGACTATTATAGTCCAATTAAGACAGGATAAGCTTTTTCCACCTGTTCTTTAATGTCAATAACTCAAGACTGCAGTGAATGGCAAACTCCATCCGCACACTGGGGAAACTGCATCTGCTTAAACATCACGTCTTAATTTAGGAAAAAATCTTTCAGAATGCACCTCAGAATTTGTTTCAATAAGATGACTCTGCATGCTTCACTGAGTGCTAACATTTCAGATATAGTTCCAAAGCAGAAAAGTGTAATGTTTCAACACTTAAACATGTGTCTTAGTTAGCAACGCAATATTTATGTTCCAATACTTTAAAAACCTCTTAATTAATTCAAGGTAAGGAGTCAGAATCATGTAGAGTTGTTTTTTGTTTTTTTTTTTTTTTCTTAGCAGGGATTCAAAGAATCTGTCCACCTATTCAAAACAGAGGATGACACAAAATTGCCTGTTGGAATAACAATTATCTTTGTCAAGGAAACAAGGGTTCCCCCTCTCCCCTTTTTGTTTAGCCCACCCTTTGTGTTCTGGAGTGAAAGTGTAATCTGCAGGCCCAGTCTTCTATACCTGTAGAAATCCAGAAGTATCATTTGCAAAAATTTTGCCAAGTTAAAATCAACAACAAGAAAAAAAAACTAATGTCCACTTCGGCAGCTTGAAGGTGAGGTCAGAGGTGAAGCAATGCGGGCACTTGTGTTTTTAAATATTATTGAGCTCTAACATGCAATCAGAGTTGGATTTTAAAACTGAGGTAAACACTGATCAAGAGAATGTCCCACTGTGTAACTGTTTGGAATCCAAAAATAATGACTGGGGCTTTCACAATGGAAAAGAACAACATCTATCTCAGGAATGGCCTGTCCCTTTGTTCAGTCCTCTATAGATCCATCCCTCTCTGTTCCTTCGGCTTTGGTAGTCAGCAAGCAATTTTCTCTTTGGCAGGAGAGTTTCAGCACGGCAGTGATTAACATCTTGCCACTCACATCAGTGAGATTCTTCATAAAGAAGAAAAATCTTATACAGCATCCTCACAAAGCCTGTTTCTATATACTGGAGTTCTAAGGACAATGGTAGTCATTGGAGACTACAAACATTCTAAAACATTTAGAAGCAAGTCCCCATGATAAGAATTTAATAACTGGACCATGTTTTCAAGAGAAAGACCAGAAAATCACAGTAAAACATGGAAACTGACTTTCAGCTTAACATTTAGACTTTCTACAAGTTGGGTACCTGCAAGCTTTGGATGTAACTTTCAGGAGACCCAAAGTTTGGCTCTGTGTGAAGAGTGCCTAAATGAATCCCTGAGGATCATACACATTGCAAGAGAGAAGGTCGTGGGCACTTCTGATTCTCCTCCCCGGCTGCACATGTGCCCGCATGTTCTTTGAGGGCTTCCTTTTCCCAAATATGTGCTACAGGTACTGCCCTGCAGTTGTGCTTCAGAGAGGACCATTGTCAAGGTCTATGGATTTTCCTGGGCTAATCAAACAGCCATGACACAAAGAATTTTTGCTGGTTGAGTCATGTGCAGAGGTTGTCACGCTCTTCTTCTGCCCCAGTGCAATAACTTCTGGCTTGGACCACATTGGTGGTACCTTGAGCTAATGCTGCACTCTGAGAGAAACCCACTGATGCGATGCTTTCAGTAGCATAGGAACAAGCAGCTGCTGCCTGGCAGTAATGCCCAGTGCCCTCACAACCACTGCTTCAGTGGCTGACCATGGCCATGGACATCTGGGACATAGTAGCCGCGTCAGATCAGTGTTTGTTACAGGCACTCTGCCTTAAAAGTGCCTGAATTTTCACACAGAGTAGAAAGGGTAAGCAAACATTTGCAAATGAACCCCCTACAGATCCTAGTCTAGACAATGCCAGTGAATGGGTGTTTAAGTGGGATTTGGACGATTTGGCAACCAGCCAAGCCACTTCTCTATTTGTAGCAAACTGTTAAAAATAGGATAAGGTTCAGAAGGCTCAGATCTGCCCTTCAAAAAAAAAAAAAAATCCATAAAATTGAGGAGTTTCTCTCCCCAACACGTTTCTATTTCTGTTGTCAAAAGGAAAGAAAAACTAATAATGTTGGGGTTTAATAACAGAATATCCCTGACATACAGAAGGTCCTTAGATTTTGATTGGGAGATTACAAGGTGGGCTGCTGTTACCCGTGTGTAGTAAATGGTGCACAGTAAAATCATAACTGAAGGGCTGAGGTACAGGTCAGACATGCCACAAATTAAAAAAAAAAAGTGAGGAAGGAGAGCTACAACATCTTTCATTTCTCTTTTTCACCCTGCAGGGATTTAAGAACAGCAATAAGTAAATAGGTTTACAGCTGTCCACAGGTGAAGGGTTTTTGATCACCAATATAGCTATATTTTACAGACCTGATAAGTTTAGGCCCAGTGTTCTTTAATTATCAGAACTGGTCCAAATTTCAGCCTTAGTATCTCAACAGAAGTTCAGGTTTACCATCTAAAACACCAGCAAGAATGAAAGTGGTAAAATACTCATAATGGGATCTGATACCCTGACTGGAATCGTTATTATTGGTGCAGTCAAAAACAAACAAAAAAACTACCCATCTCAAAATGGCAGCTCTATAAATAACCACTCCCTGTGAGACTTTTGAAAGATATGCATTTAGTTTACTGAAAAAATATTACATATTTTTTCTTTCTGTCACCAGAGTAGAGGCAATACAGCTACACATGACCATACTGCATTCTGTCTCAGACACTTCCCTGGAGAATTTTCAGTTAAGTTTTTATTCTACAATTTCTAGACTCAGCATTGATACTTAAAGCAGAGAAATAACACAGTTTAACTTGAAGCTATCAGGCTGAATACCCACTCTTTATCAAAGAATCTTGAATTAACTTTAAAAATGAGTGAATTCATATGGAATTTATGGTGTAGAAACACGTAGGGAATGTTTGGATGTCATTTTTATAGGGACACTTCTTATATTAACTGAAGCTGCTATAAACTGAATTATGGAATATGAAAGTCCTTAAGGTTTATGGGAGAGTTTGTGACTACTGAAATGAAGACAAAGAACTTGAGATTACAGGTGTGTCAGCAGCACAGAGACTAAGTATGATGCAATTTGATGTAAAATTAAAATACCGTATTTTCTGCAAATATTCCAGTTCTATTGTAGGTGAGTAAATACTGGTTTTGTACTGATTCATACTGAAAAAAGAATATTTGCCTCTTTAATGTTGAATAGACTACATTGCACTATAAAGTTTTAGTGCTGTTACTTCTTTTGCCACTAACGCTTTTAGAATTTCAGAGCTATTACACTGCCATGCTCCTTGGACTTGAAAATATGTTCTGTGCACTGATCTCACAGAGTACGTTTATGCATTTCACTCTCCTCAGTTTGTTCATTAGAGCAGCAATTACTTACAGGAGCAGAGCTTGCCTTTTCAGGTCCTAAAACATGCTACTCTACTCTAATTAGGTTCTTTGAAGCCAGCACATTTTGTAAATAATTCAAACATATCTGATTCATGAAACCAAATCCAAATGTCCTGTAAATATAATTTCATACAAAACAGAGATTGGGATACCAGATTTTTTCCCCTTCTGAACCATTGGGGCTGCTACAAGGACTGATGCAGCACTGAGATCATTCAGGGCCAAGAAGTATTCTGGTGACCCAGGCTTCTCCATGCCAGCATTAGGCAGCTTTCAGAAGCAAGACAGCAACTCAGTATTAGTATGGTTCACACAATCTTTCAGTTTAAATCTAAAATTCATACCTGCATCTAACCATTCCTGAAGGAAAAAGGATGCATTTGCCAAGCAAGAAGCTCAGCTGAGGCTTTGCAAAAGGCTTTGACATGTGTGGTGGATATAAAAGAGACGAACATACTTTGAACACTTGGAGAGGTGAGGTCAAGTGTCAAGGCAATGTCACCTGAATGCCAAATATGATGATCGGTATTGCATTTGGTTACCACAGGAACAGGTACTTACTTTTGAAATAAAACTGGAGAAACATTTAATGGTGGTAAACACAGTGCCTTTGAAAGCCACTACAATGAAAGCTCTGACTTCCCCCCACCCCCAAATAAATGCACCAAAGGTACTAGTCAAATACAGCACAGGTAGCAGACTAACTAACCCAGCTGCGTGCTGCTGAGTGACACTGAAGCAAAGGTAGAAAAGTTGTTCGTTTCTATGGCCCACCTAATCTCTGACTTGTCTATTAAAAAGGTGCTAATGAAGATTACAGTAGTGGGGTTTTTTGTTGTTGTTTTTTTCCCCACCATTTTTTAAATTTTCTGCAAGCCAATTCCTGCACTAGTACAAAGCAAGCAATCTTCTTTTTGACATAGCACTAAAATATTCACAGAAAAATAACAATTTGTTGTTGACATGAACATAAACATGAATACCACCTGCTTCTCTTTCATGTTAATGGGACCATTCATGTACTTCCAGCTATATGTATTAAACTGTCTCAGTGGACCAGTTCCACAGAAGTGGAATATCTTAAAGATTTACCTTAAAGATCTTGATACAAGTACAGCTTTTGTACTTTCTGCTCTTATGTTATATAGCAGCTCCTTGAGAAGGCAAAAAGTCCAAGCAGGTGTGATGTCTTCCAGGTATCAAAAGTGAGTACAGAAAGTGTCAAAAATATATAGTAAAGCAGAAGTTACAAAAATTCTGACACAGTGGTCATAATGAAAAGAGAAATGTGATAGCTTAAGATATCTTACGAAAATGCTTTAAAAATTGGATAGAATACTTGCATTAAAATTACAACTCCATTTTTAATACCATTGACATCTTTTCATTATTTAGACATTTCTAAGCCTTTACCTCAGAAATATTTTGTGGTCACATCTTCTGAAACCATGCTGACCCACTGCAGACCTGGTGCTGATACCTTTTAACTGGCGGGGATCTCAACTTTGGTGGATGTGTGAGTGTGTTGGGATATGTTTTATGCAATCAAAGTTTAAGGGAGTAAAATTGTACAAAATCACAGTAGAGTTTTCCATTAGAAAGATAGCCCTAACAAGACAAAAATTATTTAGTGGCTAGATTTTGGAAAACAGATAAAATGTTTCCTTACATCCTATAAGGACCTTTCTGACTTTCTTCTGTGACCCTTTTTCAAGCTCCAACCAAGTTGCCATGTGACGATCTCAATGAGCATGAGGATGGCCAAAAAAGTATGCAATAAGAGCTACCTATCACACAGGCATGCAAATGCCCAAAAGCTCTGACATCCATTTACTGAACTTAACTTTAAAACACTAGGCCAATCTATTTTGCTCAGCTTCCCTATGGAAAGGACAGCTGAAGCACACAGCCATACAGGAAATTCTTTCTACTTACCTCATCAACAAAATCACAGGATAGGTGGGGTTTCGAGACCCTCTACTTATATCCTAAAAAATTCCTTTCATTCAGTCCAAACTGCATGCCCATGCCCACATCTGCGACCTTGGGGATAGCTGGAGAATTTGCCCCTGTGTATGTGCTTTCACTTCTGCTGTGCTGTCGGCTGGATGCTGGTGTGTGCATCAGCCATGATCACCACAACGAGGGGATAAAAAGGATTTTAGAAAATGGATTGAATCCCACAACCTTGAAGGTAAGAGCTATCCCTGCTCCACTGCAAGAAAGACAGTGGTTGGCACAATTAGTAATGTAATCTACAGGAAGAGAAAAAAAAGCTGTCAGTAGAATTAAGCAGTCTAAACATAATGTGTTAGAAATTCCAAAGTTATCTGTTTAAAATCAGCTATATTTGAGGAGTCGGTGAAATATAAATAATTTTAAAATGAAGAGGACCAATAGCTGCAGTATGTCATTTTGCCATTTTCTGTTAAACAAAAAAGAAACTAAGTACATAATGTAAAATAGTGGGAATTTAGAGTCTGATAGATTATTAAAAACAGCTAAACAGATAATGAAAAGCAATACATGAACGATCTACACTTCAAAAGCTGAAACACAGCCATGCTGCATTTCCTGCAATTAGTTTTGTTGTCATGCTCAACCTGTGTAGAACTTAGGATATTCACATTAACACTCTCCAAGTATGTATTTTACAAAAGGCCATCTCATTATGCCGCCAATTAAAACGATTTGTTTGTTAGTGAGGGAATCTAATGTAGAGATTTGTTTTCTTCCAATAGATATCTTCTGCTAAGAAGCCAAATTGGCACAACTTTGTAATTGTGCTAGTTCCACTGGGAGCTACAAAGAAATTTGTGAAGCTGATAATTCTTTAGTGCAAATGAACAAACAGTGAAGAAAAACCCCTTATAAAATTTTCCACCATGAAAATTCAGGAACATTGTAGCAACTAAAGAAAATGTAGGAGATTAAAAACCCTAGGACTGTATTATATTATCATCTTGATTGTGTTACTTATGTCATAATATTTGTTGTATTATTAAATTAGCATATATATTATCAGCTTTGTTGTTGATGCATCGATGAAGTCTTTGTCCTGAGGATTTTAAGGCCAACAAATCAATATTGAAAATAAACCACCTTTTTCTTTCCCAAGCAAGATAGCAAGGATACTGTAAAAGTTGTCACAGTGACGAAGTTTTGGGCTCTGCTTCCCAAATAAACTCAGTTACTGTCACAGCCAACCTGGACATAAAGATCGGTAACTTACATGACCATGTTTCAAAATTGCAGAGAAAAACCTATAGAGCTTTATAGCCTTTGCTTGCAATGAATGTGAATAGAAATTTGCTACGAGGCACACAGGGTAATACGCACCCCACACAGGGTAGCCTGTTCTTCAAAACTGCAATACATACAAACCCACAGATTAAAGCATGAGGCACAGAGGGAACAGGAGGAGCTGAAATTGAACCGTAATGAGTGTGTGTGCAATTTCAGAGCAAAAAATAAGGGCTTCTGTAGCTCACAGTGGAGCTGAATTTGGCATAGAGACTTAACTGGTGCCACTGCTGGAACAGATGCATTCATGAAACACTTAGGTATTTTTTTGTCTTTTCAGCCTGTTTTAATTTTTTGTATTTGGGGGGAAAAGCAGCAGGGTAAGGACCATCAATATGATCAGAGGCAGACCTGATCTCACAAAGCTGGTGGAGACGTTAATAGTCCTTGTTGCAGACCACGTAATCTGAGAGCAAATGCTGACAAAGCCAGATGTGAAAGACTTGTCATCATCCTTCTGGGCATGGGTGATTCTGTGGCAGTGGCAGCAAATTACTTTATGGATGCCATGATTCTCACACAGATATCAAAGGAATGAGAAAAGATGGGTGGTTTTGGCAGTGCTGGGGGGAGGATGTGACTCTTGATGGTCCTGACAAGTTGTATTTTTGGGTGACCAGAACCTCCCACTCTTCTCTGCAGAACAGTTAGTAGGTCAGGAAAGACAAAAAAATAAATACTAGTACTGAAAGTACTCCCTTTCCTCCCTTCTTCTTACCCCTGGCAATCCAGCCCAAAAATGGGGGAGGTCAAGGAGGTCTCCTACGGCTCCGAGGAAGAGCTTCTGCACACCTGGAAGCTAATCAGAACTCCAAGAGTGAGGCACAGGTTCCATCACAAATGATTCAAAGGTCCAGATCCAAGGGTTTTGTCCACACCACGGTATTAAGCAGAGTTATGTTTCCTTTGCTTGGAGGCAAAGGTTTGGTTATACCATTTGTTTTAGAAGATTAAAATTGGGAACTAAAATGTGCTGCATGCTCATATACATCCAAAAGTTGGAATTTTCCCCAGGGTATTTAAAGTGCTTCAAGCGGACCTCCTTTTACAAGCCACAAGTGTGTGGAGCTAGCATTTCTCTTACCTTGTGACTTTATCATCTTTCAAGTCAGTGCAAAGTAGCAGTCAAGTACCACAAACCCAGAAGTTTGTAACATTGCAGAAGGAAAGACAGTTTGTTACAGTATTTAAGCTATTTTCCTTTGGACAATAAATGCCAGTTTGGAACATCATTATTATTCTTACTGTAGATAAAATTAGAATTTAAACTTGTAATATATATGGCAGCAGCTGATGATAGAATAAAATGAAGTTTCGGAGCTGATGAATAGTTTATACTGTGGATGCTCAAATGAGATAAAGAATGGAGTTAATGCTGAAAAAAATGAGCTGGATACATCTCATTAAGGGCTTACTGCTGTATTTGCATTTTTGTTTAATACTCAAATCCTGAAGCACTGCAAATGAGCTGTAACTTTGCAGTCTTTAAAAAATAAATAAAGATTAGATAAATGCAGATGCTATGCAAATAGTCAATCAGCAGCAGGCTACTGGGTAGCTATTAACGAGTGCTGGGCAGTTACACAGGTGATCATGAAAGACCTTTCCAGTAAGACTAAATGCCACAGTAAGTGGCACAGAAGTTCCTTCTGCTTCTTCGCTCGAATTTGTCATAAAGGCTATACGACGTAATCTGAAGTTATGTCTTTTTAGTTGGGGAAAGTTGATGTATCTGTAGGTGGGGAAATACATGTAGCATTGCAGTCATGTAAAGAAGAGACAAATAGTATAATTGCACAATGCCTGAATTATTGAAAGGGAAAAGAAATAACCTTTCCTATTATTTCTAGTTCTTCATCATTATCAAGTAACATATGAGTATCTCCCGCATTCATGATCATACTCAGATCTAAAAATGACTCATCCTAGATCAGATCAGACAGTTGCTCATTTACACCCCAGATTACAAAAGCGTTTTAAAAATTGTTCTTTCACTATCCATTTATTTGTCTACCCTACACGTTCTTATTGGTTGTTTGTTATGAAAGAGATTTATAGTTTAAAACTCCATCTTATTTATCCCCTTCCTTTTAATGAGTAACTATAAAATAAGCATAATTTTCCTAATGTGCATTTTGAGTGTCAGAAATAGGCAATTTAAATGTGAAGCTTCAAAGGGCTATTAACGCTGCAATTTAGTGACAAAATATCTGGCAGTTTTCCATGCCTCTTGCCACATTTCTTCATTTCAGTGATTTATTGTATTATTTCTCTGCCTGTTATAGTTAGTGCTCTAAGTAGCTGGTTTATTTTGTATTTCTCCATACAATAATACATTTTGATTTTGGCTGGTTCTACCTTTGTTTGACAATCAGCCAAGAGGAACGCGACATAAGCCCCACATTGTGCCAGGCCCCTCACAACATCTTTTCGAGATTGTCTCTCCATTCACTGACTGTGTATGACTCCTGAATACTAACTTGGAAAAGCTCAGCCTGCCATAGATGTCTCTAGTCTCACCAGAGACCGCCAACCATTGCTTTCTCCCCCTGATGACAAGGGGGAAAAGCTGTCACAATGACTAACATGAAAACCTAAGTAATGATAGAGATTAGAGGGTTTCTTGATGATTAGCTCAGCTTCATCTGTTCAGAAGCCTTTAGAGAGGATGAACTCTGTCTCAAGAAAAGCGCTGTTGCTCTGTGAGTTTACCAGTCTCTTCTCTCAAACATGTTACAAACACAAGTAAATTCTTAGTACTTGGTGTGTGACAGGCACAGCTTCAGGGTGCTGGATTTTATGCCTGTCTGCATGAGGCACAATGTAAATTATCCAGCATCCTGCTGCTATTTGAAGATATTGAAAGGTTGCTGCCGTTTTAAATATGTATTCAAAATCCAGAGACTGCACTACCATGCACCTCATATACATTTGTGCTGAAAATGTTTTCATACAGCTTTATACAAATGGGTCTTTTGTGAAAATATATTGTGGTGTTCTGAAAGCAGCAAAAGGACAAGTTGTTCATGTCAAAGATCTTCCACAGTCCTCTAGTTTTCTCCTCCCAGACTTTAAAGCCTAAAACAGTATAGGTACCCTCACCATATACATATTGCATATGAGTCAGGGATGGCTTAGCATGAGTGTTGCCATTTAGGGCTGAGGAAATAAACCCCAGAGTTGTGAGGTACATGTCCTAGTGCTGTACAGAAAATCTATTAAAATATTTCCTTGTTCTGTGCCCTAAACAAATATTGCTAACTGGCTGACACAGATGGATTCCAGTGATGGTGTCTCCACAACAGCTAAATCAAGTTAAGAGCAACATTTTCCACTGAAAAAAATACCTACAAATTGCTACAAATTTGGTCCTGAATTTGACTCCTGTGTCCCTGTGGATCACAAGTCCACTTTTGTTGAGATTTTGTTTTGAGATGTAGTTGAAATGTTGGCAGAAATGCAGGAGTCCAGTTCCGGGGGATAAGTACAGCGAAGGAATGGCCCCCTCCTCTTCCTGAGCATTTAAGAATCCTGGAGAGTTATTTCTAGAAGAGGACAAAGCTGTTAATTGTTGATGTAAAAACAACAAAAAAATGGACTTATTGGGAAACTGCATGATTTATTGTGATCAACAGCTCATTTTGATACCAAAAGAACAAATTTTCTTACAGCTTAGTGTTTCTTTTCCTTTTTGTAAGGATAAAGTCCCACTGACCTAGCAGAGGATGTGATGGCTATGAGTCTCAGCATGGCTGGGGGACGTCATTGCTGAAGTACGTTTCCTCAAGGGAAAGCCAATGCTGATGCACCCAGAAAAAACATGTGCCACTATATTTTTAAAATCTACCCAAGCTTGTTAACTATATTTCTACTTAGATGTATGTTGGTACAGTATTTAGCATTGGAACACACCTTTTTTTTCTCTCCAGACTACATTTCTTCCAGGAGAAGGAAGCCCACCACTTTAGCAGGAGCATCCCTGAAGCCTAACCATTCTGAGTTTCAGTGGAGACTGGCTGGGTAGGAAGATCATTAGTGCAACTCCTAGACTACGGACTGAGCAATGCTGAGGAATGGGCCTTGTGTGAAACACCCAAAACTTCAAGATCCTTGGGTCACCCAGGAGTTGGAACACATTTGCCCTTCGATCACTTTACAGGTGATTAATTTTATAAGAACTTATGTGCCTGAAATTCTACCATTATGACTCCAAGTTATACAAACCTGCTATTCATTCTCACACCAAGTTTTACTGTGAGAGGACTTAAGTTTGCATAGAGCCTGAAACAACAGCTTTAAAAACATATATTCTCTGCCTGCTAAAAAAAAAAAGGAACAAAAAACCCCTGAAATTTTCTAAGAGAAGTATGAAATGCCACTTCACTGAATGAGTTCACCTGAAAGAACAGATCAACCAGAAAATTGTTCTCTACATGCACCTGAATGCTCTTTGATTGCCACAGTCAGTCACAGACCATCACATTAGTCTTTGAAAGAAGAAACTGCAGACTGACTGCAGAGACTTTAGGACATTAGGCCAGCAGGGCTTGGAGATACTCTGAAAGTTTCTCTCTTCATTCATATGGTGCAGCACTGCTGAGCATTTTGCAGTTTAGCTGACCACAGAGAAGGCTGTCAACTATTTTTCCAAGAGCTAATCATGACACTTTTGTGTTGAATAAAAGGGGGGCATAATAGGAATGAGCTGTGCCTTGGAACAAGAAGATTAAGCTGGCCCATCTGAGCGCATCATTTCAGGCACACATACAAGGTCCATGAGCTTACGCTGCCTACTTCTTCAGGCTGGCCCTTCTGCACAGCAGGATTATCTTTTTGCTTCTTATCCGAAACAGTCATATATCTTTCACTCATTTTAATTATGTGGTAGAGTGGTAACTTTCTTATTCTGGTGTTTTAATTTTCTTTGAAGATACAGGTTTATTAAAGAAAAAGCTACACAAATGATCCTCTTGTAGCAGTGCCCCTCAAGAAGGGAGCAGTCTTGTTCCCTTTGAGTGAAGTTTGCATAATGTTCTGAGAAGAGAAAGATCTGAATAACTCATTCTATTGTATTCAAAAGCCACATGGACTGTACAAAAAAACATTTCATATTTTTACCACATTTTTCAGTAGAAAAGGAAAATCTGCAAATAAATGTGGAATGATGTAGTTCAGGTTTATTAAGTCTATTTGACCCTTATGTCATATACTGACATTTTAATTTTACTGCTGACATTTAACAAATCCTTAGCAGTTCTGAAAAGTTAACAATTAAAAGAAAAGTCTCTCTGCATGGCTAACTTAAATATATGCAAATAAAATAAAATAATTAGCAGCATATTTTGTTTTATCATAGAAAATTGTTCACTATGAAGATTTTTAATTGTATATTCAGCATGTACTTATCCACAGCCTTTTGGCTAACAGCTTGCCCCATTTATTTTAAAACTGATTGTTTCTTTAAATAGGCAGTAAGAAGGAGAGACCGCTACAATAAAAATTTATAATATTCCTAACATGTATCAGACTTCTCCCTTCTTCACACTACTGACCTGGAAAGCCTCTGTTACTGGAATGAAAGTACTACGATGCCTTTGCATATTTCCTCCAATAGGATCATGTCCCTCCCAGCTATTTGCAAGAAGTCCTATAGGAACAATTATGAAATACTCTCATTCATTTGGCACAATGGCATATGGAAATTTCCTGCAACACTAATTACTATGGTTGCAATCTTTAGCCAAAAATGTCAGTGTCTAGGATTTAATTAGGCTGCAGCAGGATTTTAAAACTGACCTTCTAGTTTAGTTAATTAATTTGCCAGTCCTTTTCTTTTCCTTTCTTTTTTCTGTTTTTTTTTTTTTTTTCTCTCAGAGAGTCCTGTCACAAGAGTTTTTAGGAGATTTTAATTAAAAAGAAATCACTACTTCCAATGCTAGCAGAATATCTAAAAGCAGTTGTTAAAACATTTTTAGCAAATAAAGCAATGAGGTCAAGTCCCTATTGCTTCAGAGTGCCCCTCTTGCCATTGCCCACAAATGCTAAGTTTGCCACCCAGGTATTGATGAAAAGCAGTTTGCAAAATGTAAAAGTGTAATGAAGTTTTTCCCCAATTAACTATTCTTTCCTATGCTTGCGTCAGCATTCTCTGCTGATAGGGATTTCTTTACAAGAATCTTTTGCAGTATTAATTAGAGATGTGTTTGAATCAAAATATAGAAACCAACACACTGAAATTCTTGGAAAGATTGAATTGTCCCAGTATCTCCAATGAGTGTTTGAGGCTGGTTTCTCATTTGAACAAGAAATCTTGATATAAATTCAGTTTCAGAGTTATAAAGACAGAACTGCGAGAAAGGGTTTTTTTTACATTCAGTTTTATCTTGGCATGAGCCAAAATATGCCTTTTATTCTATCCTCTTTCTTTGTGACAGTTACTCTGCTGAGAAGTTACACATTACTCTTTCCTGTGGAGAAAATTAAAAACAAGCTATCTAGCAGTCCCAGCTCTGCGGCACATTTCAGCTACTGAACTGTGTCATACTGTTTTAAAAGAACTATAGTACATCTCCTGAAATGGAAGCAGCTGTGGCTTTTTAGGTGCAAAGGAATCAATAAAAGGATGAAAAAGGACATGGACATGCCTGAGACTGCTCTTGACACACGCACCCGCACACAATTACAAGCGCTAAAGTGTACTATAATGGTAGGGGTTTTACAGCAAGGATTTAATCACCAGGAGCATGGATGTTGCCAGCTAAGCCATGCAAATGAACCTTGCACTTGTGCAAAATGAAAAACCTCGGCTGGAGCCATTTGCTTCTGAAAACCAGTCTATTAAGTTGGGTGAAGCACTTTAATAAAACAATGCAGCTTCCAGTAACAGCCCTTCCCATGTTGCAGTGTTGACATACCTAGGAGAAAAGAAGACTAGGTCTGTAATAAACTCTGAGTAGTAAATGACATTTCTTCTCCATCAGCGGTGTCACCCTGAAAGGACCAGGTACCCCGCTATCAGCATTTTCAGGTCTCCTGACAGAGGCCCTTCTTACTCCTCTTGACTAGTTTTGTGTCCAGCTTCAGATTTGGCATGTTCCTGTATCTTTTTCTGTAGTTCTACACTATTCTCTGAGGCATTTTTTTGGGGTCTTTCAGAATACTTTTCCTCACTTTTTAATTTATTTTCTTTTTTTCCCCCAGTAAATAGAAGCAAGCAAGTTAATTCGTCTGAGTCACTTGAGCCTGAGACACTCTGTGGGGATAGTTATCACATCCTGGGTACTTTTCCAATACCGTTTCTAAGGCCTACCTGATAAACTCCAAAGAAAAGGATGAAAAGTTCTGTGTCAGACAAGGCATATCTACCTGTGAAGAGGTAAGATTGACTTGGCTTTTCAGTAGCACTTCAAAATCTGAAGGCTCCTCCTAAGCCCTAGTGCATGTCTTACCACATTTTTGCTATGTGACTTTGCTAGATGAGCTGGTGTGTCCTCCTAAACTGGTTGCATGGGTGACTGAGCACCTTCCAAAAGGTCTCGATAATCCAGTGATAGACTGCCAGGGAATTTCAGAGTCACTATTATCCAGCCATCAAAGTCAAGAACGCAGCTAAAACTACAATTAACCTCAAGAAACTGCCTTTTTGCAGAACTATGGTAACCTTTAATCTCTATGGCAATACTTGAGGTGGATTTCTAGTCATAAGTCCACCCTGTTTCCCCTATACCCTGGATGAGACAAAGGACTTAAAGCACAAGTGGAAGAATGTCATCATTGTGATAGAGTCATCACCTTGCCAAAAAGCCTTGGTGATATATAATTCCAGAGCTATCACCTGGGATAGCTCATCAAGCCACTAGGATGAGCAACAGCTCTATCCATGTATATCTGCAGCTCAGACTGCCTGTATCTGTCAACTTTCCATTGCAGAGAATGCTTCCCTTAAAACCAAAAAATGCTACTACATTTTAGAAGCAGAAGAAATGAGACCCCATTCTTTAAAGGAGACCAGGTTGTTAGGGAGGTGATGAATGGAGAGGAAAAAGCAGATTTATAAAAGAAACAAGATTTGAAGGAGGTGAGAAAAGAAAATATCAGAGAAAATAATTTCTGGGAATATGCCCATTTAAATCTCAGGAAAAAAAAAAAAATCACTGCTTCACAACACTTTCTGCATTGTTAATGTTGCTGGTATGAGCAAGTAATGCACACTTGCAGAACAGAAAGTCAACCATACCTGGGCTACATCAATAGAAATGTGACCAGCAGATTGAGGGAGAGGATTCTGTTCCTCTTCTCTGCTCTTTTAAGACCCCACCTGGAATATTGCATCCTGCTCTGGAATCCTCAGAAGATCCCAGAGAAAGACATGAATGTGTTGGAGCGGGTCTGTGAAAATAATCAGAGGACTGGAATACCTCTCCCCTGTAAAATGCCTCAGAGTTGGGGTTGTTCAGTCTAACGAAAAGCAGGCTCTAGGGAGACCTTGTTGAAGGCATTCAATACAAAAAGACTGAGAGAGACTTTTTACCAAGGCCTGTAGCAACAGGGCAAGAGATAATGGTTTTAAACCGCAAGAGACTAAATTTAGATTGGTTATATGGAAGAAATTCTTTACTGTGAGGGTGGTGAGATGCTGGAACAGGTTGCCCAGAGAAGTTGTGGATGCTGCATCCTTGGCCAAGCTGGATTCAAAGCCAGGTTGGATGGACCTTAGAGCAAACTGATGTGGTGAAAGATGTCCCTTCCATGGCAGTGGGGTTGGACTAGTTGATCTTTGAAGGTCTCTTCCAACTCATTCTGTAATTCTATGATTCTATGTATTCTGTAATTCTATGATCTGCCAGTGAGCAAGTTTGATGGTGAGCTGAGGGCCCACTAGCTTCAGTTTGTTTGCCCAGTAGAACATAGCTCATCACTGCTGAGTTATGAATACCATATTAACTCACTTTCTGTACAAAATCTCTCTCCAATATCATGAAATCTCCAAAGTGCAGGAACCCCTATCAAGTGTTCCATTATTTTGAGGAATGTGCTTTTGATGTTACCCTATTATTCATTCATCTAAAGGAGCTCTCTGGACCTTACAAACTGCACGTCTGCTTTCATTTCTCAGCTCTGAGCTTGCCTGAAGACATGAATTCTCTTCTTGTATATTTTTTCTTCAAGTTGCAGGTTTCTTCCTGCATCATTGCATAATGCTAAGCTCCATTGCAAGGACTACCAAACATGAGATGAACTCTCTCTCCTCTTTTAACTGGTTTAACTACTAAACCTGTCCTCTTTAGAGAGCTGCAGAGGCTTTTTTTTCCCACATGACTGAAATTCGCTGCATGGCTGTAGTGTTTGCTGACTCTTCGTCCTCAGCAGGGGAGGATGTTTCATAGCTCACATGTTTAGCTGAATGTTTCACAGGCAACATCACTAAGTTAAACCAAATAATTTCTTTCCCTTTAAAACAAGAACCACAGGGAAGTTATGGGTTTTCTGTTACATGGCAACTGTTTGACCCTCTAACAGTTCAAAGCAAGTTCTGAATAATATCAAATATAGGCTTTGGTAATTATTATTCAATAAATGAATGGGTGACTGTTTCTGTCTCAGAAACCAGAAAGCAGAACTAGCAGTAAGAACTTGTGAAATGAAAATAAGCTTAAAGGGAACTACAGTGAATACCTCATTTCTACAATACCATTAGGAATTTTGATTTTTCATTGTACAATGTATGTTCCAAGGGCAGGATTTCATTTGCCTGAACATATTTTGGACTCATCAAGTTAAAAATCAGACAAGCAAAAGAAAGAAGCGTCAGTACATCTTTCATAATACTTTTTCTGTTAGAAGCTTCAAGGTTTTGAAGAATTGCCTGAAATCTTTAGCTGATTTTCTTATTACCTTCACAGTGTGGAAGGAAGTTCCCACTCTACCAGCTTTGACTGTCTACAACTTTATCACGAAAGACCAGTAGACTATCTGTACCCATAGTTGCATTAACTTTCATGTCCTTTCAATAGCTTGAGGTACTTGTTCTGCCTTCAATAAAATCACTCCTTACCAATCAATAAAAAAACCCCAGAGAATATGAATCTTTCAAAATCAATATTACGTACCATAATCACACAAGTATTTTAGCGACAGCGAGAGTGTCAAAGCAAATCCCAGGACCCATGATCTCAAAACCTCCAGAAACTTGCAGAAAATGATGCAGTTTTATTCACTTGCACTTTTTTGTGAGCCAGTGTCAAGATTAGATGATGAGTGGGTGTATTAACTCCTCAGCCTGTTCCCTCAATTTTCACAAAACAGTTTCCTCTTAAATGCAAGGATTTTCAGTTTGATCAAAAACTTTCTACTGCTGGTTGTCAATTGAAATGGCAGAGTTCAGACAAGGTGGCAAAGAACAAAACAGTATATGTGAGCGCTAACCTCTCACAGTAGCCATTTATGTGGTACAAAGAGGATTCACTAGGCAGCCTTACAGAACTAAAAATTACAAGACTAGTTAGAAATGATTGCAGCAACACAAGCTGACAGCAGCTTGGAAAGTCCACGTTTGGCAAGGTGAAGGATTGGGGTTCTTGTCTTCTTCATAACATTTTTCATTCATGTAATGCAGTTAGCTGGTGGGTCCTCTGAGGATTGCACTGTTTCCTAAATAAAATATCCATATAATGTATTTTTAAGAAGCCTGCAATCTTCAAGTTCCAAGATACTAAATGATTTTCAAGCAACTGTACAGCCTTTTCAAATACAGAGGCTTTTCTGAATCTGAGATATTTGTAAGCTATGGCTGGATTTTTTAAAGTCTTTCTTAGTGCTCATTCTAAGCTCCACACTCATGTAAGTTTGCTCTCCTGCAAAGAAAGGACTGAGAGTTTGATAGGAAATGAGGAGAGGTAAGGGTGACGGGCACAAAAGTGTATGTTTTCACATTTGTCCACAAGGCTCAGCAGTGCTTGTTTGAGTCTAGCCTCAGTTTCTGGTGTTCTTGCTTTTTGTTGTGTTGGTGCATAAAACTGAAAGACCATGTGCACAGCCTTGACCTTCCTTCCTTTTGAACTAATTTCTAAGTACAGCATAATGCAGTGGACACCTTCAGCAGCCCAGTCCTCCTTGTGACGGGGAAGCATAATTTCAGATGGATGTCTAAGCTGCATTGCCATTTCATCCCTTTAACCATTCTTCTATCCAGGAATATAACAAGCACCTTATAAACAACCTGTTCCACTCACCAATACTCTCCCCACCACCCTCCCTGTCCACTATTTTTTTCTTTCTTATGAATACAGATTTCTACTTACATCTTTACAGAGTCACAAAAAAACATGGATTACATTTAGCTATCTCAAACTGAACATGCTACCCAGAAAGTATGCTGAAAAATCCCTTCACGGGAAGGTGTAAGAAGATTAACATAAACAGCAGCCACAGCTTGGTTATTCATGTATGTTGTTGCCCAAAACTCTAATGGAATAGAAGCAAGGTGAGAAATAGAATAAGTAAAGATTTTAAAAATTAAAAAAAAGAAAAGAAAATTAAGAGTACATCTATATTGGCATTTCAAAGCATCACAGGAGAGCTCAGGTTTATCTGCAGGAAATTGGATACACTGATATCAAACAGCAGCTCTAGCCTGTCAGTCAAGAGTTCAGCCAAATCTTGTTTATAAGCGTGTGCAGTTCTTAGGAATCCTTTGGTGATAAAGCGAGCTTGGAAGTAGCCTGCAATTCCTATGTCCTTGGCCTCCAAGGAGAGTAATAAACGTGTGAAAGAAAACTTTACAGAGTTAAAAACATCTGCCCTTTGATCATATTTCTAGACAGTCAAGCCAGAGAAGCTGTAAGCCAGGTCAGTCAACAGACTAAACATGTATGTAATCAAATCACAAAAAAAAAGGGAGTCAATTTGAAGAAGTAAGTGAAAAAAAGGAAATAAAGCTTTAGTGTGTTGACTACTTTATGACTTTACCTTTTTAATCCATCTATGGCGTTCTCTGCTATTTTCATTGTTCTTAGGTGTCATTTCCTACATTGTAAATCCTCTATTTGCATCTTCCCCAATTTTCCTTTTTGTTTCATGTTTCCCAGGTATTTTTAAGGGCTCTTCCAGCCTTTACAGACAGGCAAAATGGGAAAAAATACAATACAGAAGTCAGAGATCTAAGCCTTTAATCAGCAGGAGGGTAGGCTTTTTTGAAAGACTGACTTGGCTCAGCCTCCGTCATTTGCAGTTGTCTTAGCATCTCAGGGCCTTGTTCTCCTACTGTGGCTATTTTGTGCAGTGGTCCGCACCACAAAAACAAACAAACAAACAAACAAAAGCACCAGGCAAGCAGAGTGTCCACAGGGCTCTTTTGACATAACCATGTTTCTCTCCCTGCAGTTTGGGACTCCTCAGTGAAAAGTGACTCTATTCATTTCCTCAGTAGAATTCAGGACCTGACAATTTGGCTTATTAAAAGTTTTCAATTTCATGCAACCATAGTTCTTAGAGTATATATGTGTATACATATTTATATGTACAGATTTGGGGTATTTAATTTCTTCTTCAGAAATATGGAAAGAATAAACCTGAGTTAAAGATGCAGGTAAGTAAACCCTGAACATGAAAAAATATGAAGGGAGATCAAGTCTCTGAGTACAACTGCCTGTCAAAACAATACTAAAGACCTTTTTTAGAAAGAAGGAAAAAAACATGCAAAACTTCATTTGACTTGATTTGGTTTTCTAGCTCACAGTCATAGTTTACTGCCATATTACCATGTAGATAGAGTGACAGATCCGTAGACTAGATAAATAAGGTTTTTGATTAAGTCCTCATTGAAAAAAATGCCGAAATTCACCAGCAGGACTCTGCAAAGAATTTCATCATTTTTTTAACCAATTCTAATAAATGAGGTGGCAGATGGCCCCAGATTCAATACAAGGTTGAACTGGCTCAGGGGGCTCTGCTTGTTCATGGGTAGCAGCTGAACTCCAGGACTGGGCTGCACCCTGGGAGGTGCCTTTTGTTTTAATGGGTAATGCTTCATATTAGTGTGTGTGTGTCCCTTTCTTTTGTGTGTGTGTGACACCCACACAATGGCTTGAAAATGCTTCCTCACTAGCTTTCCTTTTTGTACCACTGGCAATGGTTTTGTCGTCCACTAGTTCTTATGGGAAAAGGCTTACATAGCTTTTCAATAATGACCTTCTTATCTGTACAGCCAGCAGCAACATTGGCAATGATGGAAATTGGGTTTTATAATTAAACTAGTGCTCCCTCTGTTGGCTGGATATCAGGGCCCCAAAACAAGGACTTGCATAGCCAGGGATTGCATTGACTGTGAAAGAAAAAAAAGAAAAGAAGGCTGGGTAGAGTTAGAGACCAGATGATATCCCAGAATACAGTGCTACAGTTGTCCTGCAAATGAAAATTAGGACCTGAATAAGTGCTTTCAGTGATTGCAGCCTGGGAACATTAAAAATAACAACAACAACAACAACAAAGCCCCAAAAAAAACCCACCAAAAAACCAAAAAAAACACCACAACCCCCCTCCAAAAAACCTAAAAGAAAAAAACAAAGAGATGTATAATTCTGACTCTTTGTAAAATAGAATTCCTCCTTTTTGAGCGTGCATGCCAAAACTCTTTCCCCTCCCTTTACATTCACATCAGTCAGAAATAATGTAGAGAGTTTGAAGTTTACCTGGCAAAGAGGAGAAATAATTCAGACCTTTCATGTCCTAATGGTGTTGAATACAGAATGAAGTTTGAGAATCAAATTTATTCTCTGTCACTTCAGGCTGTGCCCAAATTCAGCTCAGGAAGGTTTCAGAGAAAAAACTCAGCAACTATCTGGAGTATTGTCTTCCAACTAGCTCCACAACTGCCAAAGAGCATGGATGAATAACACATACAAGTAAGATTAAACAGGAAAAAATGCACCTCATTCAAGTTGACTAAGACCTGCACATACAGTCCACTTTGCTCAGGTTTGAGGGTTCTGCTGTCTCAGTGGTTTCCCTCCACAGTCGCAGAAAAAGAATGAAGAACTTTACACCAAGCAACTAAATAACACATCTGGAAACTGATGGAGTATTTGGGTCCCTGTGTTTATCTCGCTCACATTGATGGAAGGTGAGTCAAAAGGGTGTAATGAAGTTTTGCCCTCTGTGTTCTATTATGACACAGTGACAGAGAGTCTCATTATTACCTTGTTCTGTTTACAAGGATGAGACTAGACTTTTGAAAAAGTGTGATTAACCAGGCTTTCCAAAGAATGCTGAATATCTTCACTAAATTACATATCTTATGTTTCAGAAATAATGCTGCTCTCCGTTTCAAGAAAGCTGTACGTATCAGCTTTTTAATTAATTACTTACCTGGTACTCTGTTGCAAGATAAATACGTTTGCAGTTGTATTATTAGCAAACAGCACTATCTTGGATGCAGACCACTGGCTTGTCAAGCACAGCTTGCGCAAAGGAGAGTGTGTCTACTTTTTTGGCACAATGGAGTTTAGGGTATTTTGAACTTCATAAACTGTAGGGGATGCAAGACAAACCAAACAAAAATGCCAAGATGTGCTTCAGCTAAGCTCAGGAATTCGTTTAACCTTACCTCTTTGTAGGACACTGCCACCTGCAGAGGTGTTTCATGGCAGGGTTCTGGCACTGGCTGCTTTCCAGAACATCTGACCTGCCATTAGGTGTTGTTGCACCTCATCAGATCTTGCTGGACATGAGCTACATTCTCAACTAAATCCATTCTTGAAGCTTATTCACTCAGCTAGTTCACTAAAAAGATGTCCTTCCTCTTTAGAGGCTGTTAATTTTTTCTTTTTTTTTTAATATTTTTTTCCCACTTCTCTCCTATTAAAGCTATTTATCATCTCAGTGTCAATTTCAAAATGTTTTGTACTTGCTCCACTTTTCTTTATTTGCTGCTGAAGCCATACATGCTGCGAGACCCTACCCCTACCTCCAACACCTTATTTGGTGTCAGTCTTTCTCTCATTTTCTCATTTCTGGTACTTCAAATCCTGCTGAAATAATTTCTCACATTTCAGGTACCACAGGGAAGATCAATACCAATTAGGAGATTGTATTGTAATAGAGATGTATTAAAATTTTTCATTCTTATAGGCCAATTTTATTCCCAATGAAGGGTAAAATAAGGCAACAATTTAGTGACAATGTCCTTTTCCTGAAAAGGGCTATATATCAAGTTAGCCAAGAGCTTAGCAGGGCACGCTGCATTTGCCTACAGTAAAAGCCTTATTCTTTCCTATTAAAACACTTGTTCTTAGTTAATTTTGGATATAGAATAGCACATTAAACTGACCTTGGTTATGAATTAAATGTAGGGAATAGCTAATACATGGCTTAAACCATGGAGAAATTATTTTAATGAATGCCCATGAGGCTTTTGTTGTTTTTATTGGAAAAAATAATATAATTATAGTACTGTTTTCTTCCTTCTGCACAAATGCAGAAATTTCATTCACTTGTTTGGGGTGCAAATCCTTGGTACAGGATTTGGCTCATATTTCTGTCAATATGGGCACAGAAGGCAAAATACACAGTTACTAAACTTTTAAGCTTGGATGTGATTTCAAAAACGCATCGAACTCCACATAAAAATGCTCAGTCAGCTCATCATGGAAAGATACTTGCCTTGTTTTCGTTAGGGAAGGAATCTGTGGAGATTACATCAAAAAAAGACAGGGAGATGGATATGTCTTCCACCACCAGGAGGGGCCATAGGTGCAACCAAGTGCATGCCCTTGACTTGTACCACACCCCTGTCTTCCTACATCAAACCCAAAAAGGACTTAATTTTTCTTTCATCTGCTTGCCAAAACCCCAAACCCAATGAATTTTCCTGCTCTTCCTTCACAAAGTCTCTTTAGTGAACATCAAGAACCCCATACTATCCCTTTGCTATTACGAGTGTCTCAGAAAGCAGAATAGAGTCATTGCACAGAATAAGGACAGGCAATGCTGTTTACTGCAAATGAAAGCAGGGGGGCTGGGCTGGGCTGGGCGGGGGGGTGAGTTTTCACAGCCTGGTATTAAAACGTAACTCTTCGCATCTCCACTGCTGTCAGGAAGAGCTATTCTCTAAAGTAAATGGATTCCTGACAATGTTTATTCTGGCAGTTTGAGTTAAAAATAATGATTTCAGACTTTAGTTAAGCATTTAACAAACAGCAAATTAAGATTTGCATTCTCAGAGAAATTACTGGAACAGGCCTAATTTCTGGTCTGCCAATCAGACGGAGGAAAAACATTGAAGGAATAAATTGGTTTCTCCCATCCTCCTGCCTGCCTTCAGACAGGCAGACCCAGGAGAATGTGCTTCACCCATGCATGTCCTCCAAGATGGGCACTATACCCCCTGTAAAGGCCATTCCTTTGCAACATGCAGTACCAGTTGTACATGCAGCCATATTTGCACTAGCCCAGCAGGCCCCTTTCCCTCTGCTCCTAAACTGGAGCTGACTCCTTCCTCTGAAACTTTGCTTAGGTGCTTTTTCCATCATCATGGCCCATGGTCACACCAAACTAACAGAGCAGAGATTTAGTTTCTGGTTTACTAGAAAATCACATTCTCCCTCTTGAAAATAAGTTCTTGTCCCTTGTTTTCAGTTTGCTTAATTCTTTTATTTTGTTTAAACAGTCCTGGCAGCAACTCAGTCAACTCGCTGCCTCTTTCCTCTCCCATCAGAGCAACTCTTCCTGTCTCTCCTTCTACCCCTTACAACATTAGCAATGTGTTGCTCTTACCAAGTTACCTAAACATGTCCATGTCATAGATCTGGAACTCTGTTCTCCAAAAAACTGCTGCTAAATTTCAACTGAAAATGTGCAGTGGGCAACGAAAGAGTCTGAACTGCAGTATCAGAAGGCTTGAAAGTCTCATCACATTTTTGTTCCAGTTCATAAAGCCACTACCCTGGGAGGCTGGAGTGGGGAGAGGGCACAGCTGGGGTGGGGACATGGGGGCAGAAGTTGATGAAGTCTGAGCCTTATAAAAGTGCAGCATGTCTGGTGCTAGACCAGTCCATCTGGTGGTTCAGCTTCTTTACGGCTTGCTGTGAGACAATCATATGGCTCTACTCAGGCATGAAACAAAGGAGAAGACAGAGAGTCGCTGCTGGGATTCAAAATGTGGTGCTGCCTGACAGTCGGAGTGTCACCCCAGCCTAGCAGGGCTAAAGTCAGGGAGCAGCGAAAGAAGGGCAGCAAAACCTGAGTGGAGGTGAGAGAGCAATGTCATTTTCTTCACTAAAACATGAGATTCTCAATTGTCAGTGTTAGCTGGACAACTGTTTCTCCCCTGCATATGAATTCTCAAATAACAAAACATAAATGTTGACTCCTGCTTTGGTTGTGCTTGGAAAATCCACATCTTCTGATTCCTTGTCAGGCTTCCTCTGCACAGGATCCCTTTTGTCCCTTACGGAGACAGTGGTACAGGGTGTGATTGCCATGCTGTTACCACCACTGATCACCTCTTCACTGCTTTACCCAAGACTTCATCAGTGTTCAAGCCTTGCAGGCTCTTCGATTTGTCATGCAATTCTCCACAAATGTGCAATAATAAAAAAATCCCATAGCTTTCTAGTCCCATTGCTCTGACACATCAAGATTACAAAAGAAAGAAATAAATGCGAAATAGTCCAACTCCTACCTGCTTCTTCTGGTTCAGTTTCCTTATCAATCTAAAGCATCAGACTCTTTTAAGCATTCAGGAAGCATCTTCTCCTCCATCCTTGGGGCTCCTTCTGCCTCTTCTTCTTGGGCCATGAAATAAACCTGTCCTTCATAGAATGGCAGAATCACAGAATGGTTTGGGTGGGAAGGGACCTTAAAGATCTTCAGGTCCCAACTCCCCTGCACTGGGCAGGGAACCTTCCACTAGATCAGGTTGCTCAAAGGCCCGTCCAGCTTGGCCTTGAGCACTTCCAGGGATGGGGCATCCACAACTTTTGTGGGAAACTGTTCCAATGTCTCACCACCCTCCTGGCTTCCCAGTGGGCTCCTTTGTTGCTAGGAAGACTTGTTCAAACCTCACACAATGTTATGAGGCTCTAAGTGTACTGGCTTTCTTATGCTGGCTACCATCTGACCAAGAATACTTCATTTCAAAAGTAAATTACCAAATTGTAACCCTTCTTCATAGTCAGCCCCCTTCTTTGTGTCTGAAATGTTCCCAAGCTGAAAACACATTGGAGAAGGTAAACAAGGCTCTGACTAAGAGTGTTAGTTGCATGATGGGTATAAGACTATTTATAAATAATTCTGCTCTTGAGTTTGCAAGCACTTCCGACTAAGAAATAAAACAGCAGGTATTATTACAGCAATAATAGAACAAGCAAATACAGAGTGTTTTGTTTTAAAATATCAAATAGAATAAAATAACAATAACTGAAAAGCCAAACAATAATTATTGTTTCAGCACCTTTCAACAGAAAAATTTATTAAAAATGTCCCAGCTATTCATTTTAGTGATTTCTCTTATATACGAGTATTTGTTTTAATTTCTTTTCAATTATAGAATATTTCTTAAAAAAAAAAAAAAAACACACCTTAATTTCTTGGGAAAAACTTTTTTTGCTGTTAAAAATGTCTGACACTGACAGTCTTGTTCAGTGAGTAATAGAACTAAAATAGTTGTGATATTTTTTTATTAAATGCATGCACTGTTTTCTAAGAGCACTGATGTAAGAAGTAGAAATAGCAACACTCTCAAAATGTTAGACGAACACTTCTGAAGCCACCATTTCAGAGGGAACAATTTTGGATTTTTTATATAACTTTTAAACTCCGTTCATTCATCAGTGACCTCCAGGAGTCTGTGCTTTCAAACAATGGAGGGATGGTAAGATATCATGGGAAGTAACTATCATTTAAAGATTGGTGGGTATAATACGTTACAGAAACTGAAAGAAATTGAGAGAAAGAGAAGAGAGAGAAATACAGCTAGGATCTCCGCTCAGTTTTGCACTGATTGTGTGAAAGATCAAGGGCCTCTTTGGGTGCTGCCTTTGAGTAAAAGAAACAGTAACAGCCTGGTAACTGTCTGAAGAATCGACCAGGGCAGCGCAAAGGGTATCATGTTGCATCATGTAATGAAGGATTTGTTTGCAATAAGGCCACTGAGAACAGGGGTAGAAGAAAAACATCTAAATCTCATACAGACTAGATAAACTATAAAGGTAGGCAGGGATGGACAAGTACATTCATACCTCCTGTAAGTCAGCAATTAAGGAATCCACAGAGATGCATCATTATAGTTCTGTATAGACAGAGTTTTTGCAAGCGCAATGGCAAGGTGCGAATCAAGAGAAAGAAAGGGGTTCCTGAGCTGAATCTTTTCTCCCCATTTCTGTCCTTTGTACAGTTTGAATCAGCTTTCTCAGGGGGGGATTGTGATCAACAGAAGAAGTTGTGTTCTCTCCTATCCCACAATTCTAAAATAGCATGTTAGATGATGGGAGACTAAAAAGATTGAAACCCTGAAACTTTTCTGTGTGTAAACACTCTCCAAAATTTAGAATCCAAGAAAGGACTGAAAGATGTTTTTCTTTTCTTATTTTTGTGCCTGCCAAGTGAGTTCTGTCATTAATAGATTAAGTATAAATAGCCTACACAGTTGGCTCTGGCAATTTCCAAAATATGATATAAATAAATTTAATGTCATAATCTGATGATAAGTATGACTCTGTAAGGCATCTTCAGTGGCTGCTGAAATATTTTATTGCTGTAGCAAGGTTCATACTGTCTATTATGTGAGGAGTCAGAGGAAAAAGCTTTTTGCTCTTCTTCTATGCCTTACAGAGAACCCAAACCATTTGAAACAGCTCTTTTTCAGGTAAATCAACTTATTTTCTGTGTCCACACTGGGGACTGAATGCTTTGAGTTCAGCCAGGAGAAGGTAAGGACAATTTTCAGGGACCAAATGTTGTTTGTTTCACATCTATGATGTCTCAGAACAACACGAAATAGAAAAGTATGAAATGCTATATCTAAAATTTAAAAAGTGTTTTTTAAAAAAAGGGTTGAAAAGAAAACAGGGGGAAATTGGCAGGGTAGGAACAGAGGAACAATAGGTATATGGACAAGATGGAGGAGATGAAAAGTTACAGAGAAGTCAGACAATCCCACCGAAGTTTTCCATATTTCATGATATTTTTTTGTTCCTTAGGAGAACTGAAACCTCAAAGCACAGATGTGTACACCCTTGGGATTGCTTTGCTCCACAGGCACTGCTGTGACTGCTGTCTCTAGAGGCATGCTTGAACCCATATTAAATGAGTTAATTAGGGTAACACTATTTAAATGGGACAGCAGAAGCAGCACAGACAAAAAAATGACACAGACAACTAGGCATTTGCATAGATTTTCAGGCAGGATTTGCAGCTCATGCAAAGTGCATGCAAAGCCCTGTGTTGCAATGAATGCCCTTTCAGTAGCTTCAAGCACTTTCTCATGAGCATCAGTGGAGGTAGCCCAGGCAGTCAGCCCTTAGGCTTAGCCCTGACACCATGGCAGAGCAGTGCTTGCCTGACTCTTCTGGGTACAGGCACACAGGTCTGTAATGCAAACTGTAATGCTCTAGACCTCTTGTCCTCAGCTGGCATGGCTGGTGAGTTAGGATTTTTTCATTCCTTACCAAAATGAACAGACTGCAGTGACCTTTGGATAGACTCTGCTGCAGTCCTCAAAGTCACAGTACTCTTGAGAGATGGCCATGGAGAGGGCAAAGACTTCTCCTAATGAGATAAATGAAAGAAAATATGCTGATTCAATCAACAACAGTTATGATGGAAAGTCCCACAAGATGGGCTGTTTTCCTGCTGTGTTTATATCTACATAAAAAGGCATAAACACCCACAGATCTACTTGCTATTCAATGATGTTGTAATAACTATAGTTATATATATGTGTACACACATACATAAATACATATATATATATAGAAAGAGATAAATATTTACCTACATGTATGTTTCTTCTTAAAATGATTACAAATATGGAGTGGACAGATGAACAGCTGCTTCTTGACTAATCCAGGACACACATGTGATATTTAACGGAAGAGAAAATAGCACATGAATTGTGCCAGAATTCCAATCTTTGTCAGTTGTATAATATCTTCTGGGTCTTACAGGATACCTGGATGGAAGAAGTGTGGTGAGAAAAACCTTCTGTTGTCTTTGTCTGGCTGACATACTTTCATTTGCTTGCCCCCAGCAAGAACTGCAGTTCATCCTTTTGCCTGACCTGAGAGGGACTTCAGATTCTTACACTATCTGAAGGTGAACGTGACTGTCTCAGATTGGTTGAGTCAAACAGCCCAGTAATTCAACTACCCTTGTGATCTACAAAGGGCCCAGTAAACACGTTTCATGTTTCTTTATAAAATTCTTCTATTACACATTCCTTCACACCAAGTTCAAAGGCCCACTCCTGCTTAACAAAAACATTTCCAAATTCAGGACTGATCCACCTAAGAAACGCATCCACTAAGTTTCTCACTAACCACCAGAACCGTATCACTGAAAGGCTATAGTTTTATAGTGGTATAAATTGAGGGCACAAGGCTGTCTGGCCAACCACTGGCTGTAGGTCCTGCTCCTGAAAGAATTCAGACTGAGCTGTACTGCATTTAAATTTAAATGTTTTGATACAGTCTTTTGTCAAGGACCATGTTGGTAAATAAGGCAATGAAGCCCCACATATTTGAGGAAGACAAATGAGAGAAAAAGTGAAAGAGACATTCACACAAGTGGTATTTCTTTCCTTGCATCAGGAAATAACAATATTCTGTCATCATGTGAAAAGCTACCCACCTCACAGTAAGGCAGGATTTGTTCCTTTTCATTGTTACGCATCCCATCCATTTCTCCACTCCTAGTACAGTTAAGCTTTCTGTTTCATGTTGAGCACATCCTTATTTTTCCACCTCAGAGCCATTTTGTAGCATATGGTCTATTATGTGTAGACGTGCCACCGCTTACATAACTTAAGGCTTGCTGGCGTACAAAGACCTAAGTATACAACAGATGTACCAATGAACACATGGACAAATGTGCTGTGGATACAAAATTATGATGATACTGCTCAGAATCACATTTATTCTGCTTCTCCTGTGGAGTACACCTGTCTTCTGCTGGCAGTACTTGTGGTTCCAGCCAGCAAGGGTTCCCCTTGCAAAACAAAGCTTAGGTATTCTTTTCCCCATTAGTGCACTGTGATTCCCCCTCCTATATCTCATTTGCACAGGGCATCTACATGTTTGTCTAGGCGTTTCATTAGCGTATTCAAGACAAATCCCCAATAGACTTGAATGTGATACACACAGATGCAAACAAATAAGCCTAGATGAATAAACACAAGTATACCTGTGGGTTCTCAACAGGTTTTAAACAACTTTCCAGAAAGAAGATTAAAAGTCATGACACCTTTAGTTGTAAGAAAGTGAGTTGTGTTTGTTAATCCCTTCTGGCAGTCCACTATCCCTTTTAAAGGATGCCATGTTACTTATGTCATGAAGGGCACTTCCTCGAAGGAGTCTCAATTTTGGTCTTCTGCCAGATGGAGCTGTTCCAGGGGGCAGATATTAGCTCCTGGCTCCTGCTCCTTCACTCTGTGTGGGTAGTGCAAAGGTCATGGAGCTACTCACATCTAGCTGGTAATTAATTGAGGAGTCTTCATGTGGGATAATTCTGCTATGAAGGAGTTTACTCCATCTGCTTCTCCCTCTGACGCAGATATGTGGGCATGTTCAAAGTAATCTGAGTGCAGAGCTTGGCATGCTGGGCTCCAGCAGTCTGGGGGGATCTTTAGGGGACTGAAACTTATAGAAAGGCTTAGACCAATAGAGAAATGAAAATATGCCATGAAGCAGAATGTCCAGGCAAGTAGTTGCAAAGCTCTCTTGAATATTTATTAGAATAAAAATTACTTGTTTCGTGGACTGGGAAGCCAAGGGACTTTTCACACCTTCATCCAGCTCTACAGCTTCAAGTTCCATAGTATGTCTTCCATAGACCTCCCATGCCAATGCCCCTTCACACACAACACAAGGGCCGGCTTCTGTGGCACTTCTGTCCTTCCCTCACTGGGGTTGTACCTTGTGTGTTCAGGGTGCTTTGAAATCTCTGAGCCTGAAATCTGTGTGTCAAAACTGGTTCACAAGTTCTCAGGGAGTAAAGGCTGACAGATTATGCAAACGCAAGAGCAAGATTTCCTTGGGACTTCTTACCTGCGTGAAATCAGGAACCTTTCTCATTGACTGCAGTTACCTCGAAGACAGAGTGACAGAAAGCAGCCTCTGGGGCAGTAGTGGGTCTTTTATGAGCAAATCTTTCCTATTTAGCATCCTCAATGTTTTTGCTGCCAACAGTTTAATCACCTTACAAAGCCATGGATCCCTCTGACAGTAAAGGGCACTACCTAGAATTACCTCATCTGCTTCTTCCTGTGGCTATATTGTCAGACATTATCAGCAAATATTTGCTTGTTATAGACTGTCATTGGGGGAAAAAAACATGCCAGTCTTCCTGCCTTCCAGGTAACTAATGCTTTGTTGTTTATCCAGAAAAGACCATCTTGCTCAAATTGTTCTTTCTGTGTATATTGCTCATCCAGACAGGCTGACAAGTGACAAGCTGCACCCACAAGCACAAGTAATTCTGAGTATATAAAGGAGTAAAGCCTTTGTATTTCAAATGGCATGAGTTTGTTTTCTCATTGTCCCCATCTGCTTCTTCCCATCTCATGGTTTATACAGAGGGTAGAGTAGGATGAACATTTCTGACAATGAAAAGACTTATTGTCCCTAAAAGAATAGAAATTCTGCTGTATTTTTAGATAATGAGGGATTTTGGAGAAGGAAAATTCCATGCATTTCAATCACACTTTCTCAGGTTCAGTATAAAATGGTAAAAAGGTTCTACCTAATGCTTTAAGCTTCAAGTGCAAATTCACTTTGAAAATATTAAGAAATATTCTATAGTTTTGAGAAAACATCAGACTTGAAAAAAACCATATTACTCATCTTTTATTTCCTTACTCTTTTGTGCAGCACTACAGGAAAATGGAAGCCTTTATTTTATTTGGTTTAGGGTAAAGGTAGGAGTTCCAAGTACCTGCCAACTTTCATGCCTCTCCCCTGAAAAGCACAGAAGAATCACAGGCTGAGACAGCCATGTAAAGTTGTAATACAACATTTTATGTGAATTACTAGAAAACAATGTTTTCAGTACAGGAATGTGTCTAATGAGTGGTTTAAGCATATTTGTGAACTATAGCAATAATAAATCAAAGAAGAAATACCAGTTCATAATTAATGGTCCACTATTTTGGTAAAATTCAGCTGCTTTATACCTTAGATGTATATAATTAAGGCATCATAAAGTATGATTACATTTTTCTAATAGTCAAGCACTATAAAGGAGTTTCCATGGCTAAGGTGCTATCTCACTTTTCCTGTTAAAATTTAGATTTTTTTTTTTTTTTAAGCTGCAGATTAAATAGGCTTACTCTTAAACAGAAACTTCTTTTATGTTAATATATATGAGATGTAAACAAGTGAGAATTTGAAGCATTTCTAACAACCAGTATTAACATGAGTCATGCAGAAAAGTTCCTGAGTCTGTTACACACTGTTCCTCTAAGCACTAAATGTGTTAGAAAAGCACCTTTAACTGCATTTCAACCTCAAAGTCATTTGCTGAAAGACAAATTACTTTGTTTCAGTCCTTAACAACTAAGAACTAAAATTTTATTTGAAAGTATTTTGTACTGGCTTAAATACTGATGGTGTTCTCTCAAAAACATGAAAATGCATGTTGTGCTTTCCTCCCATATAGGCTTGGCTTTCTCATGCTGTAATTCACGGCAACATATAAGCCTTTATTTCTTTTCCTATACAGGGAGTCGTGTAACTCAGAGTGTTTTCCTGTTGTGACTGAGAAGATGAGGAATTATAAAAGACTAACACTACAATTTAACGCTTCAGAGAAACAGTGTATATCATTACTCCTCTGTAGCCAAGCACACTAATTAATATTTATTGCACCTGTCAAACCAGTAGCCATGGTCAATCCATTGCTGCAGCAGTTCAATGGGAGGCTGGGCACCATATTTCTCCTTGGCAGGCATGTTTAGGTCATCAACAAAGACAAAAGCCCTTTTCCCCAGTGGAGCACTGTAAACCCTCTTCTTTCTCCTGCAAAATTAAACCATTAATTTTATTCACGTTAATTTTCATCCTACTTTGAAAAAGCAGAAAAGGAGAGAGAGAGAGGAAGAAGAAAAGAAGAAAGAAGGAAGGGAAATCACACGCTTTCAGGGGAGCCTGCCTGACATTATTATTAGAACCAGTTCTTTTGCAATCTATGACCTTTTATTTTTATCAGATGTGCCGTAAAGGTCACAGAAACATGGGGAGGACATAGTTATAAATCCACATGGAGTTTAATCAAAGGTGGCACGTTGTTCTGAAGTAAACAAGCTAATAAAACTATTCCAGTTTAAACTAAAAGAAAAAGAGGAAAAGAAAAAGCCTTTGTATAAGACTGTCAACACAACTCCGATGAACTTGAATGTATCAATGGAATTCATTAAGCAAGAAAGATTATAATAAGGGAGTGTTGGTGTTGCGTCTACTGTAGGCTCTTTGGCACCCTGAGTAAAACACTTTTATTTCCAGTCTTGCACCTTGTTCCAAAGCACGTTGAGGTGCACAGTGTGCTGCTGGGGAGATGCATTCACTTCAGCTAATTACGAGACAATAAGAACTTGAACTAAAGGCAGCTACAGACCAGACTGTTTTAGTTCTGCCAGCCCATATCCTGATTACACCATGAGCACTTGTAACACTGTGAAGTAACAACACAAAGGGAAGAGAGCTAAGATATGACACCCTGTATTTCTGCATGTAGTACAACAAATTTTAATTGCAGGCCTGGTTGGGGTGTCAGAAAAAGGGTAGTGTGCTCCGCTGTGGGTGCTACATAAGCTAAGGAGTCAAAAGTAAAATACTGATTCTACTTTTTCTCAAGATGGACTTCTTGTGCTGGGTCCCTGGCAAATGTCTAACATATCTAAGACACAAGAGGGTCTGGGAATGCAAGGACAGGAGGCAGTGTTGAAATACCTGCTACCAAGAGGGAAACTGGTGAAGCAACCTGAAAACCTCCTGGCTAGAAGAGGAGTAAACCATTTGCTTATTTTGGAGAAGGTGAAGCCCAGTTCTGCATGAGTCCTTGCAAACATTGAATCAGGTGCCAAGACTTATAGAATACATTATAAAATGGTCAGTGAATGGTTGTTTTAATGTTATAGTTGCATAATAATAGTATCATGCTTCTCGCTGCAAAACATTGTGAGCTGGGTTTTCAGTAGATATACAATACTCGGAGAAATAGATAAATGCTTTGAAAATCTTGCTGGCTGTCTAAATAACTCTTTGAAATAAGAACTGGCTGTCAAACCTACTAAGGTACATTTGAAAATCACTTTAACTGTTACATGGCTCAACAGATGTCTACATACCTTAGGAAATATAAACCTTTATGGTTAGATATGCAAGGACAGATGTATACGTATTTTGTCTCTTACACTAAGGCTTGTTAGTCAGATGGGTTTAGGTCCACTGGGAAGATTTAGGTCATGCCACACAGCTTTTAGGCACTCTGCCTTCTCAAGGAAATCATAGCCCCAAGCTGGTGCTTGAGGCTTCTCCATACAGTGAGAAAAGCAGGTTCAGAGCAACCATGTGCTAAAGCTTCTATACAAGGACCTTGTCTTCCAGGAGACTGCAAGTATCAGAGCAAGGCAAAATCCTACTTTTTAAAGGAGAGTTAGGCACCCCTCTGCTCTCATTCTTCATCAGCCCATCTAATGGCTTGTTGCTTAATACAAGAAACAGGAACTGTGCCAACCCCAGCCTTGAGTAGGCTTTTCTCAGCTCTCCTGAGAAATGGCATAAAACCCTGCCCGGATGCAGGGGTGGCCTGAGCCTGGGTCCCCAGCTCCCAGCAGGGAACCACAGGCTGTCAGGGACCCAGAGTCATAGCAGGGCAGGCAGACTGCAAATGCTGGGGGTGCTGCAATGAGCGCTAAGTGCTGGCGTCTGTCTAGTGAGCTTAACCTATATTTCTTGGCTCTTTAATTCTTCTGCAGGGTTTATTGTGCGAGGCTGGTGAAATGTATCAAGAACTACACTGTGATCTGACTGTGGAAAGAAGCCATTTTCCCTGTGCAAATAGTTATAGACCTAATTCTAGGGTCTTTTGTCAGCTGTCTTGCCTCTCCCTTAAATGTTGTTGGACGGTTGTAGTGCCATAAAATGGGTTCAAAATAATACTTGAAATTAATACAGTTTGATTTAGATGACCATTTATTTTATAGCCCTAGTTAAAATGTCAGGGAGATTTAACAGAAGATAAACTTTGTATTTGGCCCTTTATGCTGGAATAATTCTAACAGCTCAAAGCCATATTTTGAGGGTCTAGTGTTAACAGTATTTTCCATTTTCCCTGACAAATGGACTGTAAGTTAGCAATCAGTTAATTACTGACAGATAGAGGTGATATATCAGATAATATTTGGTATAAGAAAGTCACAGGAATTAGGTGCAGAAATGGCTTCTTATGTTATTCAAGTCCCTACCAATATGGAACTGTTTTGTATTCTATATATATGTACAGTTCATTTTACATGACCTAAGAAATACTGCCTTCATTGTTTCTCCTCGAGTCTATTCATTAACAGGAGTTTTTGTGGTTTTTTTCTAATATGCAGCTTAAACGTTCATTACCTTATTATGCTTCACAATGAACTGAATTCAGTGCTTTCAGCATATAGTCATAATTTTTACCTATCAGCTGGAAGTGTACTCTACCATATGAAAACGTCAGAATTATCGTACAGCTACTGCCTGATAAAACATTACTCAGATCCTGTAATGTTTTCTAATCTTGAGCTATTAATAATTTAACATAATTAATTCAAAACACTTCACTCAATGTGAACCAGAGAGAGACGATGGGGAAATGATGCATATTCCATCTTTCAAGGGTGGAATTAAATATGGAAAACAAGGAAAAGATAAAGAGCTGCCAACACTCACTTGGAGTGCAATTCACCTGTTTTGAACTTGCTATAAATTTCACGTTTCTAAGACTTTCAACTAACTTCACGGGCATAAATAACAAAACCCTTTCCCCTATCACAAGCAAACAATTTAACATGGTTAGAGCCGTTTGTCAGGCATAAGAAGAAAAGAAACAAGTTAACAAATGGGGGAGATTTTTCTGCAAAGGGAAGTAACAATTAAGAAAATGAACATTCTTGTAGAAAATCCTTTAAAATGCAATACACAGAGATTTCTTCCTCCTTTTGTTAATGCTTATCAGCAAAGAGTATTGTATTGCTAATGCTTTTGCTTGATTGAACCTTCTTTAAAAGCACATTGTTGTTGCTTTTTTCATGACAGAGTTGTTTTTTTAAATTTTATTTATTTAAATCAAGGCTGGACCCAACCTTTGTTTTCCTGGTTGGAAATTCTTGCTGTTAGAAAGAACTGCAGGTGCTAAATTATGGCACAATACATAGCAGCTGCAGAAGTGCACCTGGAAAAAATTAGTCTAGTAATGAAAATTTCACCTGAAAAGTGCCAAATTGGAAGTCTCAGAGATTGAATACCTCCATTAAGCTACCACTCAGGAACAAACCAAGTAATAAATATTGAAACTTTCTTCTTTATTTTGACCATGAGGACTTCTTTCAGATGTATTTTTGTCTTTATTTGGGGAAAGAAGAGAAGAACACAGAGAAAGCATGTTCATCTCTCATCTCAATTAAATCCCTAGCCAACCTCCACTGCCAATAGAGGTACCAATTAGTACTAATTGTAGTAGACACTAATAGTGTAGACACCTGTCACTATCTATTGAGCTGGGACCATCAGTAAATTCACAAAGGCCACCAAAAAAAAAAACATCTGGAATAATAATGATCATCATTTTGGTACCAACCCAGTCTGAAATTAAACTGTTGATTCAGAGGCAAAAAGCTGAGCAATGCTTTTTGAAGGTACTATAATCTAATAGAAGTAATGCACATATATATATATATATATAGTTTTTTATTGCAGAAACACACAAAAAATGATACAGAACTGGTTACCATAGCAACAGTGCTTCCTGCACTGCATGGACCAACGATCCTCACTATTTTTGAGCATTACAATGGATTCGTGCTTTATAAAAAGAAACAAAATACTGCCGTGTGTTCCCCCCCCCCCCCCCAACCCCCAACAGTGGCAGGACCTGTGTGGGTAGAATGATCAACCCCAGTCTGTCCTAATCCCCTCCACCGCTGAGGTGTACATCATTCATGTCCACATAGGGCAACGTTCAGGTTCTACTATTTCATGTGTAATAATGTCACAATTTTGTATGTAATATGTCACAACACAATGAAAGGTAGCCACCTTTCATCTTGACAAAAAGCATGCGGAGTCTGTCAGCTTCAGCACAACAAGGGCAGTTCAAGGACTGAGCCTTGAGCATTGTTTCCAGGCCACCTACTGATTACGTGATGTAAGTCATTCCTTTAAATGCTCCCTTCCCTCAAAGTGGTTGTGGGAAAGACAAAAACCCTTATGATGTGAATCATGCTAAACCAGCCATTCAGACACAGGACATGTGCTGCTTGGCTTGAGAATGGGAAGCAGCACCTGTTGGTCTTGGGGGAATTTGTAATTCCCGCAGTTATTCTGCAAGCACTCCAGGCACACACAGCAAACACTACTGGACTGATAACAAGCCCATAAAACACTGAATATTAGAGATTACATGAAAGCATGGTAGAGAAAAATTAGATCAATTAAAAATCCCTTCCAGACCATGATTAGTTATTATTATTTTTTAATTCATTGTATTATACACTGTGCATAAGAGAAAGGCTAACAAACATAAATAAGAGGGAAGTTAATAAACACATAAATTTCCATTTTTACTTAGGCCTCTTGCCTGGAATAAATGGAAGTGGTAACTCATGTAGATGAGTAAGATATGTTCTAAAACCTTCTAGATGAGGAAGCCCTGCAGAAATACCAACAGAATGCCCTTTGTGCGTGGCTTCTCTTTGGCAAGGGAACTGCCTGAAGTACTCAGAGGTGCTCATCTTTCCTTCTTGTGGAACAGATGGGCAGCCATGGATTCTCAAGCAGGTTCCTTGCATTGAAGGAAAAGGGGGATTGGGAGTTAGAAGGTTCCTTATGTTACTTCCTGCTTGAAGCTGAGCACAAAACAAATACACAGGAATATGGAGAAGCCCATGGGAAAGCCAAAGCCAGACATGTTTCATTTTCAGTTTACAGAATAATTTTTTGAACTTCTGCATGTTGGGAAATCTTCCACAAAGATTATTGTAATCTCTCATAAGCCTGTATCTTGGGGCCAGCAATATACATCAGCTCCAGCAGTGCCTGATGGGACCAGTGATGCTCGTAAGGGTGGTCTCTTTTCTTCATTACTCTCTTGGAAGAAACACAGGGAAGGTTTGCATTAATCCCTAACTCACCGGGGAGAACTTGGATCTGGAGTTCCCTTCACTAACCAGAGGGCTGTGAAGAAAAGTGCTGGTTTGCTCCTTGCCTTTTGGTACAGCTCTTCACATTGCTGAAACAGGTGTGATGAAGTGATGTGCTTAACAGTGCAATCTGCCTGTGTGCTCTGGTGGAAAATACTGCTGCATGCAACTAAGTTTCCACTCAGGGGCCTGAGTGTACACCCTGAAAATACCCTGCCTGTGAGAGAAGTTACTTGACAAAGACATCCCCCTTTATTTCAAGAATTAATTAAATGTCGTCATCAAGGGATGGTGAGAGAACTCAGCAAAGAACTTCAGAGCAGAAGCTGTAATCAAACTATGGAAATCACTCAACCCACATTTGCTCCAGCAGGTGGGCAAATGCAGTCTGCTCTGAGTGGGATGAAAAGGTCCACAGAAGGAGATGAAGTTATTTCTTCAGCCCCTGAAGAGCAACCTTCCCCATCTCATGTTTCAAGCCAGAGTATTTTGACTGACACAGAAAAGGGTACACGGCAGCCATCGCCTTCCTCCCACTGCCCTTCAGCAGTGAGGATTTGGAAAAGTTATAAACCAAGCTGACACAGGTAGAGAATTACAGGGTGTCCTTCCTCACTTACCAGTTGAAAGAAGGGAGAGCCAGTCTTTGTCATGAGGGGTGAAAGAAATCTCATTTTTGAGAGCACACTGTGCACTGTTAGATCCCTCATTTATTTGATTGCTTAATTCAGTATGTGGCTACACATACTTCAGTATGTGTAGTCAGACCTCTGGTGTTCATTTTTAGTCAGTTGACAAACTGACTGAAAGTTTGAGTCGTTTGATCACACACTTCACGAAGTAATAACTGGCTGAATCATGACAGATCCAGGTTGGATTCTCCTTTAGCTGATTTCATAGTAGACCAGAAAGCTGCCTTGTGATGAATGTAGCTTAAGTGTCTCTTTGATCAGGCAGTTTGGCAGTGTTTATTACACTGCAGGTATATCATGAACCTCTGTCACAGTCTCCTGCTGCCTCCACTCTGTCTGAAAACCATGACATACTCTCTCCTCCCTCCTCCTCTGGGGCCACCATCTCCCTCCTCCCTTGTCTCAGTTGATGACTGTCCAGATAGACCTGTATTCATCTGGCTTGCTCCAGTATTTCTGTGCCCCCAGGGAGAGCCCTGTACCCTGTCCATACTCAACCTATTGGTCCTCAGCCTGAGTATGTGCACTGGTGATGTTTTGGTGGGGTTTCCCTAGTGCCACGTCCATCCACAGCCTTCTCTTAATAGCTAGACTGCATTTTTCAAGTTGGCTCCGCATATCTAACTGCCACAGCACCCACCTAAAGACAAAAGCCACCTACACCATGTGGACCCAGTTGGGTGCTGTATTATTCCACCATTGGCTTTTACAGCAATAGATTGTGTTGATTTCTGCATAAAATACATAATTTAAAAAGTTAAAGAAATACAAACAACGATCTTTATGACAGAAATGGTTTCTCTGTTCTTTGTTTTTACAATTCTCTGTCATCAACTGGAAATACAGTTTCATTTCATTCCCACTTGTAGACACATACATTAAAGATTTGCTTACTCTGAGTAAATATTTCTGCAATATTCACTATCTGCTTCAGTTTAGGAGGCCAAAGTAACTTTGGGAAACTACATTACAAGTTGAATCACTATGATCCTGGCCTCTTACAAATAATCCCAAATGATCCCATGCATAATCAGGGAAGAAATCTCATCTAGTCCATAAAACTATCTAAATGGTGTAGTTGGTGTTTCTCATTCAGAAAAGATATATATTTTTTTTTTTCATATAGTTTTGGAACACCACATTTCAGATTCTTCAGCAGATTTTGGCTCAGAAGCAGATATGAAAAGAGCATGAGAAGCACTTTTTCAAAATATTTAACATTTTTTCTAGATGTATATTACAATTTTCAGAATCTGCATGTTCTCACTCTATCCATCACCCAAACAAAGGGACCTTTCAAATAATTTATATGAACAGAAAAACTGAAATGCTAGTAATCAAAAACTGACAAGTTTTACCATCCCTGTGTTGAACTAGCACTTTGCCAGAATCTACTCTGATCTTACATATATACTTTGATAAATTGAAAATGGTTCCTTCCTGAGAATTTTTCTCATTTGAGAGAATATTCCTATTTTAGTATGGGTTGAAATAATGCAGCAGAGAGTTTATGGTGACTTTATCAGGATGGGACTGATAATTTTTGAATGTCTGATTATTCCAAATCTTCTGCCTAGACTATCTTTTTGATGACAGACTTTGAAACACAGCTTATAGGAAAATATTATCATCTTGGCTGGGCTTCACAAATGAAGATTTGGGAAAGGCTCTACTCACATTTGCTACAAGCACGCTGGTGGCTAAAAAGGCCAATGCGAGATAGGCAAGTCCGATTGCAAAAGGCACAGTGGAATGTCTCCATCAGCACTACTGGCGAGGCACAGTTCTTCTTCCTGCATTGCCTTTTTTCCTCCAGACTGATTCTGCGTGTGTACTCAAAGGAGGCAGCAGCGCTTATGGATGGTGTGTCTCCATTTCTCCCGATTGGAGGCCAGGGTGGACCACTGATGGTGGTCAATATGGCCAAGGCT
>JAWWEW010000041.1:46173931-46207473 GCA_035583185.1 Anabacerthia variegaticeps | reverse complement strand
GGTGATCCCCCATCCTGGAGACGTGCCCTGCCCAGCACAGCTGCGTTCTCAGCAGCATGGCCTCGATACTGGTGATCTCTGCCTGTTTGAGGACAGACACATTAGTCATGTAATCATAGGAAAATATAAATATAAAACAAAAATATATGGAGCAAGAGGCTTTATCTTGACTATCCAGAGATTAAAATGATCATGGCTTGTGAGCCCTTCAGTAAATACCCTCATGGCATTTTCTAGTACTTTTTATTTTTGGTCGGATACATTTCTCCATTCACTAGAATCTGTCAGTTGTCATAATAGCCTTTATCAGACAGTGTGGATAAAAATATATTATTTATGTAGTTGAGCTACTTATGTTACATCTGAATCAAATTCTTAGTTTTGTGTATTTGGGGAAGCTACAATTAATGCAGTAAGTTTTAGCACCAAAGGTATAATAATATTCTTAAAGACTTATTTGCACTGAGCACTATTGGTACTTCTCTTCATTTTAAAAATTTATTTTTTTTTTTTGCATTCATTGGTGTGTGATATTGTCCATGGATCTCATTTCTGGCGCTTGCAAATACAAAGTTCAAAGTTTTGTCTAGGCTGTCTGGCAAACAATGCTCTCTGTATTGAAAAGTGCAGAATATGGTATGAACTCCCTTTTATCATGCCAATTAATGTTTGACTTGTTTTTCTGCCATGTGATGAATTAAAAATGCATGATTTAGATACTGGAGAGCTAACCATTTTCTAGATATAATCCCCTGGATGCTGCCATTCTTCCAGTTGATCTTTTTGCCCTCCGTGTGTTGGCGAGTACCATATACAGCCTACTGCTCAGATCTTTCCCTAACAGATGGCTCTCTTTACTAGTTAGGACTCAATCTGGTGATTCCCTTTAATATGCTTTAGACTGAAGATTATCCAGGGACAGGCATCTGATTCATTCTCCTAAAGCAAAAACAGCTAAGAAGATAAAGTTAAGCAGACGTGCTTTCTGGACTATGTGCTTTCCTATATACCTCATAAATCAGAATATTTGTCAACATCAATTAAAGTGTGGTTTCCCCAGTAATAAACATTATATAGAGAAACAAATCAGCTTTCATTTATTCTGTCAGAAATGGAAGGAGAGCATTTCATAACATTTTGTGGATAATCTCTGTGGAGTAAACTAAACACAATTACATATTTGGTTTTAATTAAAACTCTGGATACCCTTCGAGTTTCGTTAGGAAGATGTCCTGGGTATGATTAGCTGAGGCTTGTGCTGAGAAGTTAATTTGACATACAACATATTTTTCATGAGGTAACAGTCTCAGGAAGTTATTTGTAATAGCTATCTTTCCCGGGCCTGTGGGGGCAACAAAAAGTAATGGCTTATCCTGAAGCAGCAACTTCTCCAGTATGCAGCACATCTGCATAACAGTCCCAGTGGTGCTCACAGTAATGTCATTAAGCTGAGAGAAAAAAGAAAGAACCAAAAGATGCAGATAAAGGTGTTTCATTACCCACTGTACACAGAACAACAGTAGAACTCAGTCATAAAATAGTTTCAGGTCACAATAAAAGCAAAACCCACAGAAAATACCTGGGAATGACAAAAGAGTTCAGTTTATGAGCACTGGGCTGACTGGAATTGCCAAGTTGGAGACTTAAGCACAAAAGAGCACTAAGAAATCCTGTTTGGTATGAGGGAAGGAGGCTATTATACCCAAAGCTGGTAATGAGAATGCAGTGTCGTTAACTGTTTTCTTTTACAATATTTGACACCAGGATGGCTTGATGCTATGTTGTTTTCTCTTCAAGCTACAGTTTTCCTTTGCAAGAGTGTGAGAGCAGAATTCTAATGTGAGTATACGCTGGGAAAAAGGGCCTCACTGCTCTGCTTTGTCTTTTTCAATCTCTTACACTTTACTGGAAGGTCATTTCATTTATTACACACAGAAAAGGGCAGGATCCAGGCTTAAAACTTGGTACATACTCGTATATCAAACTGGCACTTATTTTATTCTCTCCTGTGTGGCTTACCTTCCTGCCCTCATTGCTGCTATAGGTGAATGTGTCTGGCTAGACAGAGGTCAAAATGATCTCATTGCATGCACTCCTCCTTTGCTTTTCGCACCCTTCCAAAGCAGTTACCTTATCTTGGGGTATTGGTGGCAGAATTGTTCTGCTGTTCCACAGGGTATGTTCTAACCTCAGCAGCTATTCGTCTGCATGAGAAAGCTACAAGGAACATGTGCTCCTTGCAGCAAGTTCACAAATCAATTTCATCTATTCACAGCTGGCTTATTAAGGGAATCTAGCAAATGACAGTATCATTGAAGCATTATGTTTCCTGCCCTTTTCCTTTTGAACATAGCTTTGAAAATGCAACCAATATAAGCTGATAGAAACCAATTGCTGGGGTTGATAGGTTGTCATTTATGTTTCCTGAAAACCAGAAGTTATTCACCGTCCTCTCTACTGGGGTCCAAATTTTGCTTTGAGCAACCACGGCTGCAAGTACCTCATTTTCTGTGCCTGTCAGGGCTGCATGCAGTGCCATGTCTGCACTGCCTGCCCCAGTGGGTGGGCTGGCATCTCTCCTCCCAGCTCAGCCTGGCCACAGCACAGCTACCAAACTGCTGGGCAGTCAGCGGTGCAGTACTTGTACAGGGCTCTGGTACAGTAGGTCAAGGTGTGGAAGTGCAGAGGACTGAAATAAAAAACACATCTTAGGTAGTGCTGTACTTTTTTATGAACTCTCTCTGTGGTCGAGGTTGAACCATTCAGGTTTCCTCCATCATTTCTTCTGGATTAGCACTGACAATGCATTTGCACCACACTGGGTATATTGTGTGCAGCAACACTTTGCCAGGCAGCACACAAACAGGTAAAGCTAACCCACCTCCTGCGAGAGCCTAAGTTATGAACTGCCAAAACAACTAAATGGTGGGATGGGAAGTCAGAGAGGTGGTATGATGTCCCAGTTCAAAATTACAATTCTGAAGCAAAATATTTAACAACTTCCCTGGCTGCCTGTGACTCACTCCAGGGTCCCTTCCAGGAGGATACTGTGGTGAGCAGCATAGGTTCATAAGACCCACTATCCTTTAGTGAGGATGTCTGTAACATTTATAGGATGCCATGGCTAAATATACAAAATACATCAGTGCATAGGGAGCTAACAACATCCTTTTCATTTAAATGATAAGCCTTTGAAACCTTTTAAAGCTACAGATTGAAGAGGAACCAGTTGAACAGTGCTCCTGCAGTAAAATATGGCCTCTCCTCTGGGTTTCCCACCTGTTTTGGTAAAAAAACAAATTAGTTCTGTTTGGAGTGTGTCCTGAAGTACTGTTGCTCTAATCAGCCCTCTTCCTGACCAGAAGCTGGCTCTGGGCCTGGCTGTACATTACCAATGGGCTGGAATTAGACATTCTTGTGACGGAAAAGCCTTTTCAGTAGTGCCTCACCCCTGTCCAAATCACATACTAGGGGACCTTGATGTGCCCTTTAGATGCAGAGCTTGAGGCTGCCATAGAAAAAGGGAAAGAGAAGAACCAGAGAAGAACAGAAAATTCCAAAAACCGTTTAATTACCACAGAAGTTTTGTGGCTCCAGAGTGCACTCTATACACCTGAGGGTACACAATTAAGCTGTGAATTAACCACAGTTTGACCTGTACAATATTGGTAGCTGTCCTTAGAGATTGGCTTCACTCCAGTCCCAACTTGCAGCCTAAAAGGTTAAATAAATAATACTTCATATTGTCAATAATCCATTTTTCCTGCTTTCAGCAGTAGGAAGAAGGTGAGCATAGAGCTAATTAAAATACATTTGTTGAAAAGGTCATGCAGTGAGCTACAGTTCAGCTGAATAGAAGGATTACAATCCTATTCACACAATCTGGTGACAAACATACTGCAAATGGAGCCTAAGATACAATTAAACTGTTTTGCTGTCACAGAATGGAAAAATGGCTCAAACTTAACAGTATTCAGGTTCTCAAAAAAAAAAAAAAAATCAAATTCCCAATCCTTAGTGTTCTCAACATGCTCTGGTACAGTGGTAATGGGCTATGGCCATGCTTTTCATTAGGGATTTAAGGAGTCACCTGCTCTAATTCTACTCACAATGCAGTTTGAGCATCTCATTCATGTTCCTGTAAAAATACCACTTTACTTTACAGAAGTAATTTGTACAGTGCAGTCACATGTTAGTGACTACTACCTTCTGGCAAACAACTAAGCAATTAATATCTATGCTCTGTTTGAAACCACTGATCATCTCCCTCATCCTGGGAGAAAACTTACAACAAAGTTGTGTGTGCCTATGTCTAAATGTTCTTCTGCAGAGTCTGATCTCAGTTCAGGAGTCTGATATTTGACTTTATCAAAGATGAGAACTGTTTTATATTTAGATTTTATCATCCACCAGAGGAATCTAAAGGTATCTCCTCTGCATGAATGCATAAAAGAAGTTGTGAACATCACATTTTTCATGCTACTCACTGTTCTGAGTCAGACACCTCCATGACGCCATAGACCGAAGAAGATTTTTATGCCAAGGATAGTTGAACATTAAAGAGAAAAAGATTACATTCATCAGCCTCTCACATTACCCAGAAGAGGTTTGAAAAGCCACATACTTGCACTGCTTGTGATCATTATTTACCCTGGGGCTCTTTGTTGAAGTGCCAGCTCCCCATCCTAGTCAAATTTTATGACTAGGGCTTCTTCAGGAACTGAAGGGGCTCAGCAGTTCACAGAGCCTCTACACATGTGGTGCCTATGAGGTGATGCTGTAGGATTGTATGACCCATGCATTCCTGAATAGCCACCGTGTAGCAGGGAAAAAGATGCAGTTACCGTTTGTGCTAGAGGAAAGACTTTTCCGTGCATGGGAATGCATAACACCATCAGAAACAATAATAAAGTGAGAACATGGTACCTACTTGATTATACTTAGAGGTAAAAATGCAAATAGGCAGACAGCAGTTAGCCACAGATAGTGTAATTGCTAAAAATGAAAGGCAGCCAAAAGCCACAGCTATTTATAGGAGTTCAGGTTGAATTATGTGAGTTTTAAATTCATTATACAACTACAAATACTGACAGAATATGGAGTTTCAGAATATCCAATTTAATTCATGAAAACACAGATGGTCAATGACCAAGACTAAAAATTTGGTTCAAAATATAATGGACCAAAAGCCAGATCCCACAGTGCTGAACTCTTAACTCTTCTCCTTCTGAGATTACAGACCTCTTATGCATCCTAATAGGTTGCTTGTGTAGGTTATCTTATACATCATGTCATGAAGGGCAATGCTATACAAAGTTTTGCCCAGCTCTCCCCAAAATTTGAAGCAGCCTGGAGAAAGAGGGCAGACTAGCATGAGCTACAGTGGTTCTACACTGCAGCATGTTAACAAGAGATCCAGATTCAACATGCCACAGTAGAGATTCAGATGGCCGTGGAGTGCCCTGTGCAACTACACCCTAATGGCATGAACACACACTGCCAGTTCTCCAGCTGGAGGCATCCAGCCTGGTCTCCAATGGCACCACAGAACCATGTGTCACACAAGCATTGTCATATGCAAAATGGGCACACAAATAGCCAGCATGCTGTGCAGAAAGATGCCTAAAGCTAGTTGACACATGCAGATAATGACAACAATAAGTCTTCAGTCCTGTCCCTCAGGCAGAAGTTCCTACCAGAACTCTCTCTTGAAGATTGACATTTGTACTTTCTTCCTTCCCATGGACTAAGCAGAATCTCAATTCCACTGCCAAAGTAATTCTTATCACTTAATATCCTCCTTACTCTTCACACAAAGACAAAATCAGGAAGCTGTAGGCTAGCATGGAAAAGGATGCTAATCAGCCCCTATGTTGAAAGTGTGTCACTATATAAAAATAATGCAAGATAAGTACGTGAACCAGGAAGAGGGGGTTGATGAAACATATTTAAAAAGTAAATTTGATTATATTATAGTCCAATAGTTTAAGGAAAAAACATTCATCTGTGAGAAGAGGGGCTTGATTTCCAGTATGGTTTAATCGGACAACCCAGAACAAGGACTAAAGTGAGGTGTTTGTCACCCCAAGGTAGCCTCTGAATCAGTACAGACTATAGCATTGTACTCAGTCTACTACATCATCTCTGAACTTGTTCAGTGAACAGTGGCACAGTCCCAGAGGTACTTCCGTTGTTGCCTCTGGGTCTGAAGGTTAGAGGGTCTCAGAGGGCCCTTCATGCAAAGCAGACTTGAGCAGTGATCAGTTGAGCACTTGATAGATGAGCACAGGAACCACAAGCAAAGTTTGTACACTGAGAGGAGGGGGAGTTGTTCTGAAGGATGACACAGCTGGGCTTGGCTTCCCAGGAAGCCTGATCTGACTGGCCATGGCCTCCAAAGACTGATCAGGCTGGCCTGTAGATGACTCTTCAAAGGGAAAGTTTCCTCCGGGTTTGATCCGAGGCTGGAGAGGGGTTGCTCACCTCTTTCAAAACAGGGGGAAGTTGACAGGGATTAAACAGAGTCTTTAGGCATTTCCAGAGTCAAATGAATAAAATAATTAACTAAAAATAGAGTAAAAGGAGAAATTCTGTGAGTAATACTACAAAAAGCTCTTTTCTTTCTTATATTATCTACTCTGTTACACAATATGAGTTCTGACTTGAAATTTCTGAGACCACAGCTGGGATTTGTGATTCCGTCCTTCTCTCTCATACAGACTTCAGTGTCTAATAAGGATTAAGCTCATACTGCGCACTTTATCTCAGTGGGCATCCTAATTACAGTCTTACTCCTCTGCACAGCTGTTTATTTTTATCAAACTTGTGGAATTTAATATATTTAAGACTGTCATTCCCCTTTCAAATCTGGTTGAGAACTAAGTAATGAGTTCAAAATGTAGTCACAGAGAAACGGTAGGTAAAACAGATGTATTTAGGATGATCACTTCAGTCTTACTTTCTTAAGAAACTAGGTAAAATCTGCAGTACCTATGAAACTAAGGTACTTCCAAAGGGAAGACACAATGAAGGGAAATCTTTAAAGGTATTTTTTGGAATCACATGCTCAGGTTTTATTAAGTCCTACCAGAAGATCTATATCTGGGAGATTTTTCTTCATTAAAAACAAAACCAAACTGAACCAAGCCAAACAAAACAAAACTAAACTAAACTAAACTAGACTAAACTAAACTAAACTAGCAAGCACTCCAGAGGAAAGGACTCATTTGTTGTCTTACCACGTTGAACAGAAATCTTCTTCTTTCGACCCACATGACCCTGCATAATGTTAGCTGCACTAATTGTAAACAAAAGTCACACTGTCAAAATAAAAGGGAGATGAATTAACAACAATAGGGTTCATTAAAGCTTGTTAATCTTTCGAAGGATAGGTGCAATATAATTGGAAGGAAGGCTAAGAGCTATGTGGATAAAATATTTCAAGGGAATACATTTCACTTCAAATGACAAAATATAATTAAAAGTGAGCTGTTATATCAACTGTCAAAAGCACAGTTATAGCTGTCTTTTTTTTTCCTTTACATTTTAAATGCAGTGATGTTCTTTAGCCAGCTTTCCGAGACTGTCTGACCTAGTGTGCTCTGCTCTGGTTTTAGCTGCAGGCTCTGTCAGGTTGGTTCTCATTGCTCCAAGAGCGACTGTAGCCCTTGTGTATTTTCCACTCTTTTCCTCTTTTGTATCCCACCCCATATACTTAACTGCTAGATCATCTTCACAACATCTGCTGCAGCTTTCCTTTTTCTCATTGAAACCTACTTTCTTTCCCTAGCAAAGTTGATACTCATTTTGACAACCATCCACAAAATCTACTGTTTGGAAGTGACTCTCTCCTGTCTGTAAGCCAGACATCCAGGGATCTGCAGTTTTCTACTTCAGCCCCTGAGAGATCCCTCTGTGTCAAATGTCTCAACCTACTCTCCTGGACTCTTTCTGTTTTAACTCTTTGCCCCATAGTCCTTGCCTCCTTCTCTGTAATTTTGTAGTCATAATATTTTACCCAATATTAGTTCTTATTCATCCTCCTATTTGAGGTGCCTGAACTTCTGCTAACAGTGCTTTTGTGGTTTGAATATCTTCTCTCCTCTGCTGGGCACGGTAGTCTCATGGTTATGGTTCAGGTCCCCTCAGCCAATGCAGTGCTCCATTCCCTGGACTACCATCTGCTATCACTGCAGTGTCAGACTCATCTACCAGCCCACACGGAGGGAAACCTGGGAAGTATAAGCTTAAAGCTGCAACATCTGCAGCTACAGCATACACTCATGAAGAGGATTTTGCTTGTCTCCTTTTGCATTATTGCATGCTATCTCATCTCTAGGTTTAATGCTGCTTCTTCTGGTACTGCCTATCTCAGCTAGACAGTCAGCTCCTTGAATCACAAGCTTTTATGTGTAAGCTATCTGAACAGCACACATACACTCCAGGTGTCTCTTCCTTCAAGTATAAGCACATTATATTGCTCTCACAGTCAAAATAGATGCTTTCCAGGGAGGGAGGAGAGATGGAACTAAATAACAGCATAAGTTGATTTCCCCACCATATCATTAAGACCTCTCATGTAATTTTGAGGTCCGGTTTGTAACCAGAAACTGGGTGCTTACACACACACATAGCTGCCTTGGTCTGAATGTACACACAGAGATCTGCCAGTGACTATTGCCAGGGACCTGAGGGCACCCCCAGCAACAGCATCCCTGCCTGAACCCTCGGCGTTCCCCCCACCCTTCCTAGACCTCAGGACCCCATTTTGGGCATCAGTCCCTGTCCCAGCAAGGCCAACACAGGGACAATCTCCAGGTCCCTTCAGGAGCTCAGGGGAACCGTGAGCCTTGACCCTTCCCCACAGCCCTGTGGGGCCATCCTGGGGCTTTGTCTGAGCCCATATCCTGACACTTGCCCACAGGCTGGTGTCCTGGCCTGGCCTCAACCTGTCCCCAGGGAGGGGCCGATTGCCAGGGCTGAGGTTTCTCCAGTAACCACCATCTACTCCTGCTCCTGGCTGGGGTGGTGGGATGAGCCCTCGCTATCCCATGGAGAGGCCAAAGCTGCCAGAGGGCCCTGGAAGTTGTTCCCAAGGGTCCAGCATTTTCTGTAGGCTTTCACAGAGAAAATACTGGGAATGGTTGGATCTCTTCTGCAAGAGCTGTGTCTGGGTCACCTCCATTTCTCTGCTCACACTGAAATTACCAGAATCTGTCAGATTTTCATGTAATGTACAGAGTTGTGGTGCTTATATTTCTGGAGGGCTATTTGTATTGTATTGGTGCAAAGAAGCCACCCACGCTATTCTTTTGGCACCTCATATTTGCCTGGCTGCCAGGCTTACCACAGTGCAGTCTGGTCATGGCTGCATCAGTGTGATGCTCCTGAAGTGTCAGATTCTCTCCTCCTCACGCCACTGTGACATGACACCTACCATGTTCAGCTAGATGCTGAGTGCCAATTGCATTTACTGTGAAAAGTAATCAGGAAGGAATCACTTGATAATATATTGTGAAACTGCTGTTCTATTAAAACCTTCTGTTCCCACATCTGTAAGTATCCGGTCTCTGATTACAAACCATACCTCAGATCCTCAGGGCTCCAGAGCTGAGCATCAGTCTACCTCTTTTCCATGCCAGTGGCATTGCTTTGCCTCCTTGGCTCAAAGGAACTGCTTGTGGTGGACTTCAGCCTTAGTCAAACTGTCATGGTTCACGTGAGTGTCCATGCTAGAACTGGTGTGAGCTGGACATAAAGATGACATCTCTAGACTCTTCTGTGAGATCCAGTGCTGGAAGTGAATGGTGGAGATCACGGATCCCCTAGACATGATCTTAGCTCCTACCTCTGACACGATGATCTGAACTAGCTCAGCATCTCCCAGCATCTGTTAACAACATACCATCCCACAGGACATTCCAGAACAATCCCAGTGCCTCAAAAGTGCTCTAAAGAGCTGGGATCAGCAGTGCACTGCTATGGTACCTGCTGTCTGCTTTCACCAAGTGTGGAGGTAGTTGTGGGCATAGGTGGCTGTTAAATTAGCTGAGATGGGGAAATGAGAGAGAATCCTGAAAAAGGGAATTGAATCAACATCAAATATTTCATCCATGAGTTCGTATGCTTGTATCCTGTCCCAGTCATCTCTTACGTATTAGTAATAGCTCCTCACTAACAACTCTGACCTTAGAAACGGGAAGTAGTCTGATTATATGCATATAATGTGTCTAGCACCCTGTGCATGCTATATATAAATAATTCATAGTGTTCCTAATAACATGACAATACTATTCACAATTTTCACAATTGTCATTTTCATCCTAGCAAAATAGGCAGGCAGAAGCCTCATCTGTAGTAAATGAAAAACACCTTAAGAAAGGAAAAGTATGAACAGAAACCAAAGGAAGCAAAAATATCCTTCTTTCTAACATATCTGAATCTCTGACCCATGAGCTTCAAGCACGTCAGTTTTAGGCTCAGGGTTAGAGTGTGAAATGAGTGGGACCAAAACTCTGCCTGAACATGAAGATTTAAGGTGTCCCCAGAAGTTATCTCTTCAATTTTTGGTAGAGAAATAGTGTACTATCTGAGGTAAATCTTCTAGTTCAGTGATATTTATACTGTCAGCTTAGGATATCTTCCAGATGAGGTATGTATAATTGTAATAACAAAGATTATTACTGCAGGTTAATTGCATAACTACAAGGGTATACAAGTTGTTTAAATAACACTGCTGTGAACACAGATCTGCTTGCCCACTATCACTGTATTTTAATATGCTTTCTTGTGGTGTGAATTACGATTAATGAATTTCTAGGTGAATGAAATACAATATTGTGATTCAAAATAACGCATTAAAATGTCTCTACTGGCATCTCTGCATTAGAAAGAAATTAGGGTGATTCTTTAGTCTTGGTTTGTGTGAGGTATTCTCAAATATATTTTATCAACGACATCTGAGAATTTTTGAAAATTGGAAGGGATTTCTTCCAAATATATAAAGCTTATCTTTAAAACATATAAATAATTATCTGGAAGGAAAACATACTATCCTTTTAGAGTTCTGGACTGTGACGTCTGTCATGGGTATCTTTGGGGTCTTAATGGAGTTTTTTTTCATTTGTGTTAAGTCAGACCTTGGTGTATTAAAACAAACCCAGCTTATAACACCAGTTCAATGAAGCGCTTGAATATCATGTATCTCCACTATTGTGTTATACATAGCTTTGGATAGGGTTGATTTTCTCACAAGAGCAGGAAATTTATGATCATTTCTAGCACACCGAAAAAATGTCTCATGTTAAGACGTTCATTATTAAGTCTGGCAACAAATTTGACTTAACTCAGCCACAATTAAGTATGGAACTATTGACGATAAAGAATAGATAAAGAATTCAATTATTTTAAATGCTTACTATTTTTATAAAGAAAAGACTTTAATTTTTTATGAAATCCTGAAGCTTTCTTTACACCACTGTTTGAATGAAAATATTATCGTTCTCTCTATTTTCTGATTAGAAATGGGCAAAAGAAACATACACATACTGACTTTTTAATGTGGGTGTGTTTTTTTTTTTGTTTGGTTGGTTTTTTTTGTTTGGTTGGTTGTTGTGGGTTTTTTCCCTTTCTGTCTGATTATAAGAATGCGAATGGCATTTTGGCTTTTTTTTTTTTTTATTTTTTTTATTTTTTTTTATTTCTGTTTTACTTTGGTAGACATAAGCCACATAAAACCAAAAGACCAAACAACTGTTGCAGCCCAAGGATGCAGACTACAGACTAACAAAGAATTTGTTCTGGTTTTGAAACGTTTATATTTCCAACAATGATGTGCTATGTTGCAAGTACAGTTGATACAGTATATTCTCATTAAATACTGCATTCAAGTCCTAAAACTCAAAAGGTGCAACCCCTCTGCAAGATATTGATGAAAAACTCCACTAAATTGTTTGTGCCAACTTCAATTCCCTGAACAGTGGCCCTTTAATATTTTTTCTAATAGGAATCATAGACCCAGGCTGCAGCATACTAATGAGTCTAAGCCTACCAATTACATTTTGCTCTCCATTTCAGATTAAATGACTGCCTGTCTACCCACTCATGCAGTCCACCCCCTCCCCACACCATGGTGTCCTGCTTTTCAAAAATAGAAATAATAACAATAATAATGTACTGTATCTTTCCACTTAGCTACAACTCTATATGCTTTGTTAGGCTAATGATAAAGAAAATGCCTGAATCTCAATGTTATGGTAGCTGCTTCATGAGGATAATCAACTTGCCATGCATCCCTGATGCTTTGCACAGCAGAAGAGAGAGATAGGCTTTAAGGAGTCAGAAACAGCAAAGTGCATAGAGAAAATAAAAATAACCCATAGATGAAAGAGCAGAAGAAAGATGATAGGTAAAAAAGTAAAACTGCTTGGAATTTTCCACTTCATTCTTTTCCTCTGGAGAAGACTTTTTTCCGTTACATGACCTTTTTATTGTTTTCTTTTAGAAAAAGGTCCTTTCCAGCTTTCTGGCAACCCTTTTCTCCACATTCCTGGTTCAGAAGGCAACTGGGATATCTGCTGTCCATACTCCACTCACCCTAGCTGCCAGAAAACCAGTAGTTTGAGATGGTCAACTTCCAGCAATGCATGGAAGATTGTTCTCAGTCATTCCATTTGCCTGACAGGTGGACACCCAGGCATGCAAAGAACATTACACCTCCTTTGGGCTCACACCCTGTACATCAGCAAAAACAAGGAGGTTGAAAGAGACCCATGCCTCTAATGATCTGCCCTCTACTTCTGTATGTCTGGCCCCACTTTGGACATCAACAATGTACTCAGTATTTTATTAGCTGTGCCAATAACATAGACACACCAGCCTGGGACTTCTGGAGTAACACAAGCTTGCTGTCAACACAGAAATTTTCCTCAGCTCCAGGCTTAGGCTTATCCTCTTGGGTTTCCAAACAGATTGGAAAGTAAGAGAAGGAGAGTAAGGCAGCAAAAACAGGCTACTTTGACGAGAGTCAGGGATTTGGTTTATGGAGAACAGCTGCACGAATTGTTTCACAGAGGCTTGTAGGGCATGGTTATAATATTCCAGAACTTGAATTTTACATGTGTCCAGGGATACCATGGATAGGGTTAGGGCAGGACCTCAAATAGACAGGTTGCATTAGATCAGAGGCAAGCTAAAGCCTCTCAGCATGCTTGTCTTCACCACCATACCTCCACACCCCACACCCCCCCACACACCACTGCCTTCAGTGTCTCATCTTCAGGAACTGGAAAACATGCTTTCAAAGGATATTTCTCACAGCTCTTCACCATGGGTAGTAGCCTAGTTCATTCCCACCATAACGAGGAGGATGTCTTGTGCCAGGGGGATGACTACTTAGGCCTATGGAATTGTAGCAACCTGCCTGCTCTGGAATTTTGGTGGAAACAGAACAGTTTAGGAAGATTTGCTACACTCATCTTCATAGCAGAGAGGGTTACTGTGGTTGACAGTTTCACTTTTGGCCTGTGAGTAGTTGAGGTCTGTGTTGACATTTTGCTGATGAATTTTTCCCCTCTGCAGCTAGGGACCAGAGGAACACATTGAGCCAAGAAATATACCCATTTCTTGGTGAGATGCTTATCTATTGTTGTGCACAGGAGGAGGACAGAGCTGGGGTTACTCTGAAAAATTCTCCTTTCCTCTAAGTGCCATGGTCTTCCATGGCCCTTATCTCAGCTGCAAACTGAATTCATTGTTAATTAATTAATTTCTTCTGAGAATAATATACATTTCTCTTCCTTACTTTTTCCTCTGCCTCACCACAGGTGGACTCCTGTGCTGTGCCAAAGTCCTTTGCTCTGCTTTCAAAGCAGTTAGAAAACCACCTCTCTCAAGCTTGACAGCTCACGTGTGAAGAGAAAAATGGGATACTGACAATGGATTGGCATGATGCCTGAAGAACAGATTCAGCAGCCCTCAAATCGGCTAAAATTAATGAAGGAGGATGGCTGACCTATACTGTAAAGCCATTCCTGGATTGCTTAATGATGATGAGTAAAGGTAATAAACTTGCTGCCTCAACCATGTTTTTCTCGCCTTGTCCTGAGCCCCTGAAACATTGAAAGATGGGATAGGAAAGATAGTTCTCTTTGTCATTTCTTTTCTAAGGCTGATTATATGTTCCCAAACTTCTTGCTGACTGTTGTACAAATGTGCTGTCTGGTCAGAAAGGGCCAGGTACTCAATTTCATCCCTGTCTAATTCTCATATGACCGGTCCATTTAGAGGATTCCTGGGCCACCTTCTAGAATAGATTTGCACAAAGACTTTCATTACCTTCTCTGCACAGACTCCATAATGACAGCAGAATTCACCCAACTGCCACACAGCAGGGTGCATGATTACCCTACTGAAATGAGTGGCAGAACTCCACATGTGGGAGCTATGCATGAGTTTTACAGAAATCATTGTTAGGTTACAAGTCACTAAATGACTCCCACTGGTTTTGAATCAAGCGCATACACTGTAAGAGAACTAAGGGAGTTAACCTACACTGCAGTTGTTAATTTGTCCTGGTTGACACAATTGAAAAAAAAATTCCACTGCGAAACACAAAAATTACATATATTCTGTCTGTCTGTTTGGAGTTCAACCATATAAACTGCTGAACTGGCACAACTACAGGAGCAGAAAGACCTCACAGGGGAAGAAGGGCAGGGATGGAGGCTTGGTGATTTGCACTGGAAGTTTTCTGGGGCAGGTCTGTGGCTGTGGGGGAATACTGTTCCATTAGAGAAGACTGCCTTTTACAGTTCTCCATTCATCATGTTCATCCTTCCCTCTCTCTAGGGTGCAAATGTCAAGTCATGCATTTTGACACCTATGGAGAGGCAGGATCATGAGACCTTCAAAAGAATAAGCAAAAGAATGGTTGCAGTTTGTCTTTACCCGTGGGATTAGGATTTCACCCAGCAAGTCTGTTTAACTGACATTTACCATATTCAGATACTTTTTACATTTCATTCCATTCAAATCTACTACTGTCAACTTCCAGTCAGAAGTATAGCACCAGCTGCAGCCCTCAACATGGTTAACTCTACTGCAGAAACAATTTTATTCTCTGGTAAAGTCTTACTCGACTGCCTCAATAACATATCTGGAAGAAGAGTCATTTGCCAAGAAAGGTTAATTGACACTCATGGAATATTCTAAGTTGGAAGGGACCCACAAGGATCTTCAAGTCCAACTCTTAAGCCCCTAAGAGTATCAAACCCACAACTTGGTGTTATTAGCACCATTCTTTAATCAACTGAGCTAACCCCAGGCTCAATCAGACAGTCTAACTAATACGTAAAAGTGTGAAATCTAAATATAACTAGATTGTCCAAGCACCAAGTATGAGTGAGAGGATACATGAACCACCCAGAAGGACCAAAAATCCCTGAACACCAAGGATGGAAAGGAGTTGATTAAAGTGGTGTCACAGATAAAAGCAGAAACAGTGGTACCATCATCTTTTCAGAAATGATACATTCACAGCTAAATATAAAGCCAAGCTTTGACAATATATAGGAGAACAGTTTTTCAGTAAGCCATTAAGCTCTGCCTCCTGAGACCTTAGACCTAGGCTCAGAAAGTATCTTAAAAGCCAGGGACAAAGCTTCCACAGCCTCCAGTATGGAAAAGATGACCCAATATATCTTCTTTGTTCATAATTTCTACAATTCTATGAGCTTTCATATTTGGAAAATAAAATTAATTTCTGTTCATTGAATGTTGCCACTGTCTTTTGCTTTGTGAAAGTAGAAACCTCTCCCCAAAAAGTTTCAGCTGCCCTTTATTGCACTCTTTCATCACTGTCACATCTTCGTCTTCAGGCTATCTGCACCAGAAAAAAAATTGTTTAGGAACTAAGATTAATAACAGGTTTATTGGAAGGGGTGAAAATGCAGTAGGATGCATGATTTTTAGCCTCTAGCTGTTAATGCAGCATCTTACATATGTTGGTATTCTTTGTCTTTGGAAAAAAAATACTGTTGCTACTGATACTGGAAATGTGGCATGTTCACAACAGTGCTCTGAGAAGACAAGTAATTGTTGACCAGTTGCTATTAATAAACAAAGAAACTCTACTTGGAGTATAGCAGTTCTTTCCGAGAAGAACATTTTTTCCAATTTGTCTAACTTACCTTTCCCCCCCCCCCTTTTTTTTTTTTTTTTAAGTCCCCGAGCACTCCTGAAATGTACTGTGTCATTTTTAAAATGAATTAAGGTTGAAATTAAGTGGAACAGTAAAAGGAACAGTGGGAATGGAAAGGAATTTTTTATTAAAACAGTAATGACTGAAGTTAGATATATGACTGTGGAAGAAAGCTGCACTGCCTGTAACAAGTGACTAGCACCTAGTAGGAACTCAGAAAAAAATTAGAATTTCAACAGGACTGAGTAGGGCCAGAAAGGTGACACAAAGGAAAGCTGGACAACCAACTGTGAATAAATTCCCTGAGTATTTTCTCCTTCCCTCTCTTACCCCTTTGGTGACAAATCTTCATCCTACCTCTGTACTCATTCTTGAGTATTGCGTGCTAAGTAGTTAGTTCAAATTTCACGGAGCGAAATTTGTTCCATTGGGAAATAATTGCTCCATTGGGGGTGCGGAAGGGGAATTTTTTATTACATATCTTGGAAAATGAGATGTGTTTGGATCATTAAGCCATTCTTTTCTCTCTAGATAAAATCAGATCAGAGGGCACTGAAGACATGACACTAACAGTAGCAAAGATAGATGGACAAATACAGAGATAAGATGGATAGACAGATATGACAGATGTTGATAACAAGGTTTTAATATACGGGGTAGAAGACATCGCAAAAAACTACAGCTTTCTCTGGCCAAATGTGGAAGTTGTTTTCTGGAATGTTACATTCGCTGTTAAGAATTCTGTAAAAGCATTAAAGCAATCTGATGTATATGATTTATAATAACTATAAAGAAGCTACCAGCCTGTAAATGGAAAAATGGAAAGGCTCTGAGGAGCAGAAAATCATAGGACAATGAAAATAATTTAAAAAATAGTATCCTCAAGTAATATAGACACTTTCTCACAGGTATCTCCAGAGAAGAAACTTCTTACTGAAATACACAGCAATCTAGCATCTAGTGCCTGCAAACGATTACATCATCTGCTATATTTAGAATACCTCCAGTGTAACCATGGAAACTGCTTTTGCTTAAACTCACATTATTCCCTTCAACATTAGTTGACAGTACAGTAATACTTTTGAAAGCTCACAAAACAATTAATTTATCACCGTTATTATATGCTTGTATATATAACAATGTGGGGTTTGTCTTTTCTTAAGAATGCATTATGCATGCCCAGAGGTGTATGCACCCAGAGGTGTCAGATTTCTGACAAAGACTACAAAGAGCCAGATTCATGGCATTGGAGTGCACATACAAGACTCCAGGAGAATTCACAGTACATCTCTGTACTTTGCTTTGGGCCAGCTGCCTAAGGAAAGGACTCATGCTGTCACACTGCATGCATATGTCTGTGTGTCTGTCTTGCACATGCAACTTTTGAACCTGGTTTCAACCAAATTGGACAAAGAGAAAAAAAAAAAAAAGGAGGCTTTCAATCTCCCACTAGGTTTGCAAGGGTAAGCAGCTATGCAGAAGAAAGTCTTACTAGTGATGCCACTGAAAGACTAAAAAAGGCAATCTTTATTAGATGTAGGAAAACATATGAAAAAGAGGCTCTGTGAATTCTACAGGGCATGGAATACTTATAATATTATCATCATATCAGAAACCAAGTAAAAACCATACCTATGCATTGCATTGCAGAAATGCAAAAAAAAAATTTTTCTGTTGTTTCTCTTTAAAAAGGCAGCTTTACAGAAGTCATTAAGAAATCACAAACAAGTATCAGAACTTCAAACAAATATCAGGAATCCTGAACAGCAATTTTAAAAAAGCATTTAGAAGCAGAATTCCCAGACTCAGACTTCCAAACTGGACTCAGGGAGCTACAATCGCTGTGAAATGAAATTGCTTTAAATTTATACAAGTGATTATCTGAGATTGAAATGTAAATAGAGAACAAATGTACTAGAGGACAAAATACAAGGTAAGTACAAATGCCCAGTGTTTACAGTACAGTAATGTTACTTTCAGGCTCCAGGTGCATCTGTACTCTGAGATACAAATGGGAATGAGTGGCTACATTTGCAGACTACAGTTGATTGCAAATAATTTCAGCAGGATCTACTGCTATTATGTGGCTGAGTGATAAAATGGCAAATGATATACTATGGTAATAAATATGAAGCAGAGTATGTGTGTGGAAAATAACCTCAATTATACAGGGGATGAGCTCTAACTTAGCAATTGTTTCTCAGAAAGAAATACTGGATTTGTTGGCACCTCAGCACAGGGATGGACAAAAAAGGCAAATCAGATATTCAGAGTTATTGGAAAAGTTATCAGGGCAGAATGGAAAAGACCTTATGTCAGATACAGTTTTATGACTCGTGATTTTAATCACCTCAGAAGTGGCGTGAGAGAGCTGGCTAACACAAGGAGGAAGAAGAAAACAGAGAGCCAGGCTGTGGCATCCTTTCAAGAAGAGAAGAATAGATGAGAATTCCTCAGCCTGGAAGAAAGCTAGCTGAGGGGTGGTAAGATTAAAGCCTGCAGATACAGGAATTGTAAAGAGAAGATGAAGGGGGAGTGACCTCCTTCACGCTGGGGAGAAGATGAAACAGGAAGAAGGGAAATGGCCTTGACCCCAGCTTCTACTTCATTTAAGAGTCCTGCCAGCGGTGCATCTTTTACATCTGTCCCAAGTCCTGTATCCTGTCTCTGAGTGGTGCTCACCAAGAATGCACTGTCACATAAAGACACTGCAGGAAGGCAGGGGAATTGTTGCAGAAACATGCAAGAGAGTTTTCTAGCAACTACATATCTGAATGAGCAAAACGTTCACCAAAGACTTTGCTTTTAATCCATTAGAGCTTCTTGGATAGCTTACTGTCTCTAGCAGTATCCTAGTTCTGCAGTAGCATCATGGCAAGACCTGCTGATGAATTTGACTGAGTGGCACAGCACATGCTTTGAAAAGACTGCAATTTTTCATCCTTTTCATCCTTTTTCTCAGTAACAGCAGACAAAACTTGGTGTTGGCTACACCTAAAATTACCGAGTTGGGTCATGGGAACAGACCAGACCTTTGGAGCAAAAGGATCTGACATATTCAGTTTGGGGAACTGAAGATGCTTCAGCTTAGCTCTAGTCAAGTACCATGATCTGAAGGCAGCAGAACTCCTGCTGCCCTCCCTCTGTGCTCAGGCGGGTAGACAGCCTTCTCAGCCCTGCTCCAGGTCTGTCCTGGCAAACCTCTTTATCCAGACAGGTTGGAAAAAAAGTTGCTGAAATGATCTGAATTAAAAATAACCAAACTCTATGCAAAATACTTCTCTGCTGCAAATGATGGCAAACAGCTTTCCAGCTTCTGGGTGGGTTTTATCTATGTGACTTCTGTGGGAAAGTAGTCAAATGGATTCTCAGTGCAGTGGCTGAGCAAAGGAAGACAAAATGAAATGACAGTGACAGTCAGTTCCTCCAACAGCAGAATGCCCCCAAAATGGCTGGAAAGAGACATCTAAAAGTCAGTCCTGCAGTGTTGAGTGTTGGGATCACTTACATGGCATGGATCAAGGAATGAATCCTTCCTTCAGAGAGGAACTCTACAACCTCCTAAATGGTGGCAGATCACCAGTTACATTCTGCAAAAGCTTTCATACTGAACACATGAAAGTCAAAAGTACTTCAATTTGAATGAAAATTATCACTCACATGAGGTAGATTGATTTTCAAGAAAAATGATTCATTCAACTTTTATGCTTTTAACAAACTTTTCTTATGAGTCTCAAAGATGTTTGGTTGAAAGGATAACCTCCCAAAATATTTTGCAAATGTTTAATGCGATGTCCACTTGTACCAGTGGAATTCTTAAACAGAGAAATGAGATTGTTACCAACACCCAGAAACTAAATAGGAGGGAAAAGTACATTTCAGACTTCAAATATTCCGTTTTATATTCCCAGTGCATTACAAATTGAATGACAACTTGATTTTCAATCCCCACCCCCTTCTGCAATGTTAAAAATGTGACTGGAAAATAATATATCACCAGCCTGAAACCTTGTTTTACAAATCCAAGTTGTAGCCTAAGGCAATAGTTTTAAACAGTCAAGCAGGAAATCCTGAAACTAGGGGCTGGAATGTCCTCTTGGAGTGGGGCAGCACACCGAACTAATGCATTGTCTGCATGTTATGTTTTGCAGAATCTTATTTTATCTAATGGGGTAGACATTATTTCAGATCTACATTCATTTGCTAAGCAAAGTCATTAGACTCCTTCAAATCTTCTGCACCTCACTTTAATCCTTCACTTTAACACAGACATTTCCACAGTCTCACGTAATATGAACCAGTTGAATGGATTCTGGTCTATCAAGAAACTATAAATTGCAAAATATCAAGTTGAAATGGCAGTAACAAATCCAGTGATCATTGTCCCATACATTTTAGATTGTTATTTGAGACCTCTTGGGAAACCAGTGCTCTATAACCTGTGCTATATAACCTATTTCTCAGGATACTTGTCAGATATATGAACTCTTTGCAACTGTTCTCACTAATATATTATGATTTGTTTATGATACTGAAGATTAAGTGATGGGATCAGCATGGTCACAGTGGAATAGGAAATGATGTGGAAATCATCTACAAGAGGTGTAATTTTTTCCTGTCTCTGTATATAGATGCTGAAGGGTTATTATTAGCCTATTCCACAGGCCTTGCATTTGCATCCCTCACACATTGTGTTTGGATGTAGATCTACCCTCTTTGCGAAAAACACAGTACCTGGAATACTCACTGACTCCACAACAACAATCACAGAACTTGGACTCAAGATTTAACTTTAAAATTAAATTTAGAAGTTACTGAGAAGATACATCAGCAAAACTTTAAATCTGTGGACTTCTTCACAGATTTTGTGGCTGCCAGGTAAACAATACCCTACTTTGACAGTAACTGATGTAACAGCTCATTTTGTCCTCTACTGCGTCCCTGCCTTCTACTGCTGGTTCACATGACTTCCAGGAACCAGAAGACTGAATCCCTTCATGAGAGATTTTCTGCTCAGCTGCAGCAGAGGAGATGGATCCAACAGGTCCTTTTGGGGAAATAATGCAGCAAGTACCCACTGGGCAGGAGATTTGTGATTACACCTCCTTTACTTTCCTACTTCCTCAGCCAACATGTCCAGAGAATAAGCCAAGCCTCATCAGGAAAGCACTGGAAGGAGCAAGAAAAAGACAAAATTGGTTGCCCTCCCTCCTTTCTGTGGAAACAGGTTCTGATAATAAAGCTTGGAAAGCAGTTGGGGTTAAAAATGTCAGGGAGGGCAGCCCTGGTATCACTGCTGGCAAAATTTCATACCCTTATTTTCTGATACTTCTTGAAGACAGGCTCCTTTACTTTGTGCTCCACTCTTATGTCTTATGTGTTCATATCCTCATGTGCAAGCTCCAATGCTGTTGGCGCCTCAGGAGCACGTCTTTCACACTGACAGTGAAAGGGATCATGTCCCTGGGGAGGCTGCTGTATGCAAGATGTTTTCAGCATTATATCCTGGATTTCCCAAAAGGCTTGCCCTATCAGTACAATTACTGCTGTTTTACAGAGGACATAACTGCAGCTGAGAGCTTACCAGTTTTCTCAGAGATTTCTCATGTGAATTACATTTTTAGCTCAGGAATACATTTAAGTACATACTTAAGTCCCTTTACACTGCTCTCTAGAACTACGCTATTAAAGACTTATTTTAAAGCCCACTTTAAATCCTGTTGATTAAAGTCCATGCCTATATGGCTTTCTGAGCAAGAAAACTTCTGCAAATTGGAGTCTCATGTATAAAATAGATGACTAAAAATAAAATGCTGTTCACTGTAGGTATCCAACAGAGCAAAGAAATGTATGAAAGGCTTTCCTGCTTGGTGTCAGGCATGATCACATTCATTTTAGGTCTGTCCTGAGCAGTGAAAGTACCAGCAGTCTGAAACTGTAACACTTAGAATAAAAGAAATAAACACAACAGTTTCATGTGATATGAGAATGCAGTTTCTTTTCTGTTGCCTTCCTTTCCCGCCCTGACAAAAAAGTCTATTTATTTTCCACAAAGTAGTAAAGAATAATAAAACCATTTGTCTAATAATGGAAAGTTTCATTTCCCATTGTCTGCAACACCTTAGCATCATTCCTACAAGACAGTGAATTTTGCAGTCAATATGGTCCTATAACTATTTCTGCAACGAGGTGCTTTAAAAGGTTATGCTCTACCATAATTTCCCAGGCAACTCTGCTGCTTCCTTTTTTTTCTTCCGTGCACAATGATTTGCAGGATGCAGCCAGAATGAGTTATTTGTAAAGCCATTATTTCATTACATGCACACAGGTACACAGATCTCTCACAGCAAAATATTGTACTGTCTATTGAAATAAAAGCTGTAGTGAGAGGAGTTAAATTGTAGGATATGTTGCAGTTTCCAAAGAGAAACTATTAAAGCCTTTCTTTTTTCTGTCATAAGACAATATGTATCTTCACAGTATAAACAAATAACTTTACAAATAACTATCTAATTACAGTAGTTATTTTCAAGTTCTGATTCTTAATCTTAACTGTGTCTCATGCCCATCTGTAGGTGACAGCTCTTCCCTGATGACGTGAGGCACCATGGGCCCATCAAGCTACTAACAATCCTCCCTTGTGCTGCCTAGATCTACCTGCGACACTTTGACTTGGGCAGCTTGTTCTGCCTGTTGCTTGTGGTGATGTTCTTCATTTGCTCGGTTTTTGGGCACACACATATCTACATGGTAGACTCTTATGATCGGCTTCTCTATCCAGGGCATGGTGTCTTGCCACATTTCAGAAGCCCAGACAGCTTTCCCTTTAAGGTGCTGAATATCCTTCTTCCATCTATCTAAGCATCCCCACAGAACACTTGTTACCATCTACGAGTCAGTCTAGAGGTAAAGCCTTTGCCACGTCTCTCATTCAACAATGTCCAAGGCCAGGTGGGTGGCTCTGAGCTCTGCAACTTGACTTGATACATCTTGTCCTTCAGCGGCTTCTGCAACTCACCAGAATACAGCTGCATTCCATTTCCATTTTGTCCCTACAATGTGACAGGAGCCATCACTGAAAAGGGAGTACTGCTTATAGTCATCTAGCAGTTGGTTTTATAGTAGAGCTTCCTCAGCCTGTGTCACCTGCTCTTCTTTCTCTTCATCTGCCAGACCAAAGTTGTCACCTTCAGACCAGTTTGTGATTATCTCTAAAATCCCAGGTTGATTAGGGATTACTATCTGGGTGCACTACGTGATCAGGGCAATCCAGTTGCTCCATGTAGTGTTCGTAGCATGATGTGTGGAGGGAACTTTCCTTTGAATATCCACCTCACCACTGGTAGTTGGGGTGCCAGAAACTGTGCTTCTGTGCCAATCTCTCCTGAAGCAGCTTGAACTCCTTCATAGGCTGCTAAGATCTCCTTCTCTGCCAGAGTATAATTTGCACAGGCCCTCTGTAGCCTTGGCTCCATAATCCAAGTGTTTGACTTCAAGTCTCCCCAGGCACTTTCTGCCAGAGGCTCCGTGAAGGATCATTATTTCCAGCTGTGGTGTAGAGCACATTGTTCACATCCTGTCCTGTTCTGACTGGGTCAAGGGCTACGTACAGCATGAGCAGTCACCTGTTTGATCTGTTCAAAGGCTTGTTGCTGTTCAGGGCCCCACTGGAAATCATTTTTGCATGTTATGAAGTAGTGAAGACTTATCTGGCTGTATTCTGGGATGTGCACACTCCAGAAATTTATGGAGCCTAGGAAAGCTTGTGTTTCCTTCTTGTTGGTGAGTGGGGACATTGCCGTTATTCTGTTAATCACTTCTGTTGGGATCTGATGATGTTCATCCTGCCATTTCACTCCCCAGAACTGGATTTCTGGGGCAGGTCCCTTGACCTTACTCTGATGACAAAACAAGCTTTCAGAAGAATCTGGATGATCTTCTCTCCTTTCTCAAAGACTTCTTCTGCCTTGTTCCCCCATACAATTATGTCATCGTTGTACTGCAGGTGTTCTGAGCCTCATCCTTCTCTAGTGTAGCCTGGATTAGTCTGTGTCAGATGGTGGGACTGTGTTTCCACCCCTGGGGCAGTTGAATCCAGCTGTACTGCACACCCCTCTGGGTAAAAGCAAACTCTAGCCAGCACTTTGCTGCTAAGTGAATGAAGAAAAGTGCATTAGCAATGTCAATAGTGGCACCACTTTGCTGCATTGGACTCCAGTTCCTACTAAAGCTACAACATGTCTGGCACAGTGGTACTCAGTGGTGGGGTAACTTCATTCAAGCTGTGATAGTCCACTGTCAATCTCCATTTTCCTTTGGGCTTACACATGGGCCAAATGGGGTTGTTGAAAAGTGAGTGAATCTTGCTGACCACTCCTTGACTATTCAGTTCATAAATCATCTTTTGGATGGAAATCAGAAAGTCTTGATTTGTTTGGTACTGCCAGTGATGCACTGTCATGGTGGCAATTGGTACTTGTTGTTCCACCTTTGAAAGCCCTACAACAAAAGGGTTTTCTGAAAGACCACATGGACTGTTCAATTGTCTAATACTTTCTATCTCCACAGGAGCAATTCCAAAGGCCCGCTGATGTCCTTTTGGGTCTTTGAAGTATCTGTTCTTGAGACAGTCAATGCCCAGGATATGTGGGGCACCTCGACTACTAACAATGGTGTGTTTCTGCCACTCTTTCCCAGTTCAGCTCGCTTCAGCTTCTAACACTGTCAACTACTGGGAACCCTCTGTCATGCCAGAAATGGAAATGGACTGGAAGAAAATGGCAGACAGCCAGGATTCAATAGTGGAAGATGCTTACCTGGTGCTGGAGTGAGGCTGCGGTGCTGGCACAGGCAGTCAGAGCAGGGCTGTGGACCCCCCAGGTAATTGGAAGAACCCACAAGACATCTGTTGAATCCAGCGATGACTTGATTATTGCAATTTCGATGTTCACTGGTCAAAGTGTTGGTTGCTGTCTAGATCCATTGAGGTGGTGGTGGAAGCCTTGGGTGGTGATGGAAGCCCCAGAACACAGTTATATATGCTCAGGTTCAGGTGGGAACGCCTCTGGTACCTCCCCTGGGGTGAGGAGTTTTACACTGAATGATGTAATTCTGTGACTCAAGGGATACATTGAGAGTCTCTGACACCTTCTAAGATATTGCAGCTGATCTCTTACATCAGTGCAGCTCAGTCCATTATGGCCCATTATGGCTCATGGACAAGAGATGAATATCTTCAGCCGAGGTGTGAATGTTCTGGGGAGTTATCACAGCCAAGTCATCTGTGTAAGAAGAAAGAAACATTACTCTGCTCAGGAGGATTAGCCTCTTCCCTTGTCTTTTTTAACACCCAGATTGTAGCCTGAGATGTTGGATATGCACACATTCAGCACCTGGCCTGAGTGGCTACTGCATATTGCTAGCGAAGCACCCTGCTGATTGAGCCATCAGCACCAATAGTCCAGTCTCTTACAACACCTGGATGGTCACTGCAGGTGGTCAAATGTTTGAGTCATTAATCACAGGCAGTTCAGTCTCTTAAAAGAAGGTAAAACACCAAAAAGCCATATTTGGAGAAATTACAGAATTTTTGTGTAACCGAGGACACACTTCTATTATGCTATAAAAAAGGACAGTGTTGCTTTGACCTAATGGAGAGAGACTAGTTTTTTGAACCTTTGCCCAACATAAAGATGATATCTTGCTCACAGCACTTCTTCAGAGACATATGCAGGCCCAGATGTGCATACACATGTTGCCTAACTCAAGCTGCAACAGAAATGCTTTGTCTATTCATAAAATATGACCTTTTGAGGGTGAACACTTGTAACTGTTTAGTGGTATGCAGTCATGCACAATAATTTTAAGAAGTTGGGGGCTTGGCTGCAGGGGGAACTGCAAGGTGGAAAGCATTCACAAACCAAGATTTGGCAAAGCCATCAGGATTAATATAGGCTTAAAAACAAGGCTGTCTTCAGTGCACAAAGTTGAGGAGACTCTCAGCTTCATGGACTAACAAAACCAGAGCATTTCCAGCAGCACAGTCCCTGCGGCCATCTGGACTTGGTACTGACGCAACCTGGACCTACCAAAAGCCCAGCACCATTATTTGCAACATGGAGGTATTTTTCCTATGCGTTTATGCAGACGAGACTAACAGTGCTCAGTGTACCTGAGCCAGCTCTGGCTGGGCTGATTAAAAAACAAGAAAAAGCCTACATGAACTATATGTTGTTCTTCTTCTGTCTTGCTGAGAAGCATGCAGTATTGATATAGGCTTCCCACCTATGCAATTATTTACTTTCTCCTTGCTAAGCATATCAACTTAGACAGGACCAAAGTACTAGCTGACATGGCTGAAAACTAATAAACTTATAATTTGCACAGGATACTATGCCAGTATTGTACATCATTAATGAATATGACAAAAATCAGACAGCTCTGCTTGCTGATAATTCATAATACATAGGAAATTCACTAAGAATGTAATTAAATAAAAATTTGTACTTGCTCAGATTCTGGAGCACTTTTCCTATCTTTCCTTTCAGAAGTTGTCTAAATCTTTAAAAACAGCAGAAAAGTTGCTTTGATTTTTTAAAATGTCAGCTGCATAAGTGTTTTTTTCTAGATTCTGAAGAGTATTGACAGGGTTTCTAATTTGCAACTCTCAAAAAGTTCCACAGATAATCTTTTTTGTCTGATTTTGTCAATAAATATGAAACTATATGCAGAGAAAATGGGATGAAAAGTGAAGCAACTGAAGAGTCATTGAGTGAAAAAGTTCTTTTAAAAGATCTACTAAATGAGGACAAAATTTTTGAAACACTGGAAGTCATCTCCACATCCCTTCAACAATAAAAATATTTTGTAAAAGACTATCTGAAGAGCTCATCTTTCACCTTCAACTGTAGGTATGAGTGGCTTTGAAATATTTTAGCAGGGGAAGAAAGGCTGTCCTAGCACACCCATGAGTTTTCTGGTGAAAACAGCCAGTAAATTTAAACCAACAGAAAATATAGGATGTTGTCATGAATGCTGGGTCTCTAAGGCCTCTGTGTGGTGCCACCAGCCTTCTATCTTTGTGTTGCTGTCCCACTGTGGCATTCACCCATGGGCTGGTCTCAGGAGGAATCTCCTGCTTTTCATTAAGCCTCTTGCCCCTGTCCTGTGCTGGCAAGCTCTGTGCCAGACCAGTCACTTCCTCTGTGCGACTGTTTTTCCTTTGACTGGCAGCCAGGCCTGTGTCACTTTCTGTGGTACCTGAAGCTTTGTAGTGCGTTTCTTCTGGCTGACTTGGTGTGATCAAAGGCAGCTGCTGTCTGACATACTCAGCAGTTTCACTGCAGACATGGGCATATATTTCATGGTCAAAGTGAAATTTGAGGATTTCAGTGACCATGTCTGGCTACCCTCTGTAATTAGATTCATAAATATCAGCAAGGGGATAATAACTCAGAAAAATTATGGGGGGTTTAAAAGCTTAATATTACAAATATTACAAGTAATATTTTTAAAAAAAGGTTTTGGCTTAGGAAGATGAATTAGCAAAAAAATAGACTAAAGTGATCCCTAAGTGCATGCATCATGGAAAGTACTGAATGCTTCATAATTTCAGGCCATGACCAACAATAATTGAGAATAATGTTTGTCTCAAGCATAGTAATACTAAAGGATAACAACACCATTTTAACCGGAAAAAGTGGAAGAAAAAAAAAGAGCTTGGTCTGCTTTGATATTTAGGATGCAGTCTTTGACTTTGTTAAGATAAAGTTGAAGATGGAATGAATTATTCATATGTTGCTGTAGTAACAAGCCAGCAAATAAAATAATGAAAGCAGTTCCTTGGTTTTAAGGGGGAAGCTACAAATTTCAGACTCTGAAAGTTCAATAGTTTGTACATTTGAAGGCAACTCCAACTTATGTCTAGAGCTGCAACATACCAGTTCTGCACAATCCTGAATTCTCCCTTATATGATAATTTTTAGCATTCAGAGGAGTGCAGGAAGAAATGCCTCAGTGAGCCCCATGCTGCTTGAGGTAGGTATTTCAGTGTCATCCAGAACCTAGTCCTGCCATGACTGAAAGTTTTTTTTCTTTTTCTAAAAATCTAGATAGTTTCAATCAAAATGCTTTATTAAAAGAAAACTAAGGTCAAAAAGCAAAGCCCACCTGATCAGGAAATGTCAACACAAAAGTGATAAGGAGAAGATTTTGACATAACACAATCTTGTGGAAGTGGATGCAGATATAGAGCTTGGCATGTGCAAAGCATTTAAATTGATTAGAATGAAACCAACACAAGGAATAGTGTAGGGGCTTTGTAATGCCTGGTGAAAATCAGAGGCTTGTGCTTAAAACATGAACTCCCATTTGGTGCCTGAGGGAAGCTCAGCAACTAAAAAATTGTCCCCGCTGGCATGGTGACATGGGGTTGCCTGACTAAAGGCAGCAGACCAGAAGGGAGCCTACCCAAACCTACTGGGATGGGGGATAGCAAGATGCCAAAAGGGCAACCCTGGGACATGGAGATCTGCTCCCAACACCGAACCAGGGAGCACTGTAGGTGAGGAACCAGGCAACGCATGACCTTTTGTGCTGCAGAGTTGTCCCTGAACACTGGCTGAGGGAATGGGGAGGGGGCACACATCACTGGGAGCCGAGTCATTAACCAGCCAGAGCAACTGTGGTGGTCAAGGGACTCACCTGGGAATGGGGAATCCAATATTTCACGGAGCTCAAGCATAAATCAGAGCACTGGCAAGCTGCCTGGTGGTCTTGGATGTTCCTGCTGGCTTTCAGAGCCCTCCCTGACCCTCTTTGTGTGGGAATGAATGGGCACAAAACTGCTTCTCACAGCTGTGGGTGCCTACATGCATGCATAAACATTTTCTATTCTATATTGAGTGCTTAAAATGGGGTTCATCTGAAAAGCATCAATACGGGTGGCAACCAGGGTGCCATAGGGCACACTCACCCATCAGAATGGACAGCCCATAGGGTGAGAATTGTTTTCCAGAAAACTGTCATTTTAATCATGGGTGTTTTGGCTTATTTTGCAAGTCCATTTCTATTCCGCTCTTTCTAATGTAATTAAAAATCAACTCAGCAACAGTATTTGGCTCTGTAAATAAACCCAAAGCTAGGTTATGAGCAATACCAGTTCATACCATCAGAGAACCTGGCATACATTCTTTCATATTTTTGTTATACCCCCTTCTATTTTTTTTTTTTTTGTGGAAGTATTTATTTTAAGCAACTGTACATAATAAGAGAGAAGACAGAGTGCTATATGATATCTTTGTAGCACAGTGCTTAATGTCCCAGATGTAATCAATTTAGACAATATCTAGCAGTGGAGAGTTTAAATAAGGGCCTGATTCTTCTTTCTAAAAAAAAAAATAAAAAAATAAAAAATATATATAGTTTTGCCAAAAATGTGTTATGGATATCTGTTTTCAAACACAGCATCAGAATATCCTCTGGGTCTGGTGTTTTTCCCTTCATTATCATCTAAGCTGAGCTTTACAGACTACCTTACATCAGATCATTTCAAAGCAACATCTGTTGGTTTCAAGGTTAAGCTTGCTATTACAATAACGTATTGCTAAAATGTTAGGTCCCTATAGAAATACTTTGGCTGAGGTCCACTTTATGCACAAATTATTGTCTCATAATACTGCACTGAAACTAGAAGAAAATATAAGCTAAATGACAAGGATATTTGTTTGGAGCAATCACTTTTGTTTACAATAGCTTCAGCTTGAGAGCACTGAAAGACCTTGGCTTTACACTATTTTTGAGTCTGTGTTCATGAAATGGGGGTTCATCCTTGCATTCTCACACTTCCCCAGTTGAAGTGGCAGTAGATCCCTCCACTGGAGTGATTGCATCTCATGAGCCAATGCAAAGGATAAGCAGGTCTGGATGCACTGGGCCCATAGCTGTTGCTTATAGGGGATCCCTGTCAGTGTGCCACCCTGAAAATGGTGTTGACAGATTATCACAAATCCATTCCAGGGAAAAAAACCTCAGGTGGGGCATGACTGACTGAGCAGACAAGTAAACAAAAGTATTTTTGTTGCATTGATGGTAGTTATTTTCATTCTGTTGAATTTAATAAACTAAGATTAAACAGACTTCTGGCAATTTTCTTGTTATCAATTTACCTGGTTTTTTATACTTAAATCTGCCTTTTATTCCACCTAAGCTACTTATTAGATCAACTTATTTAGGAGATGATGCTTGTGAAGTAGGCAACTACATAGGGATTGTCACTCCACATTTGGGTTTGGGTCGATAGCCGGAAACCCCAGGCTTCGAGTGGGGCAGATTAATGCTTGTACCAAACAGCTCCACCAGGATCAAGGGTCTCAAAAATTCTCCTTAGCAAATAGAAGTTTCATTAGAGGTTAGAAATACAAATTGGTGAAGTGCCATTCTATGATATGATGGAAGCTCAATTATAAGTGGATAACATAATATAACAAGTGCAGATGAAATCCTATTAAGGTCTGAAAATCCAATATCTCATCTTCCTGACTTTTAATTGATCTTTACACATATTGTCATTGCAGTCAAATATTTGAAATTATTCCTGTACACATAAACAAATGTAAGCACATTAACTCTGTTAATAATTTTAACAAGTAATTTGTATTTCCCATTAGAGTATCTTACAATTTGCTTTACTATAATTAAAGATATCATCAGTGATAAGCTTTAATGTGTTATTTAAACTCTGCTTGTTTATAAGATTCGCTTTTATCATTAACTGCAGGTTGATAAGATCCACATCTTAATGAAGATACCCTCATCAAGAAATTAGATTTTATGTCTAAAGCAAATAGGATGTTCAGGAAAGGAAGGACTGTTGATTTTTTCATAAATCCTAAATATAGACCTTTCTTCCTGAGGTTGGTCTGTGGTAAGTCAAGCAAGTTCATTACACTATGGCTTTTAGTCTGTTTTACCAAAAAAGCAACATTTCTGCCAAACAGCATGTTCATCACTTGCCATAAAATTATGTGTCTCTGTGGCATCTAGAGTTCTGATGGGAAAAGAAGTTCTAAACATGAAGACAGTTATGGAAACTTTCTCTGGAGCAAGGTCACAAGTCTTTTGAGTATGTCTTTGCTTTAGAGTAGGATGAAAGTCCCTAAAGAATGGAAGCCCTTTTGCCTGGGTTCCTTAAAGCCCAGACAGCAGAGATTTCCAAGGACTAAGCTAGAGAAACAAATGAGAAACATGCGACATGGGACACAGATTTAATCCTTTGCAAATATTTTGCTTCTTACACCCTTCCAAATCAGGTACAAAATATGCCTCCCTTATTCTTGGCTAGCACAGTGGAAATAAACAGGTTATTTGCCTCTGCCCCTGCTCTGTCTTGTGCAATCATTATGTTTCTCTTAACAGCAGTGTTCTGAACTGCTGTTGAGAGACGATTTCTTTTATATTATTTTCCAAGAAAAGAGAACTAATATGTACGTTTCCAGGTTGAAGTTTGAACTATTTGCTTGTGGTACAAATGTGACTTTTGGGAGTCTTTCTTTAGTAATACCCAACTCTGACACTTTGTAAACAAAAACAACTTTTGTCATCAGTTATGACTAATCCATTTCTTTAGTTCAGTAAGTAGCACATACGTTCAATTAATAATCAAACAGCTGAAATTTTCCTGCAAAGTGCAAGGCTGAAAAACAGATGAGTGGATTAGCTATGTTTTTTAAGGTTATAAGTGTTTTAGACAGAGGTAAATAAATGTCCCAGTGAATAAATTGGCAGAGTAGGTGGAGGTGAAAATAATATTCCTTAGTTTATTTTTCACTTGTTGTTTGTTTAGAGGGGCTTTTTTGTCCTCAATTTTATTTTAAGAAATGAAACACTTATTCCCCAACCTCAGCACCTGCTGCTTTACTGTTCTCATTTTTGTGTAGAGAGATGATTTGGACCTTAATTAAAATTTGAATCACTTCTTCCTGTGGAATGATATTAAATATTTTGCTAGCAAGAACTATCATGCAGGAAAAACTTTCTCTTGCTATTATTTTGATGAAACTTTCAAGATTCTTTCAGGAGTGAAAAAAAGACTACAAAGACATCACTGGCGAGTAATAGATTGATTTTCTTCCATTACATATAACATTTAGAACAGCAAAATAATTTTCATCCTGCTTCTCCAAGTTCTCAACTACCTTTCCTCTGCAACTTACGTTTTCTGAATTGTTGAGAGCAAAACAGATTCAACTATAACGTTAACTGAGAACTATTTAACTATGCTACTATAATTTTGTATTGATTTTATGTAAACTTTTAACTGAATACAGATTGCACTGCTGAAAGAAGACTTTTGGGAGTTCCTAATAAATTGCCTTTCCGATCTTTAATGGAGCATTAGTAATTATTGGAAACAATTGGATTTAAAGTCACTTAGAAACCACAGAACAGTAGCTTGATACAGTATATTTTTACTTCACTAAAAAGTTGTGCTAAATGCAATTTGTATCTGACAAAAATTGCTAGAAAAAAATACTGGAAAAAACTTAACTTGATTGCAAAATTCTACATGATCTTCATGATATCTCATATGCTAGGTGGTATAGCAGACAGAAGCAGACAGAATAGGCCAAGTTGGAAGAGACCCACAAGGATCATCAAATAGAAGTCCTGGACCTGCCTGGGATCCTCCCCAAGAGTCACAGCATGTGCCTGAGAGAACTGTCCAAACACATCTGGAACTCTGTCAGGTTTGGTGCTGTGACCACTGCCCTGGTCCAGAGAACTTTTTTCTAATATTCAACCTAAATCTTTCCTGACGCAACTTCAGGCCATTCCCTTGGGTCCTGTCACTGATCACCATAGAGAAGAGATCAGTGCCTGCCCCTCCTCTTCCTCTCATGAGGAAGTTATAACTGCAATGAGGTTTCCCCTCAGTCTCCTCTTCAGGCTGAACACACCAAGTGCCCTCAGCCACTCCTCTTACAGTTTCTCCTCAAGGCCCTTCACCATCTTCTTTGCCCTCCTTTGAACACTCTCTAAGAGCTTAATATCCTTCTTATATTGTAGTGCCCAAAACGGCACACAATATTCAAGGTGAGGCTGCCCCAGTGCAGAGCAGAGTGGGACAATCACCGCCCTCGAGTGGCTGGCGATGCTGTGCCTGATGCCCCTCAGGACGTGGTTGGCCCTTCTGGCTGCCAGGGCACTGCTGACTCATATTGAACTTGCCATCAATCAGGGCACTTGTTTCCAGCATCTTATTCCCCAGTCTGTCTGTACATCCAGGGTTGCCCCATCCCAGGTGCAGAATCTGGCACTGTCCCTTGTTGAACTTCCTATGATTGGT
>JAWWEW010000041.1:46153056-46173831 GCA_035583185.1 Anabacerthia variegaticeps | reverse complement strand
GTCATTTATGAAGATGTTGAAGAGCACAGGGCCCAAGATGGAGCCCTGTGGAACCCCACTAGTGACAGGTCACCAGTTTGATGTTCCCCCATTCACTAGTACCCTCTGTGATCAACGTGTGAGCCAACTGCTCACCGACCTCACAATGTGTTCATCCAGTTGTGCTGGACAGTTTGTCCAGAAGGACCCTGTGAGAGACAGTATTGAAAGCTTTACTGAAATCCAAAAAGATTACATCATCTGGCTTCCCTTGATCAACTAGGTGGGTTACCTTGTCATAAAAGGAAATCAGGTTGGACATGCAGGACCTTCCTCTCATGAAGCTGTGCTGGCTGTGACCAATGACTGTGCTGCCCTTCAGGTGTTTTTCAATATCTCCAAGAATTATCTTCTTCATAACTTTACCAGGCACTAAAGTGAGTCTCACAGGCCTGTAGTTTCCTGCAGTATTAACAAGTACCTATTTTCAACAAAATTTTATTCAAGGAAAAATTACCAGATTCAGGGCAGGTAAGAAAATGAACGAATAAAAACACATTCCTGCTTGCAGCAGTCAAATTATAAGAGTTTGGCCAGAGAAATATGAAAACTGAGAGAGATCTGATTATTCCAAAGTTGAGATAGAATTTCTGGTGATCTTCAGACCAGGTCTTTAGACTTTCCTTTCTGTTGTTGGTTAACAGCCAGGGAAACCCAAAGAACATGCACCGTTGGCTAACAAGGACCTTTGGGTGACTGTAAGTTGCTGTGATGCAGCAACTGGACACAAATGCATGGTAGTGGGATACATGAATGGTCCAACAGGCCTTCTGTGTATTTTCCCACCCTTATAGCACCTCTGATACTTGCTTTAGATACAAAATGCTTCAGTAATTTTTCCATAATCTTCCTTTTGGTCGTCTGGCACAGCTGGTTTAACAGGCTGACTGTGCAGTGAATCAAGGATGTTCTGGGTAGAGAACTTATTTCTCTGTGTTACTGTTGCATTATCTTTTGGTGCCAACAATCCCTATATTTTCAGTAGTCTGTATCTAAGGCAAGGACTAACCATTAGGCACTGAATAGCCATGGCCAAAGGCCCCATCACCTTGGAACTGCACACAGGCCTACGATAAATCTTCCTACCCCTTGTCTCCAGCATGCTAAGGATGCTATAGCTGTCAGTTCATGCCTCTGTCCCTATCACAGCTCACTACATACACAGCCTGCTGACAATGTTTTCTTGTTCACTGTCCCTGCACATCCTTGCTCCTTTTTTTACTGCTCATCCCCACATGGCGCTGAAATCCACACTTACGTCCCACTCAGATGCTGATGCCCCATGTGCCTTCCACTCTTGCCTTTTGTAGACCCAGCTTCCACCTGTACATTTTTCTCTATTCAGTGTCTGAATCACCTCTTCAGTCTCCTTTCCCCATTAGCTGTTTCCACTTTGGCTCTTACTGCCACTCAATTCCCATTCATATTTCCATTCTATCCACAGCAAATACTGCCCAGGTCTGCAATAAATTTCAGCTAACCCATTTCTTGTTCCTTCCATCAATCTACCCTGATGCCTTTTATCAGTTTTCTCCCTAGGGAATTACTTGGCCTTTACTTGGCCCCTATTACACTGTTGAAGTAACTGTATTCCTACCATGTCTACCCATCTGTCTTCAGCATTTATGGTCCTCAGGTCATTACAGAGCATAGGTACCCCTACCTTTCACAAGATCATCAATTACCGTTGAAGCCACTTCCCTAAAACTCGACACATTAATTAGATATTCTTGCTAGTAGCTTCATCCCCTTCTCTCTAGCTCATATATACATTTCAGTACCCTTGTCAATCTATAAACGAAGGAACAAGCCTGCCGGACTGGTATTCGTAGGTACTTTCTGCCAGACAGATCTGAAAAGGCTGCCATGAGTAACAATGCTCCTCTCCACCTTTGCAGATTGCCAGATCCCCTGGCCTGGTGCATGGCCCATAAAAGTTCATCTGTTAACTTGAGTGGTCAGTGAATAGGGTCTGCTCACTTATTTCTTTATTTGTAAGAGCAGACAAGAGCAACACAACTAAGCAAACATTTTTAAGATTTAAGAGAGGAATTTTTTTTTCATCTGCTCATTTCATGGTGTACCATGACTCATGGAGGTCATGGTGTGACTCAAGAAAGCAAAAAGCAACAAATATTCTGTACAGCACTCACTGGTAAAACGAAATGCAAATGTTCACAGCCAGCAAGTAGCTAGCTTACCTCATCCATTACCTCAATCAGTCTATTCTCATGTGTGCAGGAACCTTCTTAGGTAGATCTAAAATGAGACAGTGATTGATTATGGAAGGAACTGTTATGTAACTTAAACATCATCTTCGTTTCCACAACCCTAATCACAAAGTTCTAAATGCATTCAAGTGACAAACCAATTTAAAAACAATTTGACTCCCAAGACAATCACAACAGGGAAAGACTTTAAACTAAGCAGGTATTACAATGCAATTAACACAATTAACCCTTTGTCACAACAGCAAATCAAGAGTTTCCACCTCTTACTATTTCTTTAAATGTCTGCAATTGGAAAAGTGACTTTCAGCAGGGAGGAGTTAACACTATGGCAATCTCTCCCTTACAGATTTTTAACAGTCACCAGGTGGCAAAATCTATTTATACACCATATGTTTGTAATAGGATCTCAATTTGTAAGATACAACATTAAATTTCTCGAATGAATATACTGAACAGAATAGCATGGCAACTGGAGCCGCAGTAACATGATGAAATGTATTAAAATTGGTGTTAATATAATAATCAGCTGTGTTTTGTTCCATATGGCAATTTATGTTAACAGCTAAGCTAAACCCCATCTGTTTCTTCAAAAGCTGAATATAATAAAAGAAGAAAGGTCATGATCATGAACTTCTGCCTCCAAGTCACACTATGTGTATTTAATAATAAATGTATAGCTCACTGGTTTTCTATATGACGTGTGCCAAGTTAAAAGGCAAGGGTTTTTAATGAATGTAAAAAATAGTAGTTTTGGAGAGAAACTCTTTCCCCATTTCCTGGTTTATTGAAGAGCCTTGCAGAAGTGCACAAATAGCAGCAGAATGGTCAATGGCAGTGTAAAGAGCACGCCTAAATTTTTCCTGCACTGAAGAGCCTGTCATCTCAAGGTATACATGATTCTGCAGCTATGACAAGACAAATGGTATATTCCACACATCTAACAGGTGTGCTGTGATACTATTCTGCTTGTACTGAAATGCGCTGACAGTACAGCAATGGAGAACATTTGTCTTTATAACAACTGACAAGATGCATGATTACCACTGTAAGGGTATCAGGGATAAAAAAAAAGGTAGGGCCTGTCTGTGAGCCTAGTTATTAGTCACATGCTGAAATGCTGACCAAGTCTAGGAGAGCAGGAATTATTTGTAAAATTGCCTTCAAATAATATTATCTGCCTCCCTGCTTCCAATAAACAGATCAAACAGCTCTCACCTGCACCAGATTTTTTTTTTTTTTTTGGTGAGAATTTCTGTCAGTTTTTTAACTTAGCCAAGTTCAAACTATTGATGGCCATATGAAATTCATCACATCTGTGGTTTTACTTCTTCAACCATTGAAAAAAGTCCATTACTATGGATGGATTTTTTCAACTCAAATGCCTCAGAAGAATTTCAACCTGTGAATTTGTCCACTGTGGGGAAAATATATATATATATATATGTATACTGTGTTTGTTTTTGAACACAAACCTTCCCTGGGATACCTTTGAGGGAAATACAATTATCAAGCTCCATGCTCAAACAGACGATCCTCACCTTGTCATCGATCTTACATCTTTTACTGCACTGAGATATGTAAGGAAAGGGTCTAGGTTGCCAGTTTTGTCATACACATGAGAAACAGCTTATCAAACACTTCTCATGTCAGCCTGTTAAATAGTACATCATTCCTGCATTGCCCTTCCTAAAGTGTAGGATTTTCCACTTGTTGCCTGGAAGTTAATCTGGAGTATAATTTCTACGAATACATAGATCTGTAAATATAATTCTGTCATTGATGACCAGATGCAGTGTCCTCTGAAACACACATTCACCATGTAAACACATCTAGGTTGCCTGTTTGGAGCCAGGAGCTGACATACAGAAGGGTAAGAGTTTGTGTAACCCGGGATACTTCTCTCAGATACATAAATAAAGAGGACTAGAAACACAGCTTATTCCTACCAATCATAATTTGAGCTTCATAAATTGCCTCTCAGTGCACAGTAAAGTAAAGGCAAGTATGGGTTTTCCTCTATCTATGAAAGTGTTGCTTTAGCTAAATCTTTTCCACCCACAAGGAAATTACATACATAGCACTGCTAGCTAGTATACAAGTAGGACACCTTCCTGTTCCCTTGAGGATGTGGATCATGAAAAAATCAAAGATCTCTTGAAAGATCTTCCATGAGACCCCCACCAAGTATGTATTTCCCACTGAAGACAGTCGATATGAACCAGTTCAGCTGCCCTGACTTTATACAGCAACAACCTGGACATAGGAGCACCAGCAGCTGAGTTCAAGGTAGAGAACGATGCGACATTTGAGTCTCCAGCATGGTGTTCTCCCCCAAAAGGTGTTAGCAAAAGGGATAACCAGAAAAAAAATCTGTCTTTGAAAAAGCTCTAAGTCCCAGCAACACTCACAGTCACACTCACATGAACTTGCTGATCTCCATACAAGCCTTATTTTTCTGTCGTCTGTCCTCTCTATAATCTTCTTGACCAGGTATTTTGTACTTATATTTACTTGCCAAAGCTACCAGTACTTTTTCTAACCTGGCAAACATGCAACTAATAAATAATCAATTTAGGAAGTAGGTCTTTAAAGAAGTGGTAAAGAGTCCTTTCTATCACAGACAGGTGATAGGAAAGCTGTTGTGACCTTTTTCCACGTTGAGTACTGCAATGTTCTTTTTTATTTATGATAAAGTAAAACAAAAATGAATTTAGAAGGAAATTATATGCCACTTCTATGCCATTAAAATTGAGATATAAACCACAGAAGCCAAGATATGCAAAGACACGACTGTCATTTTTCCTGACACCATGCAGTCTGACATAGTGTCAGACTTAACTTTGAATTTCCTGGCTTTGGTGGATTCTTGTTCTAACCCTGAGACATCATTTAAATGTAGTTTGTCATTTCTGAATATAACTGTAACTCTTATATTATCAATAATAATAGGGTACCTTCTGCTCCTCAGGGGCAAACTCTCAAGCAAATGGGTTATGAATCAATAAATACATTGTGTGCTGCAGTTGAATTTATTTATTCATGAGATGCTTATCTCTCTGTAAATTCCTTAGGAAAAATCCTTAATCCCACCATACTGAATTGACTATTTATCAGTTTTAAATTGGACTTTATTAATTTTTTCCATGCTGGATAATGTCTTTCACAATCTATCTTCAGACAGAATTAAATTTCTTTCCGTCTCCCTTTTCTCTCCCAGGGACAAAACCCAGTGGTTAAGAATGGGAAATAACAGATGGCAACAATCTCCCATATACAGATCTGCTCCGTCTGAGCGTCCTGTAATCTCTCTTTGCAATATACTCACAGAAGCCTGTATGCCATGGCATAAGTACTGTCACACTTGGCTTCTCACTCATTGGTGACAGGCTGAGCTGTTTTCTCCTTTGTTTTATTGCTGGCTCATTGGCAGCTGCTGTAAGTGGAGATCAGCTCCGTCACAACTGAGCACAATTATATTTATAGGGTACGAAGGTACTTACAAACCCTTAAGCACAAGATTGAATTCAATGCTAAGGTTATGATTTAGGTTTTACCTACTGACTGTGGCAGGAGATGTCTTCTCCAGATCTAGGAACTAAGAAAATAATGTTCTGCTGTGGGTTCATTTGAATAATCTCACCACTCATTAAACACAGCTGCAAGGCAAGGAATGACAGAGTTCAAAGGCAGACCAGGTGAATATATTAGTAACAAAATTATTGTCAGAGCCTTTAGGTATGTTTCCCCAATATTCCTCAATGTAATGCCATTAATTACAATGGGAACAATTTTGTCATTTGCACACACTTGAAAAGGATACCAGAATACTTTCTGCTGGTAGCCTAAATAGTCTATTTTTAGAAACACTGTCACTAGACAATTTCAAAATATTATACATTTTGATTAAAGACAAAAAGACGGCTTTGGTTTGGGTGTTTGCGGACTGTTTCACGTCGTGTGATTGGTGAGCTGCAGGTCCTCAGCAAAATGCTCTTTTCTAAAAATGGTTGTTGATGTGCTTTAAAATATATTGCCCAATTCTAATATTTTCAAGAGGCTGTGGACTGCAGGAAAAAACCTGAGGAAACAACTCCAGCACTCAGAGACTCACACCAGGTTGTGGTTTGCTTGTGTTTTTACACATTATTATCATCCAGCTACTTTTCTGGCCAAATGGCACCCACTGGCTCATCAGAAATGCACCATTCTCCACCTTTTTGGCAAACATTCCCTGCTACACCTGTTAGGACAGGCAGTGAGCGTAGCAATGGGGCAGTCTTGTTCAATTCAATTCCTGTGATTGGAGGGTGCCAAAATGCTTCAGGGCTATCAAAGTGTTGACATCTCCAGTGCAATTTTCATCTTCGCTAAATAAAATAAACTTCCCAATATGGCTCAGGAGATTGGAGTAGTGTCTTTTTTCTTCTCTGAAAATAAGAACTGCTGCCATCCTTTAATATTTATCAACCCAAATCCAAAGGGAAATATTCAGCTGCTCATTTTCCAGAATACAATTTTTCTCACCCATCAAGAAAAAAAAAAAACAAACAAACTCCTGGATTCTATGAGGCAAAGAAATTCAGATGTGTTTGATTTGGGAGAAGGGGGATATTACAAGTGCTTGGAGGCCTATGTGGCAAGTGGCCATTTCTCAAATCTGCTACTGTAATCAGAAGTAGAACGACTAGAAGGTGTTTTCCATGAAATACCTCTCTGGAGCTAAATCAAGGGTCTGGGGTATTGTTTGTGAAAACACTGTCATTTTTAAAGAAAATGTACTTGTTTATACATAACAAAAAATGTAATAGATACTTCTCCTTTAGGGACAAGTGCAGATGACTAGAGCTGAAGAAAGTTGTTTTATGGATCCATCAAGTGCGAAGGAGCACTGAAAACTAAAAGACTGTAAGTGCTGCTTATGAAGTATGTCACTTTTAGCTTTGTAGAACTTGTAAAGTAAACACTTCATACAGAAGAGATACAAGGACTCCCAATTAGACCTTGGCTTACACAGCCCTTAGACACCTGCTTATCTTCCAGCCTGTAAGTAGTAATGCTGACTCCCCAAGGAGAAGCTTACAGCAGAGCATAGTCTTCAGCCTGGGCAGAGAAGAGGACCTGGCACAGTGGCATGTGTGCCATGCCATGCCTTGCTGTGTCTTCTGTGTCCCTGACTTCCCTCCTTTTCCAGGCCAGAGAGCAAAGGACCTCTCCAGGCAGAAGGGGTTATTCTGCAGTGGAGATCAGTGGGCAAACAAATGAAGTTTGATGTTATTCATTGTTGTTTTAAGTCTTGTTTTGATCTGAGATGCTTTGCTTAACCCTACTAAGTCACAGGCAAATTCACAAGTGAAAGTCTTTTTTTAACAACAAGCCAACACCAGCTGCTTTTAGCCTTTCTGTGTGGGAACAAATGTCATGAAAAAGGAAAGAGAATACACTTTTTTTTTTTTTCATGGGGAATTAAAAGCACTAAAAGCCATGGGTCTATCTCACTGCACAGTTTAATTAGACTATTTTTCAGTGGTTTGTTTAGTTCTCTTATTCATATTTAATGTGGCTGCAAACAGCAAGCAAGGAGTTTGGTTCAGCAGTGTAATGATGCATTATGCTAGCAACTAAACTCCTGAAACTTTGCGATCCTGGCATTTATGGTCAGGTCAGCTCCTATTATTCAGTTTCTGGAGTCACATGTGGAGAATATTAGCATTTGTTCTTCCAGCGAGGGGAGAAAGAGCACACAACCAGCACATCAGTGAACACTGTTGCTAAGCAGAAGCCAGAGTCCTGTGGTGGGGTCACATTTGCTCCCCCTGCCCCCACCATGGTACCTGATGTAATCACAAATTACTGGAGCTGTACTGAAGAAAGCAGATCCATATTCTTTGGAAGGACAGAGCATAAAGAGCAGATGAAAAAATAAGAGCAAATTGTTGCCATTACTCGGCACAAGGGCCGGTGTGCATCCCTGCCTTTCATCATGGCTTGTTCTGCTGAGAGGACAAACATCACAAAGGACAAGTCAGAGCTGGTTGTGTTGGCAGCCCTGAAATGCTCATTACCCTCTTTGGCCAGTGGGAGAAAATACTGAAACTGAAAGACGCACCCAAGTGTTCAGGTTTCGAGTAAAAGAGAACCGCAGGTGGTGAGATTTGGAAATCCTTGCCGTTGTCATTCCACATGCCTGCTAATCAGGTCTGCTGCCCTGGAGTTTTTCTGAGCCCTGAGAGCTCTGCAGACACCATGCTCTAGGGTAATAGTTTTACCTTCTGAGACAGAGATAGCAGAGTTGCCTGGGGCATCTGCCAATAACATAGGAACGTGACAAGGGGAATTTATGTTTTGGTTTTCCATGCCTTTCTTTTTAGTAACTTTTTTTTTTTTTTAATTCAAGCTTTGACTTTTAAATCAAGCTTTGATAATCTAGTATATGTAATACTGATCACTTTAATTTTCTAAAGTTGGTTATATATTGCAATTTCTAGAGAACATTTCTGTGAATATATATAACAAATGTTGAATTTCATTCAACAGGAATGGATATTTTTAGCAATTTTTTGAGGATGTGTAACAAAAAGGCAGACTGTCAATGCCATGGCGCCTTTGTCAGCATTTTAGAAAGTTAAAAGACCTATTGAGAAGTCTCAAATATTAACTCACACTTCTAGCTCATGTAAGAAATTCCTTTGGAATAGGATAACAAGAAAAAAGCTCTAATCACTTCTTGTGCAGAAAAAAATTTAAAATCTTTGTCCCAGGAAAGAAATAACTCTCAGGAAAAATTAATATTCTAAACAAGTCTTAGATGTTACTGCAGTCATATCACACAGCAATGCTATAATGGATTATGAGTGATGAACAAAGGACATAAAATCAGATAATCTAAAATAGCTCAACGCATACAGGGCTGTACAGTCAAAGCTGGTGTTGACATACTATATAGTCTTAACTGAAAAGAAGGCAAACAACTGAAGTCTGTTGATGTTCTTGTGCTTTCAGGATTTTTTGCTCTCTCTACATATTGAAAAATAGTTCATAAAAATAGAACAGGGAAAAAAATCCATGGAGGAAACTGACATTGAACCTGAATGCTATTTTAAGCATGAGAAGGCAAAAGTGTCTGCATGGAATGTGGGCAAAGCTTCTCAAGAAGACTGATGAATTATCTTCCAGGGTCTGAAGAGCAGACTATGTTCAACTGTTGGATGGAGTCAATACTTTCATAAAATGACCTTGCTCTACTTTAAAAGCAAAGCTATAAACAAATGCAAAGCTAACATGTTCTAGGGTTAGAATTCATGTTGGAATCCATTGGTCAATGCCTGTACTGTACTGTAAGGTGACTGTAACCTGTTGAGGTTTTTTTCCTGCACTATCTCCCTTAGGAAGAGAGGAGTGTTGAAAAATCAGCATTGCCCCAGTAGCAAAGAATGGAAAAGTAAAGGTCACTAACCACATGAAAGCTGTCTTGTAATTAGGCCAGTAGAACCCAGAAAACTGCTCAACAGAACTACTGGATATGAATGCACCAGGATCACATGTACAGTGTTTCATTAATGTTGGTGTGGCTTGTCTGGAGAGGGCCATCCACCAAAAAAAGAAGATTAAGTCAGACCTTATGGATGTTTTAATATGAAAATGAAGACAAAATTCTCAAGAAATGCTCAGAAGTTTGTAAGGACTCTGCCTGAAAGTCTCTTTCTGTCTGTCTGTAGAGTTCCCAAAATAAATGTTACTGAAACATGGCCTTGACATCTGTGTGTACGATCAGTTTCAAGTCCAGGGTGAAAGGCTGGCATTTCACAGAGCTCCTTGGTCCATACAGTTATGTATGAACAGACACGATAACAATAATGATAATAAAAACAATGAAAAGAAATTCAGGAATTGCAGACAGAGGGGCACACTACGTTTTGCATGCAGCACTTATATAAAATGATTGCTTCACTTCACGGCCTTACAGTGGCTATGAAACAAGTCTGTGTAACTCTTTAGCAGCATCAGCAGTTCTGAGTGAGATGTAAACATGATTTAAGTTACACAGCTGAAATGACAGAAGTCTGGAGATGAGGTCTACAGTAAGCCAGGCTGGACTGCAGCCAGAACACTCAGTTAAGTAACAGTACTGGAAGCTCATGAAAAGCAATCTTGGGAACTTTAATGACTGCAGAGGAGCAAGCTAACTGCTTTGTAACTCATCTGAAAAGCAGTTCATCACCACAGTGGAGACATTCAGTCCTACAGCCAAGGCGTGGTTGGGCATTTGGGAGGTTTGGGTTTATCTCCCCACTCTGTTATGTTTCCTGTGGAACAGAGGAAAAGTCCATCTTTTCTGCCCCACTTCTGCCATGACACGCATGGCAGCAACCGGCCACCGTTTCCTGCAGCCTTTGTAAAAAAAGCAGAAATGGAATGTGATGGGGTATGTTTGTACACATCTATCTCAGCATGGCCTTTCCATTTGTGGGTGCTGTTCCTGCTCTGAAGAACAACCTCCTCAGGCTGTCGTAATGTGGTGGGGCTTTGCACCATGTTCTGTGCATGTGAGAAACAGTAGAAAGTGACAGATACCCCAGGGAATAACTTTGGGGTTAACCATGACAGTGGAAGGGTCCTCCTGCTGGAGGCTGGAGGGCTGCACTGATGTTTCTTCCAGCAAGAAGGCTCCCATGCCAGGCATCCCCCTGTAGAAGACCTGGGCTCCACAGCCGTTGCTGATGCTCAAAAGCAGAATAGATGGTTCAGCAGTTTAATGCAAACATGAGAGGGGGAAGTATCACAATGAAAGAGAGCAAGGCTAAGACCAAAAATAAGTAACATTTGATGGGTCTGGTCTGGAAACATGGGCAAAAGCAACAGCAGTCAGATATTAGAACAAGGGCTCATGATGAACAAGTCAGAAATACTGAGGGACTTGCTGCTAGACATATTAATCCGGAATTAAATAATGTTATGTATTTCAAAGGAGGCATAATAAAATCCCCAGATACATTACTATAAATCATCTAATTTCAACCCCCTAAAATATTCATATTTCTAAAGTGGTCTGATAGTTAAGTCTAGAGATAGGGCATTCAAAGATTTAATTTAATTAGCTATAGAGTTATAGGCGTTTAGTCTAAATCAAGAAGGACAGCTGTAGTGGTTGCCTAAGAATAGCATGTAAGAATTTAAGCTCATTCAGACTAAAATTTTCTAATCACAAATTGCCAGCAAGCTTTTGAAATAGGTGCTACTATATAATCTGAGAAACAGAATAAAATACTTCAGAATTAATAATATTAAATAATAAACTCAGCAGATTAAGGAAAAGAAAATGTAAATAAGCAGGCACGGTTTTGAAAATGTAAACACAAAAGAGAGAAGGACAAAGAAGCTGTCCCACTCAAATTCTTTATCACTAGAAATGCAGCCAACCAAACTGTTACATAAATCTGAATTGCTATGCTAAGATGATACAGGCAGAGAAATACAGCTATTTGAGTTCTAATAATTAATATCATTAACATAAAGGAAAACTGAGTTGGTTAATTCTAACAACCATTTGAAACCTTTGAATAAAGAAACTCTCAAATATCTACAGAAAATATACTCAAAAGGTCAAATTGCCCATAGGAGGTTTTTATAGTAATATAAGGAATTAAATGAAGGGTTATTTCTGTTACAATAAGCATATCTGACAAATATATCAATATTTCTCTCAATTTATGTGAGAAGAAGAAATATTTAAACTGGATGTTGAACATGTGAAACCTGTACATTTTCATTCAGGATAAAGCATCAGTTTGAAATAAAATCTACATGGAAAAAAGATGAGCTAAAGAAACCAAAAATACAGTGTAAAATGAAGATCTACAGTTTTGAACATAAGCATTAAGTAATGGAGAGTGCATGTGTTTAGACAGTGCTATGTGACAAGTTACCAGATGGGAGCCCTCCAGGGCATAAAGGAAATTTCTTTGGATCCTGCTTCTTCTTCTGCGCTCAGGTGTATGGATATGAGCTGATAAGAGTGAATTCATTCTTTAAAAGCCCTATTAACATTTCTCTAGGAGTTTTCCCTGTCCTGCTGTGTTGGTTCTGGCTGTTTTAGATTTGTGCTGAAATAAGTGTTGATAATACAGAGATATTTTAGTTACAGCTGGACAGCATTTACACAGAGCTAAGGCCTTTTCTGCTTCTTGCAACACCCCACCAGAGAGTAAGCTGGGGATGTTTGAGCTGGGAGAGGACACAGCTGGGACAGCTGACCACAATGACCAAAGGGATATTCCATGCTATATTGCAACATGCTCAGTATATAAAGTTGGGAGAAGAAGCAGGAACGGGGGAGAATTTCAGAATGACGACATTTGTCTTCCTAAGTGATGGAGCCCTACGTACTTGAGATGGCTAAACAGCTGTCTGCCCATGGGAAGTGGTGAGTGAATTTCTTGTTTTGCTTTTCTTGTGCACCTGGCCTTTGCTTTACCTATTAATCTGTCTTTATCTCAGCCTATGAGTTCTCTCTCTTACACCCTTCCTATTGTCTCTCCCATCTCACCAGATTGGGGTAGGGGGTGAGTGGCTGCATTGGGGCATGGTGGCTGACTGGGGTTAAACAATGACGTGTCCTCTGAATTCTCCATTTTGGTGAGCGTTCACGGATAAGCAATGCATAAGTGTCAGAAAAATGACAGAATCCAGGTACCAAGTGAAAAAAATGGATGGACTCTGTTGCAAGAGCTTTTTCAGAAAACTGGTCTTGGAGAGAAGAGATTAATTCTGTGGGACAGTAATGGATAAGTGATCTGTGGGCCAGAAATTTGCAGACATATCTCCTTGTGCATTTTACACAGAAAGGCACAAATAGCTGTGGTGTCTAGTGGAAAACTCACTGTCTAGATTCCCTCTCAAGTCAATGGAGTGAACAAACACTCCAAGGGTAACTTTGTGTTATCTTAATGTAGGTGATTGGAAAATGGGTCAGATTATTCACTCTTTAAAACCTGCTTATTTCATTCATGTGGATAAAAGAGATCTAGCTGATATAGTCTACACAGATTTCCAGAAGTCATTCAGCAAGGTACTTTCACAAAGGTTTCTAAAGTATCTAAATGGGTGTGGGATAAAAAGGAAGGTTGTTGCATGAATAAACAATTGGTTAAACAACTGGAATGGCCAATTTTCACAGCGGAGGGAGGTCACCAATGGAGTCCCACAGGGACCATGCTGGAACTCATGCTGTTTAACATACTCTTAAATGCTGTGAAACACAGTGTAGGCAGTGAAGTGACAAAGTTTCCTGATAATGCTGGGGTTATTCAGGGTAGGAAAGTTGAAGACCAACAGTGAAAAACAGTATAAGGGCCTCTTAAAGCTGAATGACTGGGCATCACAACTCAATGCAGAGAAATGTACAATGAGGAAAATCTTCTGATATATAATTGTTCAATTTTGTCTGATATTACCCTTCAGGACCAAGATCTTAGGCTTCTAATGGATAAGTAGAAAATTCCTGGAAAATGTTAGCAGGGTGGAATTATGATCAAAAACCCAAATTAACAACATAAAGAACTATGAGGAAAGGAACACAGAACAAACCAGAAAACAACATGATGCTCCAAGAAGTAGTGACTGAGGGAGACAGAAGATTATGGAATTGTGAATGTCAGGGCAAGACATTTGGGAAAGAACTTGTGATCTGTTCCAGTACTAGAACAAGACAACATCATTTGGCACTCAGGGGCGGTATGTTCATAAAACCAAAATTAAAGCAAATTGCTCTTCACACAGTTTTTACTTGAGATGCAGAATTTCTTGCTTCAGATTGCTGGGGGTTTACATGAACACTTACACAGATTCAAAAAATGACCTGTCCAATTAAGAGAATAAAAATTTTTGAGGGTAGTTAAGTGCAGAATAAATAAACCATCCCAAAATGGCCAATGTATTGGTTTATGAAACCACTGTATTGGTTTCTGAACCACTACCCTGTAACTTGGAGAATCCTTGGAGAATGTTTCAGTATTATCATAGATGGCCAACAGCTTTTCAGGCTAATTCTTTGGCATTTCCTGTTGGCCATTCCCAGGGGTAAGACACTGGGCTGCACAAACTCTTTTCTCCACTCAATCTGGCTGCTCTCACATTACATAGTATGAATAAAGAGAGATTCTTGAAAAAACTTTGTCTTTTGTGCCACAGTGATTTCCTTACTCGGTGCTAGAATTACAAAAGTACACCTCAAATGTGAAATAGGAAACTAAGCAATTTCAAAGAAGGGTAAAATGCAGAACAGAAAAAAAAATGAAGCAAAAAGTCAAAGAAAAGTATTTAGAAGAATAAGGACACACACACATACACTGCTGTAACAGTTACCAGATCGGCAAAACATGGGAGCTGCAAAACGGAGAAACTGAGAGTGACAATGCAGTGAGTCCTTTAAAAGAAATAATAAGCTCACAGTGGGCTGCACAGAAACCGGTTCCCTTGACTACCAGAGACTTTTAGAATGGAAAAAAACCCAGAGGTGACTGAGAGAAAGAGCAAGTGCAGAAAGAGGGGAAAACAGGGACTCCAATTAAAATGCACCAAGTCTGAAAAGATCCATGAGGACACCTCAGATGACATCATACAAAAGACTGAGCAACAAGCAGACCTTATTGGTCCAACATGAATGCACAGAAGGTAAAAATGGTCAGAAATCACTGCCACTGTGCAAAGTACCAGAGACAGAAACCCTGGGAGGCTTTGTGATGTACCCAGCAGAGCTTGGCAGCAATGGGCAATTGATGTATTTGAACATGGAGGAAACCACCACCTGCTGATAATTGATTATTACAGTTGTTCTTTTGAAACTAACAGAAGTAAGCAACACATTAGCCAGCACTCTAGTGAATCACACTGAGGTAATAGTCACCAAACACCATATTTGCAATGAACTCATTTCAGATAACGCGTCACCATACACGTTCGAGGAATTTTGAAGGTTTGTGAAGTACTGGGGCTTCAAATGCAGCTGGTAGTTCTTATTATTGATAGTTTAATGGACTGGTCAACATTATAAATAGCCAAAAAGATAATGTAAACAAGATCTTCCTTGACATTTACTGACCTGCCCTTATGGAATCAAATGTTTTACTGGCTGAGATGGTCATAAGCTGACAACTCTATTCCTAAGTCTCATGGCATGCCCCTTCTACAGCCCAGACCTGCAGATAACAGCGAAGTAGGATAGATGGGAGTAGAGTGGGGAAGGAGGGAGCAAGCCCAGCATGACCATTCCAGAAACTACAACACAGTCCTAGGTAACTCAGAGATAATGGCATGGCTGGTGGCATTCTGTGGAAACAGCATTTGTGGAAAAATTCACTTTATCTGAAATACAGGTAGAAAATGGAGAACCAAGATTAACCTCAGATGTTAGAAGATACCTTGGTCCATGCAGCTTCCGCTCTGATAAAAGTCTGATTCATGATCCTGCAACAGTGCCTGGGAAAACTAACAACTGCAATCCCACCATGGTTTTAATGCCACCCACTGTGCAGAAGGGAGGTGACTCACACCTGAGCATCAAGTGATACAAGTGAACTATCCTATGCCACTCAAGAAGTTCAAGCCCAAAAAGCTGACATCCTAATGCTGTGATTACACAGAAACATTCGTAAGAGCATTTCCAGTTTATGTCATTTTCATGCATCATTAGCTAACTGGTGCAACATCATTTAGAGAAAGGCTCTTAAAATGACTCCAGGAGATTGTTTTCTGCTCACTCGATTAGCATGGGTGTTGAGTTCAGATGCTGAGAGCAAAGGGTGTTTTTGAAAGCTCAAATGAAAAAAAACCTGTTTAAGTTTACATGTGTGGAGTGCCATTCAAGTGAACAGTCCAAATACCGCAAAATATGGGTCAAATAAATAAAAATGAACAGTTACATTCAAAACAGAAATTCACGGCTGTGCTGTGAAAAGGTTGGGGAAGATTTGTATTGCTGAGCTGGATCTCTTTCATCTCATAGAGGGACGGGAAAGCCTGTGATCCTGCAGTCATACCATGGATATGACCTCATACAGACATTGTCTCACCTAAGAATTAAGGTAAATTAAGAGAATCAAATGTTATGCAATGCATTCAGGTAGAAAGGTGATAACAATACTCTGCATAATGGTTTACTGGAAGAACTGGTCCCTTATAGTGCAGAATAAGTTCCTTTGCATGCCCTTAGCACTGTCTCTGGGAGCAGTTTGGCTGATAAACCGCTTGGTATATGCACTGAATGGCTCTTTTGATTGCCATCTCAGCTAAATCTCCACTGAATGCAATAGAAGCTTCAACAAGAACAGCAGATGAAGATACTCATGTAGCCACCTAAATGTAGGTGTCTTAAACTGAATGTCATGCACTATGACTCTTTCTCCTCTTCTCTGTGGCTGCCCTTACTCTCTTGCCCTTATTCAGCCTAGTTAAAATTAGTAAAATTGAAATTCATGTAAATTAGCAGAAATCAACTACCTTTCTTATTTCTTTGCACAGTCTATTTCCAGCCCCCTTGACTCTGTCTGACTGGAAAATCTAAGGGTAGTTTCTTTTTTATGCTTGCCAGATTCTAGCATAGTGTGATTCAGGAAACAACTGGCTTGTTGGACTGTATCACAACAAAATTTTGTATTATTGATCTTAAACTATTAGTTACATCTTAGATTCTGTGTGATGTCAAAACAGGAGAACTTGGCACTTCTTGATGTGTATGTATAAAATTTCAGTGTGACATTTTCACCTGGCAAATCTCAGATGGAAAAATACACACACACACACACACACATATATATATATGTAAATGAAGTAATGTGTTTATCAAATTTCTGTTCTTCTTAATTACAAAGTAATCACCCATATTTTGCATAAACATATGCAATCACATTAATTTTTTTTAAAACAGTATGGTCAATTAATTTTAATTAACAGCAATAATTTTTTCTGTTGTTATTATCTTTTCCTGATAACCTGTTGTTCTCAAAGCTTTCTTTATCCCCCGGGAATTTTTTTCAGCTTTCTATTCAAATATTGATGAAATTTAACCCTGGTTAGTTTTTGCATCTGACAAGATCATAACTTGATGTGTACTGTTATCCATTAAAAATCACTTAAGGCAATTGCTGTTACCAGTGTAACATGATAAACCTGACAATAGACTCTTAGTTCAAAAGAACCCAGTAATTTCATTTATTTCCTATTTCTCAAAACATCTGCAGTGACGTGAAAGAAATGTCAAGTTAAAAATAACAATTCATGGGTCATGGTATCAACCGCGATTTCATTATATTATGTCTGTGAGCAGACAAAAGCTGCTCTGGCAATCAGACTTTAGGTGAGCTGCTAATGAAGAAAAGCCTAATCTATTCCATTTTAAGATTATCAGTTATTCAAATACCTACCAAGAGTCTTCATTTTCCCCACATTCCTCAAATGAGAACACAAGCTTGTCTGCACGGTGGGAGGCAGGCAAATGCTGGTGAGCTCTGTTTGCAGTCTGAGCCTACAGCATCTGCATTAACCCAGGCTGAGATGGTCAGAGCCCATGGCTAGTGTGGTGCTGAGGATAGCTAGCCAGCCAGCTGGGGAAGCTGGGACATGGGTTCAGCCTCAGCATCGTGCCAAGGTGGCTTCCTGCATTTTGTATGGGAGCTTTGCTGTACCCCACAGAGAAGCCTTGTCTGTGCCTGCCTGTGCCCCACTGTGATGGTGAGCTTTCACTTTGGGAGAACCGCTGCTTAAAAGAAAGATCTTCCAGGTGCCTTCTAAACACCTTTCCCATTATTTGAAAGTCAATTACTGTAAGCACCTATCTTATCACTTAGAAAAATTAATTTATAAATACAAATGGAAGAGCTAGCAATCTCACAAAAACTCAGCAGAGGAAAGTACCCGTAACACCTTACCCCTTCTATGTATTTATGGCAGTTGTATTGCTGTATCTATAACTGACAGGACCTGGTAAGCTCATGTTCTGCTCTGAGATACCTGCATCAAGAAAGAGAGGGAAGTTTTTTTACCTATTTCAGAACTACATTGCTTTAAACTGGCAAACCTTCAGGGCTGACCTTACTTTTAGGGAACAAAAACTGCCTACTCCTAAGTGAGACAGACAAAGATGAAATCTAGCAGAAGAGCTGATATTTCAAGACATCCTGTGCTTTAAGCTATCTCCAAGAAAAATGAAGCTTAAACGCAAGAGTGATGTAGACACTTTAGAAATCCCTGTACAAAAAGGGATAGACGTACAGAGATATGGACAGTTATAGGTGCCCATTTCAGAATGAATCCAAAAAATGTCACTGCCCAGCACTTGGGAAGAAGGGATTTCATGTTTAAGAATGGCACAGATAATAAAAAATTAAAACATTAGCAAGCAGAAAAAAATCATAGACAAAGAAGCATTTCACCAGGGTTATTTTCTTTCCTAAAAACATCGTGTCTGCAGCTAGTGGTTGAGTGCATGCACAAATTAAGTTTACAGATTTCATAAAGCAATTTATTCTGGTTGAATGTAATAGCAGTAATTTTTCATGTAAGTCAGCAAAATACAATCCATAAAGGAAAAAGTATGCCATTATTTTAAACTCTATTGTTCTTATTCAATCCAAATGTGAACTGAAGCTAAATAATTTACTGTGTAAATTTCATTTTTAATTTTATGCCATTCCAAAAGAAGAGAGTGAATGAGAAAGTGAGGGGGAAGCTTCAAAGCTCTAAATCCTTGTATACTAATGTCTCAACAGTAAAATAATCTAAGCAGTGTGCTTCAGCAAAAATGATTGCTGGGATCTATAATAGGATTGTTTTAACTCAATAGTGTTTTATAAATTTTTGATTCACTCCAAGTTTTTGACAGCTTGCCAAGTTCCAGTTTTTATCTGATCATCTTTGCATTAATAATACATTACAATAAGTTTTACTGAAAAATGGCCATTTTTTTCTCACTGAATAATTTACTTTTGCCAGTAAAATATTGACTTGGGTTTCTAATCAATTCCTGTTTGGCTTGATCATGCTTAGCATGAAACTAAAATATTTGCTGCTAGACAGATGCCGATACAAATGTCATCATTGTCATACTCTAACGAATTCCATCAGTTGTTAAATGATCTGCCTTGCAGGTTGCAATATGTATCAGACTGAAGCCCAGAGCTTCAGAGGCACCAGGATGTGAATAGTTGTACTTACCTGAGGGTCCCATTCTCCTGTTTCAGAAATGCTTCGTCCCAGCAACAGCTTCCATTTCCATAAGTCATGCTTTGCATCACGTGTGGCTTGCTCACTGCCTAGATTCAATCAAGGCAAAAATACTGAATAAAAGAAAAAAATATCTAAAATTGTTTTATTCACCTTCCCCTATATTCTGAGCATGAATTAAAATTGACTTTCAAGCAAAAAAAAAAAAAAAAAAAATCCCAGCCAGTAGAAAAAGAGATATCATGAGATATTTCAGAAAAAAACAAATTCAGCTAGGTGCAATTCATGTATCTTTATCTTTCTTCATAACTGCAATATTTATATACAGATTAATTATGCTTGATTGGTATCAGGAAACAGAATAGTCTAGAAATACTACTGTTTAACCTTACTCAGTTAACTTATTTCATGAAGACTTAATATAAATTACCTCTCCTTTGTGTTGGCATGTCATCTCGAAAACCCCATCCTGTTCTGGCACATCAGTCCCAGATTCTGAGTTTTGCCTCTAGGGTAACTGAGCCAGAAGTTATGCAATTCTGTCTTCTAACTTCAAAGTTGAAAGCACAGCTCTTGGAAAAGTCTGAGACTGGCACTGAGCCAAAGATCTACACTGTTGGCAAGAGATTACTTTGCCACATCACCTGATCAGAGAAGGCAAGCATGCATACCTTTAGAAACTCCACGGTGATGGTGGATGGCATGCACTCTCAGAACAGGTGAAACGTTGCTGCATCCTCAGCTACTCCCACTGCTAGTAATGGTAGTAAGAGTGATCTTTTTCAAACCCCAAGATGACCACTGCAGAGAGCGAGAACATACTCGGGGAATGTAAAAGTTGGAGTCTCTCCTAAAAAAAGCTGTGCTGAGGTCCATCTGTCTGAAAGGCAAAACCAGCATGCAGAAGTGGCACAGGCACAGAAAGAATGCCGAACACCCTACCTGAGGCTCACAGTGTTGTCTTTCACGCTGTAGATCTCACTTCGACACAGCTGAAAGCTCTGATTCTTTGTAACCTTGGGTGTATGTGCAACTGATATAATGTGTTGCTCAGTCCATGCCCAACTTGGGTATTCAAAAAGTGAGGAAATTAAAACCAGGCTTGTGCAGGCACCGCAAACCAAGAGATTTTGTATGTCAGGTATGCCTTAGAATTTCATAAAGTCACTCCTGATGTCCAGATGTTATTTGCAATTAACTACTACCTTCAGGGTGACCTGTAAAAAGAAAAAAAAAAACAAAAACAAGGGAGGGGAAGGGAGGGGAAGGGCAGGGAAGGGCACGGGACGGG
>JAWWEW010000041.1:46122352-46151071 GCA_035583185.1 Anabacerthia variegaticeps | reverse complement strand
TGAAAGAAAAAGATTAAAGCTTCATGCATATTTTAAAAGAGAAATTTGGGTCATCCTGCACAAATGTTGAATTTCTTCTTTCTTTTCCTTTTTTTTTTTTTTTTTTGAGAGAGAGAGCGAGAGAGAGTGAGTGGTCATCTGAAATTATCCAGTGTATAACAAAGAAACTCAAAAGGAAGTTGGTTCCATTAAGAGAAAAATTATTCAGAAACATGATGAGTTTTTTTCTTCTGTTAAGTGAGGAGCTGACTCACAAAACTGAGGAGAGAACCGAAACCAAGGTACTTATCATAAATTCTCCTCTTTGGCCTGAGTCTACAGGAGCATTTCATTACATCAGTGCATCTCATGGTGTTTTGTTTATAACAACACTCTCATATCCCAAGATGATCCCTACTTGGCTCTAAATCACACCTCCTCCAGCTTCTGACTTAGACAGCAGTCCCTGAACACACAGGAGCAGCAGACAGAAACCAAAGTGATTTTGTGCCACATAAATTTGTATCTTTAGTTGCGGATATCAGCAAAGTCTCAGTTTGATTTCTAAATGAGCCAAACCAGTTTTTCCTCTCCTAGTTCCAAGCCACTCACATGTAGGTCCTTCATTTTCCACGTTCACTGTGTCTTGGGGAAAGAGGAGGATGTGAAATGCATGATCCCCACTTTTGGTCAGAGGTTCTGGGAAATGATGCTTCTCTAGAAAAGTTGCAGAGGCTGTGTCCTTTTCTTCTCTGTATTTCTTGCTCAGCTTCTTTGTTCTCATAGTCTCCTATCACTGGCAGCAGCAGTTCCACTTTAAATGGAGCTTTTACATAGATATTCCATCCTGTCTGCCATTCTTCCTTGGACTAACATTTGCATGGCAGATGGTGCAAATGGCCCAGCAAATATTTACTGGATCGGTGTTAGAAAAGCAAAGCAAAGCAAAACAAAACAAAGACACCCCAGCTGCCAGACTGATGACTTTCTGGCACCATATCATGTGCCACCAGTCACTAGGACGGTGAAAACACCACAGGAAGATAATTGATGTTGAGCTCATGGGATTTTTAAGAGTACTTTTTGAATCTTGTTGCTTGGAGCAGCTCCAGAGGTGTCTGTCTGTCTTTTTCTCATTGCTTAGGTGAAAAATTAAGTATTATGACAAATCAATGTATTCCCCTTTCAAATAAAAACCAGTCATACCTGGTATCAGAATTGTATTAATTATAGAGAATAGGTTGAGCTCCTTGCAAATGGAGTCTGCTGAAACTCATGGTAAAGTCTGGGACAAATATCTTACAGATTTAAATAGCGACAGAAGCAGAAGAAGGTGATCAATATTAAGGATAACCTACTGCTTTTGGGGACAATGACCTGCTAGGACTTATCACAGGAAGAGCAGAATAATAAAGTACCTGTGCAATTAACTTGTTTTTTAATTTTCACATTTCTGTCAATCACTATTCCTCTATTTTGCTATTTTTTTGGTAGCTGAACTAACTCAGTGTGAACATCTTTGATGGAGAAGGACAATGGAATGTCAGGAAGTCTTATGGAGCAAAATCCCTTTTCTCCACCACAGTGATACTCTACATTATATTTAACAGTGCAGAATCAGTGCAATTTATATTACTATTCAAATGGATGTTATTTTCTAAGCAGGTTACAGACCCCATAATTTAAAAAGTCTGCTAAGATTCCAGGCAGAAAAGAAAGGAGAACAGGAAAAACAGAAGCCAAAAATATATGGGCTGTCGTTCTGAAAAGTCGTTCAGCAGGTGGTCAAGGAAAGATTGGTATAGAATAGGACACAATGGAAGAAAATGGAGCACATCTGAAATTCTTGTTCCAACTGGAAGTCTGAACCACCTGAAAATCAAATTACATTTATTCCACAGTTAATTTTTAATTATAATTATAGTCTAAGAAAATTTTAATAAAGTCTTTGAACACACATTTGTTTTAAGGAAAACGTAATTTCCTTCTCCCATCAGCCCCTTAGGAAAGATTCAATTTCTCTTTAAATCTAGGACCAGGAAAGATAGAAGAAGAATGTACACACAAAAAATATTAGTCAAGAGAGGAAAGAAAATTCCATCTCCTGCAATTGTATTTTGCCCATTTATCTTGCACTGTAAAGTGTGAACTCAATGAGAATATGCCATGAACTGGAAAAGGGAAAAACAATACAGTCTTGATTAATCTAGTTCACTCAAAGTTCTCTTCTTGATCTTATGGCATTTCAGAAGACAGTGTTCATTAGTTACCAAAGCTAAAAAAATGTCATCATATCTTCAGTGCCAAAAGAGAAGTGAAGAGGTCCTCCACAGGAAAACCAAAGTGAATACAAAATCTTTGCACAAAAGCCACAGAAGGGAGGGTTGGTTCGGGGTTCTCTCCCCAGGATTTCTTTAATGACTTTCAAATGAATCTTGCTTTCCAAAACTCATAGGTCCTAATACTAAACCTAAGAATACAAAAATTTGCATCTGAACTCCAAGATACTCAAAAGTGCAGAATCAGAGATAGGCATTCATGAACAGCGAAAAAGTTTACAGTCACTATTCCATAACCTAGTGGAACCTCCTCTCCAATTTGGTAAATTCATATAGTCTAGAAAAAGAATATATTCTTATACAGAGAATGAAGTTCAGAAAATCATCAGTTAAAGGCATAGATGCACACACTGTCATGATGAATGCAGAGAAGATGGATCAGGGTATTCAAGTGCTTGAAGGATCTGACCAGCCAAAAAAATTTAAAAAAAAAAAAAAAAAAAAAAAAAGAAAAAAAAAAAAAGAAAAATGGCAAAGAGACATTGCTTTTGAACTTCATGGTTGTCTCCCTCCTTGCTAAAAAAGGTCACCTGGTTCTGAAGGTTCAGTGGTTCCCATCTTCTATGCCAGTAATTCTCCAGCTAATCCCAATTTGGCTGCTTAATTTATTCAGTTAAAAAAACCCAACAAATCACAAACTGAAAAAAACCCAAAACTTACCCAACTGGTTGGTATTTTTACATGTACATAAAAAAAAAAAAAATTAAAAATCAGTGCTTAAGTAATTTGTCAACATTTTAATCATCTTCCAGCTGCACAAGAGATTATTTCTGCTGTAATTTCTACCATTTTATCTCAGTCATTCCTAAAGAGAGGCTAATCTCTCTGAAGCGCCTGCAAACTACTTCTTTCTTCAGCCAAAAAATCCACCAAAGGATATTGGATATTGAATTTCACTGGCCCAGGACAGAATATCTCCAGGTCTTTATTTTAACCCATCGCTTTTATGTGGTAAACAGAAGAGGTCAAACAAGAAAAGACCCAATTTTTGTGCCACCTTCCCTTTTTCTTTAGAAAAAAGTAGGTTAAAACTGCACACATTACTAGAAACAGATATGCAGAGTGCAGGGTTTAAAATAGATAAGGTTTAGATTTTGTAAGCAAGTATGTTCATTATATCATTAAGGAAGAAGCCATGATGTCACTGATCGGCTCCTCAGGTGGAGGAACTAGACAAAGCTGTGCTGAGGCCCAGAGAAGGGCTATTTGGGGAAGGTTTGAGCCTTTTTTTTTTAATATATATACTTTTTGTTCCTCTGTACATAGGAGTTTCTATGTGTATCCCTGTACCTGGAGGTCTGCATGTCACATACATATTGTGCACATGCACATAAATCCTCACCTATATAAATACTGCAGGAGGGGTGAGTCACAGCTTCTGTAACTGAGAGTGACACCTGTCACTCTTTTCCCTTCTAGAGACAATACAGTGTTTTCACAGAGCTTTTTGCTCTGAAATTTTCCATGTGGGATTGTTACCCCAGATTGCACTGCTTTTTAAATTTTTCAGCCACAATATTCAGCAAATAAGATGTGGAAAACATCTTGTAAAAAAGAGTTTCTCTTGAAAGACGGGGAAGAGAAAGCAATTCCAGTGAATGTTAAAACCAAGGATAAGTGGAAATGTTTCAGGTCTCTATCTATAAGTGGGGGTCAGTGGACCCTGCTCTTCCTAGGATATTGTGAAGATTCATTAAAGTTTGTAATGTGTTCAGATAGAGTGAGAACTGCAGAAACAGTCAAGTAGGAAATGAATAATTCTGTCTTTAGAACCAAGCCTGAGCAGTCTGCAGTAAATAAGGCCTGAGGCCAAACGCCAAGCAATGAGGATAAAAGAACATATTGAATAGCTGCTCATTAAGTGAGCACCATCCATCCTGTGCCCTGCTGAAGCAGGTGTCCTGGGGAAAAGTAATAGTATGCAACCTTGTAATTAAAACTGTATCATAATGCATATTCACCAGGAGGCAAAATTAAGGATGCCTTGAGAAATTCAGTCTGACATTGCCTAACTTTTGAATACAGGCCTTTGCAACTTTTATGCCCTTTTTGCCACATATAGAGATATATATTTATATATATATATATATGTTTATGTATATGTATACAATGTATATGTATATGTATACGATGTATATGTATATGTATATGTGTATGTGTATATATGTAAATTTTTTCTCCTCTTTTCTGTATTTCAAGAGGTGGAGACATATGGTAAGAGATAATAGAATATAGTCTTTCGGGCCACACATCCAAACAAGAATAAGAGTGACTTCAAGCTAATGGACTGAAACTAAAGTCACTGCATGTGTCTGAAGAGTTCAGAGCAGTGCAGAAAGGAGAGAAGGCATAGGTCTGACAATCTGTAAACCAGGTAAAAAATGTCTGAGGGCCAGAGATCATCAGGCTGTGGCCTGTACATAATAGACACCGATGCACATCTGAGCTAGATCTTCGTACTTTTCTCTCTTACAATCTGGTTATATTTCATTACAAACTTTATCCAGCAAATCTTCTATTAAATAAACCCTATGCTCTCTCGCAACCTCTGACTCATTCTGCATCTCCCTCCCTCCCTCCCTCGCTTCTACTTGACAACTCAAAGAAATTGTGAATAGTTTTCCATGTTTATTCTCTCAGTCTTTAAGCGCCTTTTCTCATTTTCTACCCTGGGGTGACTTGTTACCAGCACTTTTTCTGCTTGATATTGATAGTATCTCTATACCTATCCATATCTAGCAGTGTGAAAGTGACTGTAGATATACATTTATATTAACATATATACGCATGCGTGTGTATATGTGCACATATATCTCTTATATAAACTATAGATTAAAAGAATGGTAATGTCACAAAGTCAAGGTCACAACAGTAAATAAATCCATAAAGTTACTTGAAATTAAATAAACAAAAATTCTTCCCCTCTCTGTGTGCTGCCCTTTCAGTGTAAGTTCTTTTGCTTTTAATGAAATGGAAGTTTACTCCTTTGTTGAGCTCCAGATTTTCCGGCACAGGATGTCTCGGTATCTCCGTCCTCATGAACAGCTGGGACTGACTACCTCATACAGGACTGTTCCCTGGCTGTTCTGGAAAGGAGGTGACCTACCCACGAAACCTGTTGCAGCCAGGGGCATGATCCTCAGGCAACCATCCTGCATGTATGAATATTGAGGAAACTGATTTTTAACCAAAGACTAAATTCAGCAGCCTTAGCCTTCACACTATGAGCCTATGCTCTCTTTTTTGGATGTCTGACTTCACAGACCAAACTAGTTACTCCCTCACTGCTGATAGGATTTGAGTAGGTGCTCAACTTAAAATGAAAATACCTGTGGGAGGATGGTGGTGGGGGTGGTGGTGGTGTGTTTGTCAGTGGCATCAAAATGGGATTCCTCCTTTCTGTACCTGTAAAAGGAAGAATCCACTTTTTGTAACTTGCTTATCAAAGAGAGCTGCCTAGCAACTTCCTGGCAGGGCACAAAGTCAAATTTATCTTGAACTACCCTCAACTCACCCTGGGCTTTGTTCTGACTACTTTTCTCAGCTCTAGCCCCAGCTGAGGAACTCTTACGTAGTAATATATTTCATATACACCACATACTCGATAGATTACATGCTTCAGAAATCTTTTGAACCATCACTTTTTAAATGCATTGTTACATCACCTACTTATTTATAAATCAAGAGGTGTTTTAAAACTCCAAATTCCATTTCATAGGCCTTGAGAGAAAACTTATGGAAGTTACAAGATTGATTTTTATATATATAAAATAATTCAACAAATTCAACTTCTAGTATCTAATTTTGGTGTTCATTCAACCCCCTTGAGAGTCTCCCTAAGAAAACATTGCTGGAGGTTAAATCTCAAGAGCTTTTGACTTTCAGCCTCCAAAACAGTTACAGTCTCTAACAGAATATTGCACAGGCTGAGGCTCAGGGCTAGCATAGTGAAAAGGTAAAATCCTATGAGCTGGAAGACAGAAGGAAGGAAACATGCTTTTATTTCCTCAGACAAGTATTTGTGAACAGTGGAACTAAATTACATGAGATTCCAAGGTATTTCCATCTTCTGCCTGGTCTGTCTGGTGGCTTATAAAGCGCAAGCTGCAAGCAAAGCTTTCCATGCAGCTGGGAAGGTCATGTACGCATCAGATACAAGTCACACAGTCCATGCCTGTCCCACAGTCTCCTCCAGCTGTTGGCCACAGCAGTGTCACCAAGAGCTTTTAAGACTGAGTGCAAGAAGCTGAAAGAAACCAATATAAAATTGCAGTACTACCTTCCCTGAGCACTGTGGGGAGAATATAGTTTAACAAAGGACTGAACAGAACATGAAGGCAATTTGAGCAGAGCAATTGCAACACAGCCAAGGCAGAGAAGAAGGAGAAGCTGAGTGACTCCCTGTGCCCTATACTGTGGAGGGATGAGCACATGGTTTGCTGGCGTCATTGAGGACTCAGTTCTCTGAGTAGCTGTTGCTGAAGGGACAAGGAGGAGAAGAATGGGAGAGTCTGCAGCTGAGGGACTTCCTTGCCTCTTCATAAAGCCTGCAGACAGAAAAGAAAGGAGCATCCTGATAAGAATTGAAGATGTCCCTGCTCACTGCAGGACAGTTGGACTACATGACCTTTAAAGGTCCCTGTCAACCCAAACTATTCTATGATTCTATTAATGGAATAGAATCGTGATCAAACACAAGGGAGAAAAACAGTGCACAAGTCTGTGGTTGAGTCGTCTGTTTGACATCCCAACCTCTCCTTCCTCTGTTCAGAAGAGTAAGGGGAATTCTTCAGCAAAGCTGTTGGGAAGAACATTTTGTTGCAGCTTGCTTCACCTTATGCCAGCTGTACACTGGTGCTCAGACCTGCCAAAATTGCTGCTGACAGCTCTGGAAAACCACAGAGAGAATAGCAAAAAACCCATGATGGAGGTGCGGGTGAGGCAACAAAAGCAGCAAAGCATTACTGCATTTACCCAGAGAAGGGAACCTGAAGGAGGAACAAGTGGCCAAAAGTCACCCTGGCTGTACAGTCCTCAGACGTACCTAGGCTCTGAAGGTTTGTACATCACTGGTCTGCCATATCGAGAGAACCCAAGATGTGTTTAGCCATTTTTTGTTCACAGTTCAATATCATGGTAATTGTGTCACTTCTTTTCAATCTAAGAAGAATGAAAGGACAGAGGGAAGATTGTGAAGGAGCAGTTCAGAAAGTTCGGTTGCTTGCACTTAGTCCTTTTTCTCCTTCATGTGAGACTTTTCCAAGAATGGTCCTTTTGTGAAAATTATATCTGTGCTGTAAGAACTCACTGAGGTTCCCATGTAACACGGCTTCTACATACCTGCATTTGTTTGAATCACATACTTAGTCTGCAAAGGATTCAAATCCCTTATGAGCCTCAAGGACTTGTAATTGTCTTTCAGACTAGAGAATAATACATCAGTGTAGGAAAAAGAGACCTTGAAAAACAGCAGTGTGACACATGGAATCAGAACTGAGCCTGGAAGTTGCATTTTTAAATATCAACAATAAAAAAAGTGATGCATGGTATATGAAAACTCTCAACACTGAATACTTAGTTATTAGTCTTCTAACATGTTATTAACACCCTTGTTACCCAGACAAGACATACTACAGCTCTATTTCAATCTTTTAGCTCCAGGCAACTGGGCCATGTGGAACAGAAGCCTAAAGTGTGTTGTGGTTGCTATTGGCCAGATTGTCCCCAACAGAATGTTTATCTACGTAGTCAAAAAAGGCTTTCCCAAATGTGGACTTGGCATTTGCCTCATGGTAATTAAAAACTTACAGTTTGGTGTCAGCAAATGCAGCAAGTGCTGCAGAACACATCTTAAAGATTTTATTAGCATTCTGCAGATGCATCATTTGCTGTGTTGAAGAAAAAAAGATAGAAGTATCACAGATGATTTCCACTAGAAGTCCATCCTGTTGCAGGGAATGAAGTTAAGCTATCTGTTTAGCACTATGGCATTTTAGTTTAGGTATTGGCCACCTCATGGAAGCCTGCTATATATTTATTTATACAAATGTGGAGCTGCGGACTTTATAACAGGAGAAGATAAAAAGCAGAGCAACATCTGAATCAGATCTTAGATTTTCTGAGTGTTTTAAAGAATGATTTATGTATTAGAAGAAACTTGAATATTGGAAATAAACAAATAAATTCCCAAAATGACATAAAGATAGTCACCAGCTGATGAACAGTTACTTTACCTCTCAGTTAATTTCTCTCTCTTACAGGGGAAATAAGTTATCTTATATATCAATTTCTGCTTTGGAAAAAAAAATCATAACTCTTATACCAATGAAAAAAAAGTTAATAGAAATTTTAATGAAAATACAAACTACACAGGATTTGAACTCAATATCCTTGAAATGTATGTCATCTAAGACTAAACAGCTTTAGGTACCATCTACAAATAACATGCAGGATTGTCAAAGGCTCTCCTGAAGAGCAGAGTTATTATCATACATTAGATTTCGTTGCTTGATTAAAAAATCATATTAATTAAATGCAATTAAATTAAATTAAATTAAGAGTTGAAGATGCAGTAATCCATTTATTATTATTTTCTCACAGTGTGGGCCATGTTTTAATAGAGCAATCACCCTCCCTCCCAGCCTCCCAGTCACAATTACCCAACATCCCTGGAGCACTTGCAGTAACTGTTTGTGCAGAAGTATTAAAATATTTTAATTCTCTTCAGTGAGATTTTTCTTTGCACGAAGAAAACTGGAGTCGCCTTCTTAGTTTTTGGTTAATCTCTTCCTTTTAATTGATTTTTTTTCTTTGTCTTGCTGCCTTTTTATGGTCTTTCTCTTATTGTGTCATGTCTCCTTGCATTGTACTATTCTACATCACTGTATCCACTCAAGAATTCCTGGAAACCTTCTTGGGAAGTACAGATATCAGTCTCTGCTGATAGTTACTCTTATTGCATCTGAGTTGTATGAGATAGTGTATCTCAGTGATCTTTGAGAAAAGGAAAAGAATGGGACACGTTCCTCAGTAAGAACAAAATTTTTTTTTTTGCTCTTGAAGGCAGGATCTATTATCTGAGAGGCACTTTTGGTTCCACATACAAACCCCCAAGCAAACTTTAATCAAGTCAATTAAATACTAGAGATCTAGCCTATGTCTGCGTGGTTAGGAGGGATAAGGTCCCATGCTGGCAGGATAAGCTGGTGCCAAGGAAACTGCAGCAGGCAGAATGTTCCTGCACAAGACCTGTGTCAGGTCTTTCTTCCCTACTCTACATAGGCTGGCAGTAGGAAACACATCAACAGTCCTTCTAAACTGGAGCTGAACAAACACGTTGGGGTGCCCCGAACTATGACACAAGAAAAGGTAAGCCACTTTTCCCAGCACTATGGAAGTGGGTAGTGAAGTCCCAGCTGGCTGAAGAAGCGAGAGCAGATGAGGAGGCTGGGGCAGAATAAAGAGACCTATACTAAAGAAACCATTTCTTGCCAGATAAGTCTCTGAGCAGTCCTGCTGGCAAAACTGTGACCTCATTAAAATGAATATATTCTCCATGGAATTTTATCTTCCTGAAAATAAGAGAAAAAAAAATTTGCTTATTTGCAGTTTTTTCTGGGCAGACAATCCTCATCTGGGAGAACTGTTGAGATCCTGAGCAGCTGCCCCTACAAAACCAAGACCTGGGTCTCCATTGGTGACTGGCACAGACATGCCATAAATGGCACCGGAGCCAGTTTTTTAACAAGCATATAATAGAATGTGGAATTATTTTCTGTTGTTGTGCTCCTTCCTTCCAGTAAGCTAGCATTGCCATTCTCCCTTTTCTGAAACTCCTGCTACACTCAGGAGTATTCACTCCCCATCCTTCATGCTCCCACTGTCTGCAAGAAACTTCTTCCTGTATCATTCTCACCTATTTTTTGTCTCACTTCACTTCTGGAAAATGTTCTCTCTCTTTCTCACCTTAATTCCTTTATCTCAGCAATATAATTTTATATATTAATATTGTTATTTAATATTGTCTCAGGTTCTTGGATCCAGATTACGCAGAAGTAGCTTTTGCTACGGTATCTTTGTACATTATGTTTTTATCTCATATGGCAGATTTGTTTTAAAGACGTTATGAAAATGAGTCTGTTCATGATTATGTAGTGATGATTCAAGACACCGTTTTGTTTTCCTTTTGGAAAATCTTGTTGGCTAAATGTCTTTCTTTTTGATATCTCTGGACGGTTTCTGCATTGTCCTCCCTTATGATCATTGATTTCAGAATCAGATTAAACTATATTGCAAAATAATCTCTTTATACCATCCAATTAATGGAAAATACTTCCTTTCCTGCTGAAAGGAAGATACCTTCTATAAATGGCATGAGTCTATAACAGTTTTTTCGTCAATATTTATATAGTCAAAAACATGGGCTTAGAATTTATTCTCCTCCCCATAGCCAAATCTTGTTCAGATCTTCAACTCACATAACTCAGGGACACACCAGCCTGTAACTCAGAGCACAAACCATTGCTTTACAGACAGATAGTTATGCACATGCATGCTTACAGTCATCTTATCCACTTCAGTCTGCACTGCAAAGACATTTTCTGAACCAAAGTGAACTGTAGCCAGGCACTTCATCACAACAGGCTCCTCAGTATTTTGCAGTTCACTTATTCAGATTGAACAGTGCAGGTTAAGACTGGCCTTGAACTCAGCATCGCATTTAAAAATAGTTTTAAGGTTTTATTTGTAAGGTTGATTCATAACATATGTTCACACATGAAGAATAAAAATAAAAAAAACGAAAGAAAAGGAAAAAAAAAAGGAAAAAAACTTGCCAGGTATCCATTAGTTTCCAAAGAAAACCCTAACCTAACTAACCTCTTGAGTCTGAGAAATCAAATTGTAAGCCTTTCAGGAAAATTGCACTATAAAATAGGTCATGCATGAAAATATAATTAAAGTGGTTAGTAGTTTTCACTACAGGAGCCCTGTTCTGCTCTCTGAAACACCAGCCATCACTCCATTCATGTGAAATTGGATCAAATCTGCTATACAACTGCTCTACAGTGATAGTTCTGGAGCATATGAAAACACACTCTACTCTATGGTCACCCATTAGACTTATTCTTTCTTGCTGTTCAAGAATCTAGGGAGTACTTTCAAAGAGGAGGTTTTTGCACCCTAGAGGGCTTTCCACAGAAATAAAACCAAGCCAAACTAGCATTTTTTCATAGACTTTCAAAGACAAAAACATTTCACATTTATTTCTAGAGACAAAATGCTTAACTAAGAGATCATGATCAAGTTTTCTATGACAGAAGTTGCTATGCGTAGCCTAAATCCCCTCTTAAAATGACAAGATCTATATTATGTCCTAAAAAAAGTCTGTTTGTTAGTTATCTAATGCAGGATGATAGAAGGACAGGTAGTTCACCTCTCAAGTTATGACATATGATATATAAAACTGATTCGATACATTAAAAAAATACACAAAGGTAGTAATATCACAGCTTTCCTAAATAAAGACAGTAGGACTTTGGGGGGGGGGGTGGAAGGAAGGAAGGAAAGGAGAATGGATTTAAAGAAAAGGTTGTTTTTAACCCAGGATACCCTTTTGCATTTCTAAAGACTTTGCCCTGAAGGTCCATTTATCAGCTTGTTTAAACAGGGCATATACATAGTTCAAAACAACTGTTTAAAGATATGAAAGATTATGTATGATTCCACAGGAATGCTTTCACATTATTTTGTTAAACCAAAGATTTCTACATTCACATTTTAAAGTATTAAACAGAAAGATGTCCTGGTTTGTATTATCTAACAAATGAACCAATGAACCGAGGAACCAGCTGCGGATTCATTTTCTGTATGATTTCCCTGATGGATATATTCAGGATACCATGGTCAGGAGCTTGTGAAACAACCCCTGGGAAGAGGTCAGAAATGATGCTATCAGAAAACAGAATACTGTGGGACAGGCATAGAAAATTAAAAAAGAAAACAAAACAGATAAGGAATGTGCAGCTAGGGCCACAACTAACGTAATAATTTTAGCTTCTCTTATTTAAATCTCCTTTAATCCTTCATCTACAATTAATAAGATTTGCTATTTAAAAAATAGTTCAGAAGTTTCCACACTTACTGCTGAAACATAAAAGTAAAGTTCTGGCCTTTCATCATCTAAAATATATATAAAACTTTGTGAATCAAAAGTCTCTTTTAAACATCTCTGAGGGTGACAAGTTAAAAAACTGCCAAAAATGAACATTTTATTGTCAAAATCCCACCACAGAGTAGCAAAGATATAAGCCAAGATGATACTCTGTGGTATACTGAGCCGGCATCAAAGAGAATGAGCATTCCATCTATTTTGGAAAAATAATTTTTCATTTAAAATAAAGGGTTATTCATTAAAGATGCAATTATCTTTCTCATACCTAATAAGGGTCAGACAGACTGGGTACATGGAAGAAGAGTAGCAATAAGCACTAAAAATTGATCCCAAATTAGTGTTAAATGTGGACTTTTGTAACAGCAATGACAGCAATAGCAAGATAAAAAAATGAACAGTACATACACATATTTTGTAATTTTTCAGAACCAGATGAGATATTTGCACAAGCAAGTCACACAAAAAGGCTCTATTCATAGCCCTGGATTGCTAAACAAAGTCCTGTTTGAGACACAAAGATAAGCCTGATGTGGTGTCTAAGGAAGGCAAGTGCCTGTGTGCCTTCCCTTCATTAGTGTCACACAGACCAGCGCTGGGCTCAGCCTGCACTGAGGGAATGCAGCCAGTCCCAGCTGCATTGCATCCTCTCTTTTTCTTCCAGCCCAGATGCCAGGTGAGGAAACGCACCACGGGACAAGCCCTGCTCGGGTATCCACAGCTACCGAAGAGTTCTGGCCAAGGAGCTGGTGCTGCTCTGCCTGCCGTTGGGAAGGCAATAGTGGGGAGAGTAGGGGGCATGTGAGCAAAACTACCGCTGGGGGCACAGAGCCCACCCTGCTCACCAGACTGCCTGAGAGATACTGAAGGAAAGTAGAGCAGGGAAGAAACAAAAGAGCTACAAAATGGAGTCCCTCTTCTGACCAAAGCCAGAGACTAATGAGAGGACAGTAATGTGCTGGAGGCACCACAGACAGCTCCAGAGCTACACTGCCATGGGAATAGAGATATTTTCCATTCTTTCCTACATATTTGCTTTTGATCTGATTTCTTTTTCCCCATTTCTTTTATAGCTAGGACTACCTCTTTCACCTTTGAATGTTTTATTATGCAGTGTTTCTAGAATAAATACTTAAAAAAAAATCAAGATCAAGCCACTTAACAAAAAGCATGAGAGAGATCCTTTCCTTATTCTATTTCAGAACCAAAAAACAACTTGTGCTTCTAAAATTTTGTCCTGCTTTTTCCCCTAATAAAGGATATGTTTTCTAAATTTGCTGCCATCAGAATTACCTGCCGTGTGAGCAGTAGTGGTGCCTTTAGAGATTTGAGATATGGCATTGCTTCAGCATGAGAGGAGACATCATTACCCTTCAACATTTCTAATGTTCTTATTATATATAGAGAGATAGCTGAATGCACCTAGGAAAATAAATCAATCTACTCTGAATTAATCCACTTAGTCAAGCACTTCCCTGTCTTTCTTCAACAGTGTGTTTGGAATCAACTCAGGTAGGTTCTGCATTTTGGAAAGGTTTTCTCCTGCAGCTTTGAAAGCAGATGACACTCCATCTGGACCCAAACATCCTACCTCTTTGGTGCTCCTTAGTTTCCAGCCTCACTCCCCCAGTGTGCAGCATCAGAATGAGGTAGAGGTAGGGAATCAGTAGGTAAGGTCACTGCTGCTGACAACTCCTTGCACAGAGAAGAACCCCGGCAGACGTGTCCTCTGAGACCATTAAACAAACTAAATATACTTTAACGATAATATTGCAACCATGGAAGACAGCTGACACCAGCATGTTGGGTTTTTTTTCAGCAGGATACCTGAATAGGTATCTTGTTTGTACCACTGCAATACAGAAATATATGCTGTGTATCTTATTTAAATGATGTACCTTTATGTAGAATCATAAAATCATAGAATGACTCAGGTTGGAAGGGACCTTGTAGATCATACAGTTCCAACCCCTCTGCCATGGAAGGGACATGTTCTACTAGACCAGGTTGCTCAGGACCCCATCCAACCTGTTAGAGCTAGGTTGATTTTCACAAACAAGTAGCTTAAAAGAACACTGCTGTTTCGGATAAAGTATGTAAAAATGACATTATACACTTTTCTAAGGTAACACATCATATAACTTCAACAAACAAAAATCTATAAAATCCAATTTTAAAATGGTAAAAAACATCTTGTTTGTCAGCTTGTTTTTAGCCCAGTCAGAGATTAAGTTGTAATCATGCCCAAAAGAAACAGTTGAAAACTACTCTGTGATAAAATTCCATAGATAGATTGAACTCAACTGCTCACTGCAACATTTAAAACACTCGGGTTGCTGCAAGGCAGTATAAATACACTGAAGAGAGGTTTCCTACCATAAAAAAAAAAAAAGAAAAAAAAAGAAAAAAAAAAGAAATTTATCACTCAATAAAGAAAATTCAGATCAACAAATAGAATGGCAACTTCTGGAAAAAAAGGCTGCCAATCTCCCACCCCCTCCACACACATACAGATGTGCATCCAAGGTAAAATAACATCTCAGAGCTTCCATTAAAATATATATTTAATAACTCCACAAGGCTGTAACGAGGCTTTCAGGTTTTTCAAACAATAAAAAACATTTCCAAGTGCATTTCAAGGAGTAAAGGCTACTAGCAAATTCCCTGCCAAAACAACTTAAATTACCATGCCACTTTTCCATGCATGTTCAAAGGAAAAATGGGGATGAATATGAAACACCACGTCTAAGATCTATTTTTCAAAGTGTTGAAGCCAACACATGAAAGCGAAATATTTCTTAGTCTCCCTAACTATAGATCCAACACATTAATGCAAGACAACGACTAAAAGCTATACCATAGCATTTAAAGACTGAAAAACAAGCAATCTGGTTTTCTCAAGGAGGGCATAATAAATTAGCTGTAGAAGAAACAAGTGTTCAGAATTCTAAGGCATATAAAAACCTGCCTGTTAAATACAGAGAAGTACCTAAGTGTGAAATTTCAAAACCTGAAATATCTAATTTATTTCTATTTTTAAAATGCCTGTTCCTCTTAGGAATACGAAATAAGGTACATGCACAATAACCTGAAAAACCTCAAGAAGATGCAGAGACAGATGGAAATGTAAACAAGTTTGAAGGATCTTTGCCAAAAGTCTGCTCTAATCCACTGTCCAATCATTAAAGAATAAACACCACAGAAACCCCTTTGTTTTGAATGAATTACAACCTGGAATTACTTGGCAAATACACAATGCAGAACATTGTGGAAATAAAGAATTAGAATCTAGCAGAGAGGGACATATTTGCAAGTCATCTCCTTCTGTGCAAGATCACAAAGAGGTAAAAAAATATATCTTTAGAACTCTGTTGGCTAAAGGTACAGAAAACAAACTTTTCACTTTTTACTCCATGGACCTGGCGGCATCAGGTTGGAGGCACGGCAAGCTGCAGGATCCATGGGAAATTGTACTGTCTTACAAAAACTGCCTTAGACCTGCCCCGGGGACTTGTTTTCCTCTGTCCAAGGAGGAAGTAAGCCTCTGGGGAGGCTAGCATATCCTGTGGCAGCTAGCCTGATGGACAGCCAGCACCCTGAAAGGGACCCAAGGACCAGCTTGTTGTGGCTGGGGGTGCTGGAGACATGAAGTTGCCATTCTTGTAGCTGCATCTCAAATGCTGGATCTTCATAAGGTGCGTGATAAAGACACTAACTTTAATTCCTCCCCAGACCTAGTCCCCTGGTAGTTTCATTGGCCAGTTTCCCTGCTGCAATTTACATCTCTCTCACAGTAAAATATTTCATGTTTTAGAAAAATATCCTTAGCAATTTCCTGTTCACTCCACTGTCTTGTGACAGCATGCTTCCTAAACTAAAAGTTATCATCAGAGAAGGTGTTCGGCATGGAGATTGCACTCCATAAAAAGTAGATGTCTACAGTACAGAGAACTAGATTTGCAGTGAGGCCATCAGTATTCTGTTCCTCTTTAGTTTTGTGCTCCCAGCGGTCCCCTTCGTTTGGTGCTGTCAGCAACACCAATCAGGAGCTGTCTGGCCAGACAAGAAAATGGACACATTGGTTTTAATTACATGAGTCATTAGCTAATGAAATTAAGTTTGATCAGCAAAGAAATTTTATGTTCTATTTGTCTCATAGATTAGTCTGACTAGATTCACATAAATAAAACATTTCATTTTCAAATTCCCAATACCTGCTACAGTATCCCAGTCATTTCCCATCTACATTTTGTAGCAACTGTGAAAGAATGATTTTTTTGCTGACAGTAGGCACAGAAAAGGACAAGACTTCCCTCTCATCGATGCCAGTACAGATTGAAAGTAATTCTATTAAGGACAATGTGGACCTGTCAGACATTGCAAATTCATGTTTTACAGGGAGGGAAGAGAGCAGGAGCTGAAAGCAGGAGTGTAGTAGGAGATGAATAGTCAATTGTTTTAGGAGAACTTGGCATGGTAGGGTATAAAGTTTTGATTATATTTGTATGTTCACACACATAGACAATATATATCTAAGTAAGAAAGCAGATTCTCTTATTTATCTGTTGGGGAGGTGTATTAAGGGTGCACTAGGCTAGACCTGTTTTCCTTCTAGATTCGTCCCAGTTGGTTCCCACTTTTTCAAGGACCTTCACTTCCAAATTAGGCAAATACTAGGGTTCTCTTTCTTCAATAAGCTGTATTTACATATGCTTTCTTTGCTTGACAGATACAGTTAAGCCCAGATAAAATGGCTCCTTCCCACGGTCTCCCTCCTAGCCTTTTGTATCAAGAAGGCAACTTTCTGTGAAGAGCCACTACCTGTGCTCTCAGACACAATGGCAATCATGCCTTTATTTACCAAATACGTATATAATCCTGTCTTTAGCCTGTGGCAGGGAAGATCCAAATAGAAAAGGGTCCCTGGAGGAGAGAGGTGTGAAAGAGGGTAATTAAGGAAGGACAATACTAGTTTCTTCAGAGACCCAATCTTAAATTTCCAAAGTCTGTTCATTTTCCATGAAGCAAATAGGCTGAGACAACTAAAATGTCTTCCTTCCCACACACATATCCCAGAAGCAGCCACTGGAGTGGCTGATATAAAGAGATGACTTTTGGACCCCTTGCACAGCTCAGCCATTGAGAAAGGCAAGTCAGATCAGATACATAGTCCTGCTTCACCCCCACGCACCTCTTATCAGCCTCCATCCCATGTCCCCCTTTCCTGCCTCTTGGAAAATTTTGCCCCTTCCATTGCTATTTCTGTAAAAGCAAAACTCCTACAGAGTCTCAGGTTTGTTCAGCATGATTTCTTTACACATCATAATTGGGAAATGTGTTAATTCAGCTGTTAGCTTTAGTAATTGAAACATGCTGTTTGGGGCCTGTGAGGTGTGGACTCATCCTGCTGAGACTAACATCAGCCTTGGAGCTGGAAGTAGAAGCTGGGAAGAACCAGGAGAGCAGGCAAGGAAGGTGCCTGGAGATGGAGAGAAAGGCTCCACGGGGGATTTGGAGAATGCTCAGCAGGGTCCCCACCAGTCTTGGCATAGTACAAAACCCAGTGCAGAGCCAAGTGCAGCTGCCCCTCCCCAGCTGCAAAGGCACAATCATACCCATTAGTTTCACTGGGGAGTAGTGACAAGTGGACTTTCTGGAGGTTATCTGGAGATTGTTTCACTGCATGGTCCAGGTGATTAGCTGAGCCGCTTGCAAGACCAACATTAAACCTCACGTGAACCAGCGTAACTGTGAGATGATGAATATTTTTACTCCCCCTTCCCAGACAGTGCATAATGGTTTGGAAAGGCAACGACGATTTGAAAATTTCACAGCACTGAACTTTTCAAACCTGAGAAAGATTTTACTTCAGATGAAAGATTGTAACATTTCTGATTTCATCAGATATGTTGGGCATGCACACACAGAGATAAGTGTGGTATTCCCTAAGCCTTTCAGGCAGTCATTTAGGGGGGGCAGTATTATAGCACTAGGTATACGTGTCTATGTATTAAGGAAAATTGTTTTCCAACATTTCTCTTTGTATGTTCAGCTGATTCAATCTAGCTGACTGAATCAGTTCTCTCAGACCCAGACACCCAATCTTGTTGGCATTAATAAAAATATTAAGAGGAGAAGATTCTCTTATTTGTTCTCAAAGAAACAGTTCTGATGCCTTAAATTTCAAATCTTTTATTCTACTTGATTTAGTAATTTACAGTGTCCTTGCTTTCACATATATTTTCCTGAGTAAAATCTGTGAACAAGGAACCTGTAGTGCACTTATGTTTTCTCCCATATCACTCCTACACTGGCTTTTCTAACCAGCTTCACATACTTTACCCAAATGCTCAATATCTCCTTACTCCATGGTCTGCTAAACACCTCAGGGTTATTCTGCACTGAATTTCACTGCTGAATACAACCTGCAAGCGTTAGCATCTTACCTTGTTGTCTGGCTGTCAGCCCTGTGCATGCAGATGCTTCCACTCTTTAAACCTTCCAGAATTGTGTGACCCTGTCATTGAAATCTGCTGGAGTCTGCATTTGCACCTGTTTTATGTGCGTGGGGAATTACTTCCACAACCTAGTGAGGAAGAGGCCATACGAAATTACCATGATTCTTAAGGGGTCACTGATTTCACAGGCTGCAGTGTGCTAAAATGGGGCTTTACAAGCCTCACCAATGAAGTCTTATCAGCCAGTTGTTCCTGAACTTTTAATTGATACATTTCTGGGACTGATGAAGAATCAAAGCAGTGTGTTCACCTGATGCAGCAGCACATGGATGGGAGTCCAGTCCTTCAGTGCAGCTGCGTGCAGTGCTCCATATTAGGTGGCCCTGAAACACATACTTAGTTTAAATCCATCCCTTACAGCATGTATCATCACCATGGGGAATTTTCCCATCTCTTCACAAACCACATCCCCAGGACTAGGCTGCGAATGACCCCAAGTGGGGCAGACTCTGTGGGCTATCCCCGGGAGAGCTCTTCCTCACCCCTGCACTGCATTGACAGGGACAAGGCTTGACCAAAGCAGATGGTCCTTCACTTCATGAAGAAATCATCCAGTTAAGCCCAGAAATCCTTAGTGTGCAGAGAAACTCTAACCTTTGCAAAACTGGAGAGCTTCTCCAACAGGTGAATTTCACTTTTAAGTTAAGACCAGAAGCTTGTTCCCCTGACAGGGAGGTGACTTTTTGAATCCCATTAACTGCTCATCTCTCCTGGCTATCTGCAGGTGCTATCAATACACCTTCCACCATCTCTCCTGGGATAGCTGAGACACTTGGCAATTAATCTGCAGGATCTCAAGCAGAAAATTATCTCTCTGTAGAATGAGAAAACCCTGACTGATATCCATTTTAAGACAGATAGTACAGAAATGGCTACTATTTCCATGAAATCCTGAGTATGCATCCCCCTCTCCCACTTATCCCTTCTTACTTCTCCTTGGAATTATACAAGCGATAAAGAACAGTGCTGTTGTATAAAAACATCACAGCCAGAGAGTGGTCAGAACTGCATCCAAAATTGAGCAACAGCTCTTTGTGGAGCCATCTGACTGTCACTGCCTGCATCTCTGAAAATGCTGGATCCAGCCAGCTCTTTGGAGCAGGCTCAAATAGCTGGGGATACAAAAAAAAAAAAAAAAAAAAATTGTTAATTTTCATCATAGAAAACAGCACCTTTCACACGTAAGAATTGGGAGCTGCACACTGCAGATGAGAGTCAAAATTTCTATTTTCTACAAGTTGAGAAAGCATTGAAGTGACTATGTTTTATTGATTATTTTGATTGTGGATCTGTTCCAAGTGACATCTGCCATTTAAAAATTTAGCAACATGTTAATTAAATGAAATTCAGTTAAATTTTAATCTCTTTCTATCAATTTATTTTCCAGAGCCACCAAACTCTGCTCCAGAGTAGATAGTGCCCTCCTCAGAACATAAAGTATAACATATTAAGGTTCTTCATAGATACTTGGAATTTTCTTGCAAAATTGAAATCTGTTGCTATGAATGCTCATGTTCAATACAAACGACTATGCCTCTTACTTTGCAAATCAAGAAGAAAACTGAATTCTAACTGAAGGAAAGGTTTTTCTTGGAACAGCTTCCCAGGGATATGAAAAAATGGTAGTAAAATGTTGATATAAGAATTAAATAAATGTGTACAAACTGAAAAGTTAAATGCTACTCTTTCCATTTAAGAGTTATCTAAAATAAAATTCCTTCCGTACTGTGAATAGCACAATCTGCTTTCAGTTATTATAAATCAGATAGCACCTATTCTAAGAGGGATTTTCTTTGGCTGTGAGGTTGACACTTAGTAAGTTTTCAGGTATGTAAAGGATAAAGAAGAGCAAGATCAGTGCAAATCTAGTGGTACTGATTCATTTTCCCCACTTTCAGATGAGTTTGTTCACAGCAGCCCAGAAGCTTCAGACCTACATTCTTAATGAAAGTGTGAACATTTCTTTAAAGTTCCCTCAAAAGTTAATTCATAATCAGGGCATGAACAGTAAATTTCTTTTCTCTCCCTTAACATTAAAGTAACATTAATTACTTAACATTAATTAAAGTAATGTTAATTAATTTACGAAAGGAGCTTTATTCTCCCAAGTTGCCATTCAGTTAAAGCCTTACTCATATTTTGAACAAACAGACCCTAAAAATAAACAAAAAATAAATCCCAGAGCCCCTGGAAGTGCTCTCCTGGCTGGGAATGTTCTGGCAAATTCTGTCTGTGTAGTCATCTGAGATATTGATATTGTCTCCAACAACAGGCTTCCTGAGTACCTCACTGTATTAAATGTTTACTGCCTAGCCTATCTGTGCCATTATCATGTGAGTCAGAACAAAAAACCACAATGTTTTTCTGCCCTGATTTAAGTGTCTAAAGTAAGATGTCACCCCAGGCTCATACACTGAATATCCCTCTGGAAACATCCTCATCTTTACCTCTCCTGCCAGGGCAGTGAAAAGTCATTGGCTCAAACTTAGACATCTTAATCAGAGTCAAGTGAAATGTAGTCCAGCCCAAGTGATTTACCTAAAGTGCAATGCTGGGTAAAAGGTCTCATCTCGAAGGGAGACTGAGCACTGGCACAGGCTTCCCAGAGAGGCTTCAGAGTCTCCTTCTCTGGAGATACTCAAAATCTGTCTGAGTATGATCCTATGCAACCTGTTCCAGGTGAGCCTGCTTTAGCAGGGGGCTTGCAGTGGATGATCTCCCTAGGTCTCTTCCAACCCCATCCATTCTGAGATTCTGTGATCTTTCAAGCCCAACTAGCAACTGTTCTTACTCTTCCCTAGTTCGAAATGGAGCAAGAGCCCTTGCTTCACTGTTTTTTACTTACACAATTTACATTTTTAATGCTCTAGGATTGCTGTCTGATTAACTAGACAAAGATTTCCTCACGTAGAAAAGTTAGAGGGCATTTAGCAGAAAAAAATCCACTTGATTTATTGAGATATATAGGGGGTTTTTTTGTTGTTTTTTTTTTGTTGTTGTTGTTTTTTGATACATGATTTCTAACACAGAATTTACAGTATCTTTCAAAATTAGTTAAAATTTCATTGTTCATCATAATGAATGTCATAATTCTACTATTGCCATAGAATGATTTTGGGTGAATCCTGGGAGAGGATTCAGTGCACCTCATTTTTATATACAAATCAGAAGAGATTACCAGAGTTTAATAACTTATTGTACTTGATGCACAAGTGTAAACTGTCCCACAAGGAGGTTGAAGAAAAAGGTAGCTACAAAGTACAAATGGTCATAAGGACATAAACCAGAATAAACATAAGTAACCTGTCAGGAGGCAAACTGCAAGATTTCATTACTCACTAAGTAAAAAAACCCTTTAATCTCTTATAATCTATTTATAAATAGAGTCTTCTTGCAAAGTTTCACTTCAAAAATCTATAAGGATTTAAAGAGGCATCACATAAAAAATGCCCTATAGTTAATTAAGAGTGCTGTGCCTGGTGTCCCTGACCCAAAAAGTGCACTTTTCCAAGTCTGGTCTAGCTATAACCAACCACCAGCCGTGGGTTTGTAGCTAAAATTGACAATACAAAAAAGGCTGTACTTAACTCAGAACTCTTCTACTTTACATGTTACAAACAAGGAATAAACACTCATCAAAGAGATCCCTTAACCAGACCCTGTTTATTATACATGAACTCCAGGTTAGGGAGATCAGCAAGTAACAAAAATCCTTTGGGCAATGTCTTGCCTCTCCCATGAACCCCATATTGGTTTGCTTTTCAGTCTGGCTAGAGTTGTCTACTTTCTAGACTGCAGGCTAATGTGGTAGTTTTACGCCCTTCACCAGCAACTTTTTAATAGTTGTTGAAAAGATTGCCCTGTATGTACTAGTTTTATAAGCTTTCATAAATATGGTACAGCTACCACTGTAAGGGACAACCTCTTTTCATCATAATTTTCATCTCTCACTTTCAGACTGCAAGACAAATCAAAAACATGTTCCTTGTTGAAAAAAAGTTTAATCTCTCATATTTAGCAAACTGCTACTCTCACTACACCTTCAGAAAATTGAATTCACCTTTATTTTTTTTTTCCTTTTTCTCCCCCAAAGCTGCAACAAAAGACTGAAATTTCTCCTGCTTTATTATTGACAACATAAGGTGGATCTGAACTGGGGGTTTCATGACAGGAACAAGTTTGATTGATTTTTGAATAGAATCTTCCTTGTCTTATACAGAGTTTTTCATACATTATTTGAAGTTAAAAGTCAACTCTGATTGTACAGTTGCCTGCTCAGAAGAAAAAGAACACAGTGGTTTTTTGCAGGCATTTATTTCTAGTCCTTATGAGTCTCCTGGTATATCATTATAAACTGGGGAAAACATGAACTGGAGATACTAATAGCTTTGTTCTCATTTTCTTGTCTTAAAAAAGATAAGACAGAATGAATAGTGTTCAAACTTGCTGTGAGCCTCATGAATTTACATCTAAACTGATGGCAAAAATAAATAAAATGAAATGTTCCTATTTTGATGAGCTACACTCTTCATCTTGGATAGGGCTGTCTTCTATATCCTTCTGGACATTATTTTGTGTAAATTCCTGCATTAGGCTGTTTGTTAAACTTTTTATCAGTAGCTGTGGAGGTAAGAAAACATAACATTTTATCTGATATGTGAGTGAGAACACACAGTAAACAAGATATAAACTTTAAAAATCTTCCTTGGAGATTTTCCAAGCCCAGCAATGAAGCTCTGAGTCCTTTATTTCCGTAGTTTAAAATCCCATTTAGAATATATCACTTTTCATTTGCAGCAACAAATAGCCTACTAAAATAACTTTATGGGTCATATTGCTAACCATAATGGGCCATACTGAATGTGTCTGATAAAGTCTCCACTGAGATGTGATTTCTGATACGCAGACATCATAGCTTGTTTAAATACAGTGGAAATCCCAGTTCAGGGTTTGGCTTATGCAAGAGGCAACTTGCTAGAGTTAACTTGCTAGGATGGTTCTCCTGGAAAACCTTGTGAAGGTTTTCCTACAGTAATATATTGGGAAAAATATTCTTGATTTACCAAAAACAAGAGGGATAACCACACTGGCAACAAACAAACAAACAAAACCAAAAAAAACAAAGTGTAAGTGTTCCTGTCCACCCACATCAGCAATGACAGGTATAAGCTTTCACATGAAGAAGACCAAATTATGAAGCTTAATAACTTACTGCCTCCTGGTTGAGCACCCAAAGCCCAACTTCCATTTGATAAACCATCTTTTGGTTTATCTCCAGCCAGCAATGAATTCCCACGCAGCTGCTCACTCACTCCCTCTGGTGGGATGGGGGAGAGAATTGGAAGAGTACTAGTGAGAAAGTTAATGGATTGATATAAAGTTTAATATATAAAGCAGAAGCTGCACAACCAAGCAAAGCAAAACAAGGTTTGGACTAACCCACCTCACCTGCCAGCTCAGCCAGGCTCATCTTGCACCCACGGGCAATTAGGGTAGCCCCTCTGATGGGTGGTTACACCTTACACTGTCAGTACCTCAGATTACATCTCTGATGATCATATGCTACTCCCATCTGTAGCGAAAACTTAATTCTTCTCTTTGTCAGATTATTTTTTTTCTGTATATGGCCTTAAATCATCCTGACAAAACATATCTCCTTTTTGTTTTTAAACAACATATCGTACTACTTTTTTTAATGATAGCACTACCCTTTAGCAGAAATAGGAAATCTAACATATTGTTAGTATATATTTATATGTATAATTTTGTTGTATACTATGCATTTATACTCTTTATCAGTATATATTATAGCTCTTATAAGCATACCCTCCAGCCATGTGTTCAGCACCACATCTAATACCTGCCGTTTATGTTTTATTCCCTGTCTGCTCTGCTCTCCAGGAGGGGAAAGCAGGGAGCGCAGTGGAGCGCTCAGTTCAGTCAGGGTGTTTGGTTTAGTTCTGCCGTTAAACATAAATCTTGCTCAGTGCTTGTGTCAGGGGCTGAGACAGCTAAGCAGTGCTTCTTACCCTGGAATAACAGGTGAGGAGGTGGTCAGGACTCCCTCAGGAGGGCATTGACTCCTTGTCTCCCAGCCCAGCATCCCAGAAACCCACAGTGCTCTGCACAGAGGAATTTTGTAAGCTAAATCTATGAATTCATGTGTATGAATGCACAAATTTGCATTATGCAATGCAAAAACCAGACATAAACATTCAAGGAAGATTTTTGTTCCAAAGAAGAAGTTGATACCTCATGGTTGAATGTGCTATCACACTTGAAATGGAATACTTTGAGCTAGGTATTTTCTCTGTAACTGTCAGAAAGGATACTTTGGCAGCAGGGAGGAAGAAGTTGGCTCTGTCACTCCACCTTCCTCCTGAGAACCGGTAGACAATAAGGAATGTGAGTATAAAATAGATGCCTCCAAGAAAAATGTCCTCTGCTATGATCATGAAGAGTTAATTTTGGCAAGCTGACATTTCTGGTTGTTTTGCTGAGAACTAATGCTTCCAATGTTTGGAAATTAGTTTTCAGATTTCCAGTGAGGACAAGGACAGATTTTACCCTTTTCATCCATGGGTTGTGAAGACAGATCTTGTGACAAGAACTAAAAATCTGGAACTCATTTTAAAAGCATATCTGATACAACAATAGCCATTGGAATACATCCAATTTATAATTATAAGACTGTGAAACTTTAAATTGGGTCAAACTTCAGCTCCAAATTAAAATGAAGGCATTCAAGGGCTTAATGTATATGAGCAAGACACACAGTGTTGCATCTGCTTCCACACTGGCTACTTGAAGGCTAAATTGGTATTAAAAGCAAAGATGTTAAATAAGTGAATTTATTTTTAATCAAGAGTTGCAGTTTTCTTTGCTCATCACTTTGTGCTAGAGGGCCATGAAACAATCTCAGCAAAACTGTCAGTACCTGCAATCTCTGTGGCTGGCTTCCCTAGTTGGAGTTTCTAAAATTACACACAGAAACAAGAAAAAGATTTGATAAATCTCTCCTGAATGTAATGATAAAACTCAAGAAAATTACCTTTAAAATAATTATTTACCAGAGACAATTCAGGTCTAGATGAAATACTTGGTTTTCCACAAGATTTTGTTATTCCATAATTCAACAACTACGTTGATTGGTAGAAAGAAAAGCTGATGAGTTTCCACAAGTTATGTAATGAAATTTTGGTTTTGTTTACAACAGTTACTAGAACTCTGCTGACTCCCATATTTTCAATCCTCAAGGTAGACCATCTTGACATCCTACCAGAGACTGGTAGGATCCCAGTAGGAGCCATACTCTCCTTTTCTTCTTCTTTCAACCTAGAGTGTGGAGAGTATGTGTAGAGAAGTAGTGATGTGCCTTGCACTCTGTACTAGGCTGCTGAACACAGCTCTGAAATGAGACAGTAAGAACAAAACTAGACGAAAATCAGGAAAAGTAACACAGTTAATGGGAAAATGATCTATATTTAGGTTATGCAAGAAATCTTCCTGATTTCGAAAGAACCAAAACTTTCCCTAAGCATAAAGAGAAAGCAGTTTCCATTCTTGTTGTTTCTTTTAAAATTCCCAGTTTTATGACAGCAAGACTAGTGAACTCTCTACTGTGAACCCACCTCTCAAAGACATTTCATCAAAGTAACAAGGTTACCTACTGGAAATCTAACATCAAAGATATAGTGCTGTCATACAGAGCAGGGGCAAAAAGTACAAGGAATGATGCATTGTTTCCAACTTAACTGCAGATAGTCAGGTGGAAGTTCAGTTATTAGTTTTACAGAGGTTTTTGGTTTGTTTCTTTTTCATTGTGTGTGTGAAGGCAATTACTCCATGAAAAAACTCTCCACAAAACCACCAAAATCAAATAAAAAAACCCCAAACCACAACCTCTTTCAGTCCTAAAAAATCCTCCTGCTAAGTTATCGTTACACTGCTTCAAACATATCTCTGTCTTTTCCCGTCACCCTTTTTGAGAGCTGAAATAGGCTGCAAGGACTACACACCAAGTTTGGGTAGTACAACAGAGAATACTTTGAATTAACTAATGCAAACTTATTTTCCACTCTGTCCAGGGATGCAAAAACTAAATGTATCTAACAGATGGGCAAAATAATAAATATTCCATTTTATTTTGGCTTGTAATCACTTTTCCCATGTTGTATTAAAAAGAACACAGATAATGAGCCCCTTTTTAATATGAGCTTGCTAATTATAACCTATTCCTTAAAACCGTAAGAGGCAAAAATAAATGACTGCTTTGAAAGGGAGCTACTAGTTTATCAAAATTGGGGTAGCAGGTAGAAAATTTACTCAGTAGTTTGGGATTTTGTTTTGTTTATTTTTATATCACAGGCTATCTTGGATAGGAATGTGGTTTAAAAAAAGAGTTAAAATAACAAACAAACAGGAAGCAAACATTAAAAAAGGGGAAACAGGTAACTGCTTAATTTGGGCTGGGGTATGTCTGCAAGTAATAAGTCTGCAGCCTCCAGTGCAGTATCACACTTTCTTCCCATTGCCTTCAGTATGTAATTCCTCTCCCTGCTGCCATCAGCAGTAGCTGTCTCCATACCATAGGAAAGGCATCCTCAAGTGCAAGGAGTTATCCCCAAAACTGTCCTGCACAGTTAGTGGAGAGGGCTCAGCACCCTGCCTTGCTTGGAGGTGCAGCTACTCAGGGCATGATGGTCACCTCAGAGGCTGCTCTGTCCTGGGGATGGGTACAATCCATTCTTGTTCTGCACAAAAACCCAAGTCCAGTTACTTCCTTTGCTCTCTCTCTGGGATAATGATGTTTTGGCGGCTTTTTGCTTGAACACCAGACCAATGTTTCTAACATCTGGTGTGTCTCTGCTCTGAGCTAAGTCACTGCAGTGGCTGAAACACACCACCTCACCATATTTCTGTCCCTATGTCTTTGCTCTTTGAGATCTGCATCTCACTCTCTGTAAAAGATTGTGCAACACCTCTTAATTATCTCTTACCTTTAGGGCTGTTTTTCCCCTTTTAACTTTTGAGTAGCAGTTTATTCAAAGTGGCGCTTGCTAGTCCTTGATGCATGAGGAAGGAAATCATCACACAAAGAGTGTAACTCCAACACGAACTCTACTTTTAACACAAAGCAACATTAGCTTAACAAAAAGAGGTGTTGTTTCTACTTGCAGTTCAGAAACCTTTTGTTTTCCTTTTGCTGAGACATTCCTTATGTTTCTTTCATCAAGTCTCCCTGGTGAAAGGGAAGAATATATCTTCCTTGCTTCAGAAGCAGACTGCCCAGACAAATTCTCCTTGCTCTAGAAATCCCTATTTAGGGACATATTTCTTCCTTGGTTACTTGATTAGGAGCTTTCAGAAAAATCGAGGGGAGCTGCTTTCAGGCCTTTAAAGTCTGGCCCTGCTGAAGATAAGGAAACATGAAATTCCAACAGAAGAATCCAGCTTTTCAGAAGAAATCCTTTAAAACACTCAAGTTGACTAGAAGATTGTTTTTCCATTTACTTCAAAGAATCAGGTCAGTACTCTTAACTATAGCAATCTATCTCTTCTTTTAAACCATATGAAAATAAACATTTGCTTTAGCCCTTAGTTTAAAAATAATAATAATGATAATAATAATAATAAAACCACAACATCTATCTCAACATTAACTGCATGAGGAAATGAAATATGTCATGTATTTTCTTTGAGGAAAATATTGCAA
>JAWWEW010000041.1:46073959-46122252 GCA_035583185.1 Anabacerthia variegaticeps | reverse complement strand
CCACAACATCTATCTCAACATTAACTGCATGAGGAAATGAAATATGTCATGTATTTTCTTTGAGGAAAATATTGCAACCTTTCACCAGGATAAAATATATACACAGATGTTTGGTCGTCACTTGGGGAAATTTATATACTTGGAATAAATACAAGCATAGCCAAGCACATTGTTGAAATGCAAGTGAGGCTTTTACATGCTATAAAAATATTTGTCCCATTACTTGAGTGCAACTTTCATGTACACTAAATGAAAAATAATGAAAAGCATTAAAATATTAGCATGGAATTAGATCTAAAATGACCAGGGTAATGAACAGCTCTTGTTGTCATATTATCTTGGGTCATTCAGAATATCTATTCCTTCCACATAAAGAAATGTGGGAAAATATAGGAAGAGAAAAACGGATTTTAAAGTGTATTTCTGTATAAACTTGGCAATATGTCCTTGAAGAAAGTACCACTCTAACATCTGAATTGTTCACTTAAATACAAAACCAATGTCCTAAACAAAAGAACTGTCCAATCAGATTAAATTTTTTTATAGGACTTTAGTCATAAGGAAAAAAGATATTACAAAAGCACAGATATTCTGTGTGATTTTAAATCTGTACACATCCAAGGCCCAGTCTAGTAAACCAACTGAATTAGTTGTTTTCATTAGTCACATGCCAACATGCATCACTAAATTGAAAAGACAGCATATAATGCCTTCAAAGTCAATGGCCATATTTTCTTTGCTATAAGGTCAGGATTTCAAGTTGTTTCACTACATATATGTTAAACATTTTTACCCAGACTAGAACTGCAGAGCTAGTCTGTAGAGCTTTGGAGGAATGATCTAATTCTTCTGTCTTCTGAATTGTTAGCAAAGGTGCCCAGTGCATACTCTTGCCACTACATTAAATTTTAAGTAGCAAAAAAAATGTCCAGATCCATCTTAAGATGTTAAAGCTTTAGATGTTCCATGTTCAATCTTCTAAACTGAGCACATTTTATATAAGAGTGAGACATACATTACATGAGGATATAAGAGTAAAGTGACGGATTATTTTTAATTATAATTATTTTTAAGGATAAAATAAATGTTTTCATACTTTTTTAAAAAACCCCAAACCTATAAATAGCTGACAGTTCATACCCATAGTTATGAAAATCTAGACAAGCCATTAGAAAAATATGTGATTTCAGTATTTGAACTAATTATTCAGAGTATTCTTTGAAGCATTCAAAGAAAGAATACAGAAAATGTTAGAAACAGTATAAATACATTTAAAGGCTGCTTATGGAAAAAAAGTAAATAGCAGAACCCACTCACAGTGGTTTCAGTGGGTACAAAGGAGCTGAATTTATAGTGATGTTTGGAAAATAGACAGGAAAAGTCAGCTATTCCTTTAGTCTGTAAGGAAAAATGGTAACAGCATGCTGTTCAGAAAGTTTCTGTGTAAACACATGGTCATTACGAAAAAAAAAACTAAACAGAAAAATAGTGAAGTGATACCTTGCACAAGAGACTATCATATAATAGTTGTGAAAATTGAACAGCCTTGTGAGCTACCATAAAATAATAAGTATTGCAAAATAACATAAATAGACAACCATCGTTGATAGACAGAGATACACACCTGACGATGTTTGACTGGTGGGAAAAGAACATTTAGGAAAGAATTCATTTACAAAATTTACAAGATCAGCATTGGGCAGTATAAGGCCATGGTGCAAGATTCCCTTAGCATTCTGCCTGCTGAACTCAATGCCTTCAAGAGCCATGTCCTATACTTGGAGGGTGTCACACCTTTTCATGATGGCAGAAAATCTGGAGAAGGTACTACAATCCATTTTACCAATATCTTGAATGCACAAAGATCCATGGGCCAGAGTGGGTTTCAGGTGAGGGTACTGGTTACAGATCAGGAAATCACACTTGAAAGCAGGATGGATCTTCCCTTGCCTCTGTCTCAGAGAAGGAAAGGACAAAAGTGAGCATCTCCCAGTAACCAGCATTTCTGTTCCTAAAATTTAATGTTTTCAAAAGTGAGAGATGGTCTTCTAATACAGAAGTCTTTGTATATGACACAGGTCCCTACTGCAGACCTCAGTGAGACAGTTCAATCACAGCCCTGGGAGCAGACAGATGCCCTGGGGTCTCTGAGATGATATGTTCCATCAGGCAATATCTAGCCTTCCCTTGGATGTGGAAGGGAGCACTAATAAATCATCTTTTGAGGACCCTCAAATTTCAAATTAACATTTCTGTCATTCTCCCGCAGTAGAGCAAGTGCCTATGAAAACAGTGTTAAATCTGGGCCTGTATGCTTCAGCTTCCAAAAGATATTATGTAGATATGGAACCCAATTCAGACTTTAATCAATGGCAGAGAATGTGCTAGTGAGGTTCAGAAGCTGGGAAGAGAAGAGTGCTGCCAGTCAGGGAATACAAAAGTTGAGAATGAGGGAAATTACATGCCGTGGTTCAAATCAAACAGGTGTAGAGAGGCAAAAAATAGAGACTTACTTCCTCTTTTACCTGATGTGAATCAGAAGAAAAGCTCTTCTTTAAGATAGTTTTATCAATTCCTCTTATTTATAATCACCAATAGCAAAGCAGATATTAGCTATCTCAAGACAAACCAGCAGCTCAAAGACAAGAAGAAATTTTTTCATTCTTCTTCAAAAATGCTTCAGTATGTGACCACCTTTGCACTAGCTCAGTCCAAGTGTGAGTGTAACATCATTCACACGCATCCTTTAGTTCTGTTCACTGTCTGGAGAAAACCAGATCCATCCAAGTCCACTGTCTTCATGGTGATGGCATGGTCTGATGCAATGCCTCCTTCCCACTCATGTCTGAGCAGAGCATCTGGGCAGGTGACACCCTCAGGATGGGTGGCACTCTATGGGAGCTCTAGAAGGAGAATATCAAAGAAATACTATTGATACATACTGTAAGACCCTGCTGCTGGTTTCTCTACAGCTCCCTCATAGCTACTGTTTCTACACTTGAAACCATGCTGCTTAGTCAGGCAGCGAAAAAAAACACAACAGAACACAAACAAAGAGATTAAAGAAAAAAAAAAGGAAAGGAAAAACAGCTGAGGCCAGTAATCCAAACACTTTATTACGAACAACAAATATTGTTGGGGTCAGAAAACTAAAGGTTGTATTTCTCTCTCTTAGAATATTTATTACGGAAATTAAATCAGTTTTTATCTCTAGTTTGGGGAATATACTTGCAGAAAAGTTGAGTTCACTTCTTTTGCTATCTACCAGTACAATATACTGTCCTATCTCATTTTCCTGTTAGAGTATTACTTTTCTTGTGATTATAGCTGTGTCAAAGTACACTTTCTTTAAGCACACAGAAGCAGCAAGTATCTTTCTATGAAATGCGAGAAATTCTGAAGTTGTTGAATAGTGCACTCTATTACAATGCAATATCTGGCCTGATGCAGTGGTGTACTAGCTAGCTTCCTCCACAGTCTGAAATTCTAGTAAATACTTACCCCTTACACAGTTTCAGGCATTGTACCACACCAGAAATGAACTTAGAGTCAATTATATCTTAGTCAAGTATTCTAAGGGAATACTTGATTTCCCAGTTCCCCCATTTATTCTTTCCTATAACATGTCATTAAGAAAATGTTCAAGTGCGTGATTTTAAAAATATTTAGAAATTTCCAAACTCCAACAGTGTATTCTGAATGTTCTTGTGTGTATACTTATACAAAATTCAGAATGACAGTATCAGAGCTTTTGAAGAGCAATTAAAGATAATGAGACAAAATTTTGGATCTACACACTTCAATGGCAAAATTCCCAGTGGAATTCCCAGTGTTTTTCCCTACAGGATGTTTACAGTCTCTGTGTTTTAATCTAATCCGTTTTGACACTTACAAAGGAGTGAATGACTTTGTGAATTTCTAGATTCAGGAGTGGACTATAGCAGATGAGTCAAGTTTGTGCAGATGAGACCAATGTCATGGTATTGGACTGAGGGAAGAAACCAGACATGTTGTAAAGATGATATTTTTTAAATTGGATTCTACAGACTAGGCACTGTATTAGACCTGAGCTCTTCTTCAGACATGAAAAAGCCTTAGAAAACCCAAAGCCTTTTCTGACTCACAGCTCTGATGTTAGTACTTCAACATAGACTCAAATGCCTTACTGCCAGGCAATTACAGTGGTAAAGAGCAAAAGCTGGGAGTGGCTGTGGGGACTGACCAGCAACATGAACCACAATAAAATATCTACTGGCCTCTGATGGATTTCCAAACACTGATCTACATATGCTATAAAAGCCTTCAAATTATATCAGACCATTTAAATATATGTGTGGACTCTACCAAAGTTTTCTCTTATCAGCTCACTGCATCTGTGGCAACCTATGGATGCCAGAGCCTGAAAGACTCCTTAATCAGGTACATTGCCCTTTGGTTAGATAAAATTCTTTGTCGTAAGTATGGTACTTTTTTCATTGGAAATAAATTTCTTTAACAGTTTGATGATCAGAAATGCTGGATTGGTAATATTTAGATCTTCTAATGGTTTATTTTCCAGTTGGAATACATCTAAAATTTGAACTAGGTCTCAGAATTAAAACAAACAAAAAATAACAATAAAAAGGCAAGTGAAATCACCACTGGGTAGCCTTAATCCTCCAGCTGCCTCACATCAAGTATATATCATTATATCCAGTGTATGACAATATATTAATTTAACATAATTATTATGGATCAAAGAAAGGATAAAAACCACAACATATCTAGGATTGCACATATGTGCAACTTAACCCTAACTTTAACTGCACTCTAGCCTTAAGTTAATGTAAGAATTGAGGTTTTAAGTAACTTTACATTAAAGGAATGAAAAGAGAATATAACTTTGCAAGTGCAAAACCTATTCAAAAATGCAACTATATTGGATGAGCTAAAAGAAATTTAACTACGAGCAACAAACCTTTTACAGAAAAGGAACTTAGTTTTTAGAAATAAATAAAAAATAGTAGTACTATTCTGGTTGTTGATTAGTGGCATGGAGAAATTACAGCAAATGGTGAGTATTCTAGTCATCCATTCTAATTAAAATTTAAATTGAAAACCGGATTCTAATGAAGAGGAGCTTAGTGCTGGTCTTGAGGGATCTCCTGTCAGTGGGCAAAGTGAAAAACTGCACAAAGGCAAACGAAATTTCACTTAGGCATTTATTTTGTGCATGCTGTACTCTAACAGAAAAAGGAGTGCACCCTGCCTTTTTATTGGAAAAGAACCAATGCAGGAGCAGTTATTCTTTGTGGTACTGCAATCTAGGGAGAAAATCTCTCTAAGTCCAGCAGAGCTGCAAAACAGTGATTAGGAAGAAATGATCCTATAATTTTTTCCACCCAAGCAAAGTTGTTACACTATTGTTCCTTTTGGATTGTTTGACAGTTCCACTCCTCCAGCTCAACCAAATTGCTGAAAACAAACATAACAGGAGGTGAGTACAGGCATATCTTCCTACACCTGCATCTGCTCAGACCTGATGTCTGAAAGGTCAACATGTGCAGAACAGCTATAAAGAACATTGAAGTGCAAAGCAAGACCTTCAACACACTTTTGGTTTGAAAAAACAGTACATTTGTTTTTAAAATTTAAAATTATGCTTTAACGTGGTACTAAATGTAATAAAACCAAAAATCCATCACACCCTTAGGCTAATAAAGTCCCCAGTGCATTGAAAAATTCCCTATGCATCAAATGATAACTTGCCAAATGAATGAAAATGCTAAAGCTATAGCATCTTCCAGAAAGAGTTTTGTATCTCTAATGGTCTAATACAAGATAATGGAAAATGCAACATGTATATTGTACTTTTGAAGCCTCTTTCTGTGATACCTCAGAAGCAGAAATTTAGATGAATGGTTATAAACTAATTCAATGCCAATACCCAGGGTTACCAGTAGCTGTGATTTAAAAAGAAAAATCAGAAGCATTTAGGAGCTATAAAAGACCAACCAGAGCAGTTTCTACAAGAAAATAAGCTATGCAGCATTTCCTAATATGGACATTTAATTATGCTTTGTGTAAGTGCAATAAATTACTTTCTTAAAGCCCAGAGCTCTCATTTGCTGCAGATCCCTCTTTGCTGGGTTGTTTTTCAGTTTTTCTGCTCCCCTCTCCCCAACAAGGTAATAAATGTGGCATTAAAGCAGTCTCTCTCCCTGGCTGTGAGCTTTCTGTAGATGAAAGTTAACTCCTGTCTTTCAAAGTGCTATGAGTGGCAGGTTGCATACCAGTGTGAAAGAGAAATCTCACCAGTAATCTATCATGAACAAAATACAATGTCTCCCCACAAACCTCCCTCTGTCACTGTGCTCAGAAGGTTGCAACAGCAATATTTCTCTGCTGTATTTACAGTAAATAATGCTGAAAACAAAGAAATCACAAGGACAGATTTGACATAGACAACCGGTTCTGTCTTATTATATTGTACTAAAATTGTGGGGTTTTTTTCATTTAACAGTAAAATTCCATCGATGTTAACATTGGTGCTGCTAATGAAGTTGTCAAGCTTGTCACTTTCGTTGAATACCAACTTTGCTAAGAAACTGGTACTACAATTACCTCCAGCTCTATACTATTAAATTCATCAAAGCACACCAAGGCTCCAGATCATGCCAGACCTTTGAAGAATTTCCCCATGGTTTTGTGGTCTCGTCCATCCGAACAGCTCAACACAATGCACTGACATAAGAAAAGAGCTTAAAAAGACCATTTTTTTGTTATTTAAAATGTATAGGATTTGGCAACACTTACTGCCTGTATTTCGGCCTCCCCTGCTGTCACTCCCCAGACCCAGAATTTCCCCTTATTTATCCAATCTGAGTCTGCAGGTCATGTGGCTCTTAACTAACTCAATCTTTCACAGTAGCACGTGAAATGCATTTACACATAATTTAAAAAATAAATCTCTAACAGCAGGAATAAAGTTAAAAGAGGAGCAACAGCAGTTTCATGTCCACCCAGCTTCTGCACTTTAATATGCTTCTCAGCATCCCTCAATTAAAAAAAATAATTATTTTAAAGAAAAGACATAATATTCAAGGATTTAAAAAACAAAAACCAAACCAAAACCAAACCAAAAAAAGGCAGCCCTTATAAATTAGCAAGCAGATGAGAGAGGAATGCTTCTTGCTTGAAAAAGTCAACAGAAGAAAAGATGTTCCTGGATTCTCTCCTGTCTCTGCTGACACAAAGAAACCCCCAGTAGGGTGAGGTGACTGCTATCACCAAGAGGTGCTTGAATGAGAGCTAGCTTCCTCCTCCATCCCCCTATCTTCCTCTCCCACTAAACTGCCTCGTACCTGAAAAGGACCAAGCATCCTGAGAAGAGCCCAATAGAGGGGATTTTGACAGATGACACATCTATGCAGCCATCAAGATGCAGCTCATACAGAGGTGGAAAACACCAAGTGGATTCTCATCTGCCACTATCAGAACCCTCAGCTCCAAAGTGTATAGTGACGTAGGAGATGCAGATATATAGGAGATGCAGGAACCCAAACGAGTCTCACCAGTAGCCCCTCTAATCCACCAGAGGTCAATCTTTGCACATGAGCTAGCATAGCCTATGTAAGCTCTCTTGGGAACTGAAAGGGAGAAGTGAGAAAGGCAGAAAGTCACTATTAATAAGCATTAAGAGGAGTTATCTGGTCAAGCCACAAACATTTGGGAGCATGAACCTATTCAAAATAGGATTAAAGACAAGACAGGGAAGAGAATGATGGATCAAATTCAGTGATTATCTTAGACGTCTGCATACCAGTACACAAATATGTGCAATAAACAAGACTGAAGTCTTCAAACATGATCAAAATTACTGCTTGCTTAGCATAGAGGCTCAATCCAACCACATTCTCAGAGCTGGAATAGGGGGTGGTTCAAAACTTTCTTAAGAAGTATGGGTCGAGTAGAAAGGGAGGATCTGATATTTCAAATATGAAGGGCGTATTTATTTTTTCTGAGAGCCCAAAATGCAGAGGACTTTTGAGCAGCTCAAGAGCTCTTAAGAAATGAGTAGAGAAAACACATATGGTAGGTAATCTATTAAAGTTCACCAAAACAGGATGATCTGGTAGAAGATGATTTTATGAGCAGAATCATTTAAATGAAAGGTCTTGGTGTGCCTCACGCATTTCAGCTAGATATGTAACTAATGGAAACTGGATATACCAGGACATGGAATCCCATTCTTTTACAGATGGTCTGGCAACAACTAATCAATACAAACGGCAGAGAAACCTCCAGAAAAGATAATGTATTTTTGTATTTGATTCTAACTAATGATGAGTCATTTGAAAATCTGAATATAGAAAACAGCTCCAGTAAACATCATTACAGAGAAAGAACAGAAAAACAGAAACCAGTGGACTGCAAGATATTGACAACCTCAAAAGATTGACTGGTCATGTCTTCAGGATCCAAGTTGAAAGGGAAAAACAGTCAAAGAGAAATGGCAGTTCCCCAACATGACTATACTAAGGACATAAGTGTAAACTATAGTAAGGAGAAAATAAAGAGAGAGTTCAGTAAGCAATTTTTTTCACTGACCAGAAATACTGTAAGACATACAGGAGGCAAAAATCATTTTTATTTACAGACAGGCTTGCAGAAATAGCACAAGATGATAGACTCACAAAAGCATGAAACGAGATAGAACTACAAAGTGACATTGTGCATAAGCTGAAATCATTTAAGAACGTTAATTATACACAAATTGCAAAGGAAAAGATACCAACAGCTAGTGATAGAAGACCAAAGCTTACTGCTTTTTTGCAGCTCTATACTAGAGAGGCCAGCCACAATATGGTAGCAAGCAACACCAATGGCAGCAGGATAATATCTCAGGTTAACACAGGTAAGAGGTTAAAAAATAATTAATTCAGTTATTGTATTTAAATATCTGGCTAGAGCAAAGTCAGAATCATTACCCACTACCTTGGAGGATTCATGTGTGACTAGTGAGATATTGGAAAACTGGCAAGGGCCAACAGAAAGCTGATATTTATACAGAAGTCAGAGAATTACCAGCCCATTTTCAAATTCCCTAAAAATCACTGAAATAATTCAATAAAGGAATGTTCATAAGCCCTGAAGAGAAAGCAAGATAAACAACCATCTGAGTTGATTTGTTGGGAAAAATCACAATCACAATCACACAAAAAAAAAATGAAAAAAAAAATCTAATTTTTTCCTGTGACAGGAGACTGATGAGAAGATATGCAAGCTATAGTATATGTCAAATATCTTGTCTTCAATAAGGCTTTTGACACTGTCTCAGGAGAAAACTAAGGAAAACTGTTCTGGGGGCATTTTATTCAGGCTGGGTGTAACCACTGGAAAAACATAGTTTAAATGTAGCTACCAGCAGTTGATTATCAAACAGAGGACTGTATAAAGCTTGTCTCTGCAGTGCATTACACCTGAGCCTGCTGTTCTCTGATAATTTCATTAGCCACCTCCGTGACAGAACAAAGTGCAAAACTTAAAAATCATACCACCCTACTAATGTGAATTAATAAAGCTCTATTTTTCCCAAAATGCTGTGATGAGAGGTCAAGAAGCATAAAGAGATATTCAAAAACTAACTATCCAGCACTGAGGAATCTCCAGCTAAAATTTGTGCTGAGTTTTCAAGAAACTGAACCAAACTGTACACCACTGGAGAACATCTGCAAAGAGAAATAGGAACCTTCTACTATGGATCATTTCATAAAACTTAAAGAGACCTTAAGAATCATCAAAAAAAGGCTTTTTTTGAAAACAAAGAGAATAGTCTTTGTGACAGTGGTGGATGAGCAGGCTGTGGAATGTCCAATCTTTTTTCTTAAAGGTGGACAATTGCGTGTGAGAACACACGGCATTTTTTGTCCAGTTCTGCTGAGGAAAGACAGACTAGAATGATTTTGAATTCTTCCCAGTCTATCTTTTCATGTGATTCTACAATCAAAGAAAAGTGCAAGACATATGAGCTAATCTCTGACAAGAGACGTTTATATCTTGCATTGTCAGTTTTATGGTAGCAGTGCCATGGAGATACACCCAAACTCTATAATTAACACAGCAATCTCAAGTGCTTGGGGTGACAGAGTGCAGTTTGGGAGAGACCTCTGCTTCACCTCTTGCTCAGTTAATTCAGTCATATCTACATAACACTCCTTTCTGCAATGGAGACATACACCTGGAAATTAGCTCAAGCCCAGCAACTTCAGTTTTTATAATCCCAATTAATAAGAAGTGTGAAGAAAAAGTATCCTGTCTGAAGATAGAATTGAGGTTTTCATTCCCATGCGAATGTTCAATTCTTGTTTCAACTCCCAGGATTTGGAAGTATCTTTATCAACTGGATATACTGGTTATGCTTTTTAATTTTTTTTTTTTTTCAAATGTCATTGTTTTTCAGCTTTGCTTTGTCTTCTCACATATGTTTTTAAGCAAAAAGGGACATGGGAATAAACTAGCTAATTTGGTCAATGTCCCTTTCACATATAACAGACCTGATGCTTTTCAGCCTCTTCTCATTTCAAAACCATAGATGCATAGAACAGCTCAGGTTGGAAGAGACCTTCCTTGTAAGATCATGTGGTCTACCCAAAATATCTCTCTATCTTAAAATGTGCCATAAGTTTGTTATTTGAAGATCCTCCCTCTTGTTACATCTTTCCAAAACAGAATTGCTTTAGTTCATTAGATAACAATTTGACTGGGTCACTTTTTAATTGACTTTTTCCTTAGTGGTTACAGCTAATTTCAAAGCAGCAGTGTGTGTGAAAACTCAGATTATTCTCTCTGAAGTCCACTAGCCTGTGTCATCAGCAGTGTTTTCATTTGCCTCTGAGCTGCCTGAATTTTGGTCTGCCTGAATTTTATGCTTTGCTCCACCACAGGAAAAGGCTGGGAACCAGTGGGGAATGGCAGAGGTACACAAATCTCTCAAGAGCAAGGTTCAAAGACGAGGTCTAAGGAAAGACCAGGACCTATTATACAAGTAAACTTGGGTTTGCTAACGTCAGTGCGTTTGACACAGGTGCCCGCTCTGATAAAGCCACTTTGAGACACCCACTCAGTAGAGTTACACCAAGTGAGGAAGCTGGCCCAGCATGTGTTAGCAGCTGTTCTGAGCTTTTCATATTCCTTAGCTATCATTTCTCTGCATTGCATTTTCCTTTTTGTTCATTCCCTCACTTTCTTCTGTTACTATGTGAGAACAGAGGTCTGGGTAATCCATTTGTCGTTTTTTAATTCTAAGCCTCAATTATTCTTTCCAACCTGCTTTTCTTCTCTATCAGCATTCCCTCTTGCTCCTAACCTTTTGTTTTCTTCCATCTCCTATCTTCCAAGACCTATTTAAATAAATCTATGGGAAAAAAATTTGAATGTGACTTTTGCCTGCAAAATGAAAAGCAAGTGCTCTGCTGGCACTGCATTTCTATACCTTATACACTGCAGAAAGCTAAATTCACATGGTCAGAAAGTGCATATATCTGGAGACAAGGAGGGAAGCTGATTGGAGCTTTACGTTTCCCACAGAAGCAGCAGCCTCAACCATAAGTATGACAGGTGCTCAAATGACTCCTTGGAATTATCTCAGCCAACCAAAGTATTTAATACTGACCATCCCATGACAAGTGAAATGGGAAATTCCACATTTCAGTCTCTTAGTGCTTTTAATGAAAGATCTTTCTCTGGAATGTTCCTGTTTTCTGAAGCAGCAGAGTCTCTCTCTCTCTCTCACCTATTTCACTGTGTGTTTTGTCTCTCTCTCAGGCTTTGCTTCCCATATTGTGAGCACTTCTCTGGCTGTTTACCTTTTCCCTTTACCTAGAGCGTCTAGTCTCTTTCAGCTCAAGAAGACTGAAGAGATGTGCCATTTTGCACTGCTCAACAATTGACATTCTTTGAGATGCTAACACTGCTGCTGTTGAACAAGGAGCGCTGAGGGATGTCCTCCAGGAAGTGCAAGAGCATGGAACTGAGCACAGGCATTCATGTTCTTTGGTAATAGTTTTTAACCCTTAATTTTCAGCCATTGATCTGTGACTCTCTTTGCACTTCTCCATAAAGTACAGTCTGAGAGCAACAGCAGAGCAACACAGACAAGTCAGGAAGCGTCTTTCCCTGGAGGACAACACTGAACGAATAAACAAGGACCTGTGACAGGGATCTCAATAAGCCACTCAGGACACTGCACTAGTAGTTAGCCCAATAACATTTTGTTTAAGATATAAACATGCTCTTGAAGTTAAGCACACTTAATGAGTCAAAATTATCTGGAAATTAGAAACCAACCATGAGGTGTTTTGCTATTACATATATATCTATGTTGGGACATGCTTCTTCTCATTTGTGTATGTTTATGTATTTAGGAGATATAAGCAAATCCTCCCTCTCCTACATGCTTATTTTCTTAATGAAAATATGCTGTAATTTGTTTCTTTAAAAGCACTGAATTTTATCTATCAGATACAAAAATTTTTGGTAATTTTCTTATTTCCTTGTTTCTGTATTTCCTTCTGCTTTCATTTTATGATTTAAGAAGATGAAAAACTGTCAACAAAAAATATCTAAGTGCTGAGTGAATGGATTATTATAAAATAAAGAAAAGCTACCCGACATTTTACTCTATGTTCCCAGCAAATACTAATAACTACTTTTAGGCATAATAAAAATGTATATGTATAAATCATTGTATATAGAGCAATACACCAATGAGAAATAACCCTATGAGACTTACACTGTTACTGTCTCAATGAAATTCAGATCCTCTTATCACCACTAATTTAGCAGCACCAAACCCAGAATCCTTCCAGTCCCACACTGTGCCTCAGAAACGCCTGTGTACGCAGACTGTGTTTCTTTAATCAGTATAAATTCACCCTGCAATTTTCTCTCCCCACTGCTACCCCCTTGAGCAACAGCTTAATAAATAAAGAAAGAAAGAAAGAAAGAAAAAAAATTCGCTTATCTAGTCCCCCAGTCGACTGCAACCAGACATCCTCTCCAGGTCTTTAGGTAGATGAGCAACTGTGCTGACTCCAGTGACTCACATACTTGTAATTATGTGCACACAGGGAATCTACATCCTTAATTTGTTTTTTGCCTCCTGTGGTGTTTAAATCATGACTTCTGGGTTTGGGGTTTTTTTAACCTGCTTGTTGTTCTAGTCAAGTCTTCGCAAGTTTTGCTTTTCCCTGTTCTAGCTGGCTTTTCAGGTGCTCCAACAAAGTAGAGGGTTCCCACCAGAGTCCTTAAAGAAGAAAGATTTCCAGGGTAAGTATACTATATCAATAAATGAAACCCAACCTTTTAAAAATTACACTGTCAGAAAAACCCATTAGGCTGTAAAAGAGTTGAAGTAAACATTAGATTTTAATATATACTGCTGCTTAGATTTTTCTGAACTGAAAATCCCCAGTGAGCACTTAAAACTTCATTACTACACTGAAAGGTTGTGAAAGGCTATTTAAAGGTTTTCAATTTTGCTGAAGTCTAGAGGTTATTACAGCTTGAAAGAATACAAACCCTAATATTACATGGAATGAAAGGAATCAAATTTATGTTCTCATCTCCCCTGTAGTTTAATCCAGTTCTATTAGATTCAATGGAGAAAATTAGGGCAGGTTGAAACTTTTTAGAAGGCTGATGAAAAATAATATTTGGTCATTGTAGAAAACATTTCTGTCTATTACTCACACTCTAAAGGATATTCCTGTCTCTTGATCCCACAGCCACAATTTGCAGTGTTATCAGTCTCCTGCTCAGAAACCCATGGGCTATGACCTGTGTCAGAGTCATACCAAAAAGTCCAGAAATACACAAGAAAAATGAGGATATCTGACTCCATCTCAGAACTGAGGTTATCTATAGCTTGGTATGCAGGCTTGCATTATAAATACTTTAGGCACTTTTTCTCCTTTACTTAGTTTGGGAGAGACTATTGGTGACTCAAACACTATGGGCCATCTATTACCACATTAGACACCTATAATGGAAACTGACCAAACAGTACAGCACAAATTATGATAAGGAAGAAATTTGTACTTGTCTACCAAGTAGTCCATCAGATTCCAGGTTTTGTCAGGCCCAAAATGTTAAATGAAGAAGAACATGTGCCTGGTGCACAGCTGTGGCTCTGTGAAGAGCTGTTAGTCTCCAACCCTGCTGGGACTGGAGAGGTCAGCAGCCCATTTCTTTTGATTTTGTTGCTCTAGACATCTCAGACTCTCAAAACTGAAAGAGAGAGGTACCTAACTACAGACATTTACCTCAGTTTGTGTCATTTTAGTGTAAAACAGTAAAAAGACCTCAGAGTTCTGCTTGGTATCATCCATACCTGAATGCCTTTATGCCACCTTTTCTACCTTAAGCCAACATACTGCCATTTATTTTAAAACATACCAACTGCTAATTGCTTAAATTCTTGTACATGACTATGGCTGTGTTGGTCTCTATCCTGAAGGGCAGCAAAAACCCCAAACCAAACCAAAACAAAAAATCCCCACCCAAACTGAACAACAAAAAAATTCCAATATTCTTCATTTAAAGAAACACCTTTAACAAACCCATGCTTTAAAGGAATACTCTTAGTAGACACTTCATTCCTGTAAGAGGTAATAAAATTACTAGACTGTCTTTTAGTGGCTAAAGTATATTGCCCTCTTAGACATAGCAGTCATAGTGTAATTGAGAAGAGGAGAACAAATAAATGCCTTGGTGATCTTTCTGCCTTCAATTACCTGTTGCTTTGGGATGTGGCAGGAAGCAGATCAGCCCACAAGTTGGCTGTGTGATATGCTCACTCCTTGAAGGACTTCTCTGGGGTGTATGACATATATGCGGCACTCTCCACTGCTGCTCCTCCACCAAGCTCTCAGTAAGACCATTCCAGAAGTTAAGCACTCCCCAGTAACAGTATTTATCTTGAAGTGAGCTTCATAAATCCATGTTACACACCATTTTTACAACATTGTTCCTTGTTCTCTTTGAGATGTTCTGTTCCAAACTTTGGTCCTAATTAAGAAAGAAGGTAAAGAGGTAGTAAAAGGTTGGCAGCCGTAACCCTAAGCAATCTGTGTCTTTGTCTCCTTCCCTGACCCCTTTGCATCATCCATTAGCCATTTTAAGTCCTTCAGAAATCACACGTTTCTTAATGCCATGCGTGCAGGAACCAGCAAGGAAACATAAAGTAGTTCAGAGACTCACAGGACAAAGTAGATCTCCAGACATCTTCTGGTTCATCTTCCCACTCAAAGGGGGCTCACCAAAGGAAGGTTTCTCAAGACCATCTCAGCTTGACTTTTGAATCTCTGATATGGAGATACCAATGTCTACAGGCCTTTGGGTGGAAAAGGGTATTTATCTGTAGTAGTATCTCTAGCTGTAAGGTCACAGAAAGACATGCTGCATTTCCAGCAATTATTTCCTGTCTTGAAACCCAGAAGGCATATGAATAGGCAGAATGCGACTATTAAGTGTGCTCAATGAGGTATAGTGGTTTTAAGATGCAAATTACACTTCAAATTCAAATCTTAATTTCATTCACTTGGGAAAATCACAACTTACACTTAATATGTGGACAGAAATTTATATTGGCACTGGCTGTTACAAAAATCACTTATTCAACAGGGCATTGCAAAATATCTACCAACATTTCAGAATTAATGCATCTTCTATATCATTCTAATACATCTTTAAATTTTTATTAAGTAGGATTTCTACCCTTTGTTGGTAGGAGAGTTAATCTTCATATTTTTGCCATATAATAAATGCCAAAGCACAGAACCTGCTCTTTCCATTATGTTTGTTTAGAGATATAAAAAGGAATTAATTTCTTAAATATTGGCATGTGTGCAGTTTTCACCATTCCTGTAAAGGTCAGTGAGTCTGTTGTCAGTGAAGTAGAAGAATAGAAGTGCTCCTTTGCCCAGGAAGGCAGGTGTTATTTGAATCATTCCTGTTAGGCAATTTTTATCTTCCTTTGAATTTATTACTTGTGTCAGCATCAGTGACAATAAATCAAGCACAAGTTGCTTGTCTGCATGGACACTTCTGTTGTCTCATATCGTGGGAAGCTAACGAGGAGGAGGAAATGACACTGTGTGGGTGATGCAGGTGAACACACTCACTTGGAGAGGGCATGGGGACAGTGTTTTTTCCAGCTCCCACCCATTCCAGTGCAAGACACACAGGTAATGGGTTGCTTTGGGGCCATGGACTTCTCTCCCCAAAAGCTTATCAACTGTGGAGTCCAGGTGAAGCATAAATAAAGATTTTGAGAGAATATAATTTATAACCAACACTTTTAGATCACATTGAAATACAAATTTTTTAATATCACGTAAGGATCACATTGACTTTCAGTCCTCAAAAGTACTTGGGTCTTTAGGAAAGATATATCTTTCCTCAGCTAGATCTGAGTCTAACCCAGTACCATGCTGTTGTCAGTGGTTGTCTGACCCACAGCAAGTGTTCCTTTAGCCTGACACTGTTTCAGGTCTCTGTTCTTTCCTCAGAGCTCTAAGTGAGCACAAATGAAGTGATGAGCTCAATGACCTCCAAGACCTTAGTCCTCTGAAGTAACTGTCTCTTTATGCAGGGATGCAATGGCTGGCAGAATCCAACTTTGGATCCAGTGGGGCTCAACAGAGTTCAGGAAAAAGCAAATGAGTGTAATACATACAGATGCAACATACCAAACTGAGAAAAATGTAAAAGTCTTTTTAGGGCGTGGAGAGATTGGTTGGCTTTTGTTTGTATTTTTATTGTTTTGGGTTTGTTTTGTTTTTATGCCTATAGAAGGTTTATTTTCTTTAAAAAAATAAAGCAAGCACCATCTCTGCTGACAGCTTGTAACAATTTGCAAGTAATAAACTTTGTTTTTTATACTCATATCTCCTGATTAAACTGAATTGAGGCATACAGAGTTTCAGGATGTTTTCCCTGTCACTTACAGTGTTTCCAGAATATCATCCCAAAATACCCACTTCAGAGTTCATAGGGGCTGAATGGTTAATAAATGCAAAAACGGGTCTCAGCTTTAACCATGGATTGCAGCAGATACTGCCATACACAGAGAAAAGTGGTACATTTTATAATACTTCAAATATTCTTCAAAGAATTTTAAAATGGGATACTAATATACACACACAAAGGCAAATGCAGTCAGTATTACTGGGCTGACTTTATAATACAAAAATCCATCATCACTGGTTCCATGAATACCCTTTACTGGGGAATCAGCAGTTTCTTAGCTCATCCAAATGCTTTGGAAAGGGAGCTGTTTCTCTCATCAATGCTCAGATAGTTCTTTATGTAAGAGCAGAGAGAGGTCTGAGAATGCATCCAGGAGGAGACTTCAGCTTCACTCTTGGTCTGGAGCACACATTTTGTTAACTTAGGATACAGATTCCCTGTGCAATGCTGCCACAAAAGTTCCAGGTTTTGACTTGGAGGGGCATGGCTTTAAGTGGTTAAAGATATAATGGTGACATACTGAAGTGTCTAATATTAATGTTTAAATGTAATCTAGTTGATTAATGAGCTGTTTCATTTGCAGTCACTACAAATTCTTTATTTTTTTTTTTTGTCTTACACAGTCTACAGTACTTTCAAAGACATCGGTGGCTCATTATGAATAATCACAAAGTGTTCATGAATGAAGAGTACACTGAAAATGACAAAATCCTCACATTATTAATGTGCAAATATTCAAGGTAAAGTGAAAATTATTTATAAAAAACCCTCTGAAATGTTGTAACATCATTTGTGCAATTTCACAGGGGAAAAAAGAAAGGGGAGGATACAACCTTACCTTTTATCATTTTTCTAGTATTTGCTATGCTATTTTCAAGAAAAGTGTACATCTTCTATTTAGACAGCTGCTGCTTTGAGACTTAAAAAATATTTATATAAAACAACTTGTTTTAAAAGAGTAAGAATATAAACATTACACAATAAGCTGCTAATGATATTGTAATTTTTTTTCCTTTACAAATGTATTTAAGTCCTGATTTTAGAACTAATCATTAGATTTACATAAAAATATATTCTACTCTCTCAGTTTCTGTTCTGACATTCAAAGGTGTCGTTTTCCTCTGAAACATATTGATACAGAATTATTGCAATAACCTGTTGTGTAAGCATCTGTGTTTCAGGTATTAAAAACAAAGAGAAAGATAGCATGTGATTGTGAAAACACCAAATTTAAGTAAATCAAAGAGAGATCCTTTCCACATGATGAACATTTAATCTATAGAATCCTTGATAAATGAAAGTAATCTTGGAGGCAGAGCAGACTTCAAGCTGGGAGTCAGCCTGCAGCTGTTGGACACAGACAGACAACTTATTAATGTGTGTAGAGTTACACCAAACAGACCAAGGATCTGGCCAGGGTTTGCCATGGTTGAAGTAATCAGAAAAAAAAAAAAAAAAAGAAGAAAAATATTTGAAGCCTACAAAAATAAAGAATTTCCTTAATTTTCCTGTCATGGAGCTGTTTGCTGACATTTGTTTGCTTATCTGGCAGTCAGATTTAATATTTGACAGTATAACTTGACATGCCCAGGTGTAGGGATCAGAGATTCTAGGAGGTTTTTTTACTTCCCAGACACAGTAAGTATGCACACCCTATTTTGATGCAGATCTCCACCTTTTCACCATGCTCCTTAGTGAGGCCAAAAGAAAGGAGAGGTATGAAGGAGAGGTATAAATAATTTTAGATGCAATAGGGTTTTGAAGGTCTTTGAAATGCGTTTTGAGTTTCATGTAACACCATTTCTTCAAAGCAATGAAAAGCTTAAATTAGTGTTGCTTCAGAACATTTCAAGACCGATTTTTCTGTAAATTAATTTCTTGTACTATTTTTGCTGCTTTTGGCTTGCAGTAATTTAATCAGGGTCTGTAATCTTCTATCAGTTTTCTTGCCAACCTGTAATGTTCCTTTACACTTCAATGGAGTTCCTGAGTAGGCTTCCAGCCAATTGAGAGGATACATTCTAGGTGCTGCTGGTCCCAAACTTCATGTTTCAGTGTCTGAGAAGCAGAGAAATAATTAAAATAGGTCAATGTCAACTTCAAATATTCTATCTTTCTTGTTATATGCACCCTCACAGACTCATTAAATTCTATGTTCTACTGATAATTGTTTCATGTCTTGGCAGAGATTGTTTGGAAAATACAGGTTCCTTAGATAGGGGCATATATGTTATCTTAAGATATGAAATATCTTAGAAAAAAAAAAATCCTGATTGTGGAGACCAGTTGCATAAAAATGTTGTTTCCAGCTGTAATTTTTATTTGTTGTTTATGGCAATTTATAATGGGCTTTTGCCTCAAATCCTAGCTGGAATCTATCAATCTTTCTGTCATAAGGTGAAACAATGCTTCACACCTTTTCTGTGACCCTCTTACTATAATATTTTTCTAATTAAGATCACTATAAAATTCATTTTTCCTCTACTTCCTCCTCCACTTCCCACTCCCAATTTTCTCTCAGAATAAGAAGGCTACTGTTTCTGTCTACAACCAACATAAATCAATTCCTAGCAGATAGCCTAGTGTGATATCTATTAACTTGTCACCAGGGATAAAATTTATTTAAAAATTAAGAAGTGTTTTGCAATATAAAATTCTACCCAGTGCTGCAGTAAATATTATATGCTTCCTTAATAAAGTACTTTTTCAAGCACCACTTCTAGAAATGCAATCTACCAATCCTGGAATAATGAATGAAATACACAAACCATGAACATCTTTAGTGATTAGTGTCTCAAGAGTAGCACTTACTTTTCTGGACAGCTTGCCTTGCATTATGTCAACATGATTTTCCATTGTTTTGCTCTCCCTTGTTTCTTGCTTTCACAAACAAGCCAGTAGATCACATTTTTTGAATAGGTCCCTAAGAAAAATAAAAAGCACATGAATAGTGCAAATAATTTTCTGATAAAAATCATGGCATGGAACTCTGCTAATTGTGGTTTTCTCTTCTGTAGGTTTTAGAGTAATGTGATTTTGGTTGTACAAATATGAATGCATTTGTTAACTCTGGCATGTACAAAACTGTGAAAGAAATCTTCTCATATATTCTAAGCTGATTTGAAAAACTTTTTTAAGGAAATCATCTCACTTAATAGGTGTATAGACCACAGTAGAGTAAAATATGCACTACAGCATTTTTTTGTCAATTCACAGCCCTTGTGCTTTTCTGTTTTCCTATGTTAATTAATGTGTAATAAGAAGGAAAAGACACAGAAACCACAAGAAAAAGAAAACAAATGACAATAAACCAGAATTTCAGCAGATTACATGCAAGAAGGAAGAAAATAATTAATCTCCAAAGATGTACACAAATCATTTTAAGGATAACAAGCATAAAGAAAATAGTTGGTATTGCATGTTAGAGTTCCCTTTAAAATCCCTTCCATTTGTAAAGGAGAAAACAGAGTTGTATTTCTCCAGTTCCATGAACCACCCTGTGTTAACTTCTCCTCAGAGATATGTTGGATAGGTCATTTAGCAATTTTGCATAAAATGGAATGTTTCAGATTTCCCTTATCTAAGTATGATTCATTTAGCCACTAAAATTGCTATTGAAAACCATTTTGCATCATTAGCCAGTATTACTAAATCGTTCAGCATGCTTGGAAAACACAGCCATGGGAAAACATATGTTCATGTGAAGGACTTTTGATAAGCTGTTATAAAGAGAGTTCCAGTACATAAACTTGTAACTCCTGCCTGTAAAATGAAATATGCAACAAGTAGGCCAAATCTTGATTATATCTCTGATATTAAAGCTAGGATTTTGGGGTTTCTTGCCACATGGTAATTACACCATCTGTGACTGACCCCTTTAAGCTCCTCTGCAACCTGCTGTATAAAGTGAAAAAGAGCCATTTTTATAATTTTTTTAAATTTAATATTTAGCTTTCGGTTTGGACAATCCCAGTTCATGATCTCTGGTCTGGTCTAGGAGTAAGGAGTTCTCGGGTCTTCCTCCCAGCCCTCTGACCTGACAACCATACTTCAGCTCTGGAATGAGGGGCTGCTCCCTGTAGCACTGTGGGGATCAGACCAGGAACCTGCCAGCAACTCTAAAGAATTTCCCAATTAGCAGTATGTGGTGAATACACATCTTCCTTCCTCATAATACTCAAGCACAGCAAGAACAATAAAACATTTTTACAAGCAACAAGTTGCCACAAGGTTTTTCTTTGAAAAACCATATTGATTCTTTGCTGGAAAAAGACACAGCAGAGCCAAGGCTATGTGTGTATGTTCCTTTGACTGTATGACCAAAGTTCTTTAAAAACCAATAGAAGTTCCTATCTAGCAATCCAATTAATTAATTGGCGTGATTTATACCTTGCAGGTTTTTGCATATTAAATCAAAAGGCAGAACATTTCCATGATATCACAAAGGCTGAAGCTGTGGTCTGGCATTTAGAGGCAGATCTACTCCAGCCAGTTCCTTCCCCATCCAGCCATCCTTTCCAATGGCTTACTCCTGGCTGTGAATCGTTGGGTCCCTGCTGCGCACTTATGTCCACGTGGTCAGGTAAGCTGGAGGAACTTGATCAAGCTGAAAAATATCCTCTGGAAGAAAACAATCAAGAGTGTTTACTGTCTATCTTGCTTCACTTTCTGCCTGAAAAAAACAAATGCTGTGCCAGCATGGGACTGTGGGATGAGGAGAGGAGCACAAAACAGAGGATAAGAGCCAGGAGCAGGGGCAGCTGCTGCTTATGCTGATGTGGCCACCTAAAAGCTATTCAGCATGCTGTGCCCATAGCACCCTGCCTGTCACCTATTTGATTTCCATCATCCTCTCTCTAAATGAAGTTCTGTCTTTTACCTTGTGTTTTCAACAAGCAACTCCTCAATATGTAAATACTAAGGCTCTGCTTATCACTAGTGCCTGTATTGCTCTTGACAGAGGAAGAAGCCCTAGCACCCGATCAGGCAAATCAACAGAAATACCCCCCCTTCCATTTGGTCAGCAGCATCAATGAGGTCATAACTGCCAGCAAACATTTCTTCAAAGGCTTGATCCACCAGCAAAACAGATCTCGCATGAAACCCAGTTAAATATAGCAAACGCACACTATTTATCTTCCTTGTTGAGCAATATATCACAAGGGCATTTGGAAATTAATGTGAATGATTTTTAAGCATCTTTCTGACACAGAGCAAAGATTAATCTCACCAGCAGGTGACACACAGGTTGTCAATGAGGTGCCCTTACAGGAAGAACAGAAGGGAGATGCTGGAGCACTTCCCAAAGCACTTTTCCTTGCATTACATGAGTGTTCTATGGCAGAAGAGGGCTTGCATGGCTTGCTTCCTTCAGTTTAGACAGTAAGAATCCTGCCAGCAGGATTTTGCAAGGCAAATTGCATGCACTAAGCAGTGCTCTAGCAGGCAGCCAATCATCAATTTAGAAATACTACCAGCAGAGAGAACTAATTTGAAATAGCCATAAGTGGTGAAAAAATGCTCAGAAACACCAGTATCTGTACTGCCCAACTCACAGATGTGTTGGGAAGGGGAAGGGGAATAGCAGTGAGATACCTCAAGTCAGGAGAAAATAGCTGTCAAACGAGGGCTAAAATGACCCTTCCAGCATGTCGTTGGTCCCTTCAGCACCAAGGTGAGACAGAGACAACCGACAACTGATGAAAAGTACAGCACCCTTTTACCTTATCTGTGAGTAGTCAAAACAGTCTTGTTTCCTGAATTCTGGTGAGAACAATTCCTAGACGCTGCTGACAACAGTATGCGCACCGTGTTTTCTGGAGACTATCACCTCTCAGTATGGTCATGCAAAGAGATGAGAAATTTTTAAAACTTATGGAAATAGCACAACTGCATGAACCTCCACGAAACAAACTGAAAGATTTTCTCCTTTCCAACCACACAGCAGGCTCATTTGGTACAGCTGCTTAGGTGCTATTTTTGTATCACATCACTCAAAACCATTGTATATCACTGCAGAGAGGGGTGTTGGGCAGTAGAATGAAAGACAGAGATGCTGTGTCTGAGGAACAGTTTTAAAAGCACCATGAATTTAGTATAGCCCCACAGAGTAAGGGGGTGTTGCTAGCTGATGGGATGCTCTCTGCCATTAATTAAAGCCTGTTTACTTAGGGATCATATCCTGATGCAAAGGAAGAGAATTATTTTTAGAGAGATTTCACCTTTGTTGCCATCGAACAAAATTAACATTAACTGAATGGCTCACTTGGAAATATAAAAAGCAAAAGTATCTTAGAGTGCCAATTACAAGCATAAGGTCTGGAATGGCTCTCACCAGCAAGCAGTAGCTACTGGTCCTTGTGAAATGACTCCACAGTGCCGTCTCTCTCTTCTTTTCTGCTGTTGAATTTTTTGGCTTGTGATTCTTCAGAATGACTCACTTTACTGCAGACAGAAGCAAGCACAATTAACCCACTATCCAAACTGACTTAAGCAATCTGTGTTCATGGCAGAATGGCTACAACCCCAAACCTGCCCCTTTGAGTGAAATCATTATACAATATTTATTCTGAGATGTTTGTCCAGTTTTAGAGTGTATGTTTTGATGAGCTCAAGAAGCACCTTACCCTGATGAAACCAGTCAGTTCAGGGACAGCTTTGATCTTTGCATGCTTTTTATCCAGCAAAAGCATCTTGCAAACTAACCTTGAAGGAAGTTGGTGTTCAGTTATGAGCAGGAAAAAGTAAATATTACATGCCAGTTGAGAATTTCACAGAGAATTTTGGGGTACAACTCTTTTAATAGAAAGCAAATTTAGGAGAACTGAATTTTTCCATCATGTTTCAATTTCTGATGTGAAGAATGAATATGAAACAGATCGGCTTAGGTTGGATTGATCCATGCAGGACTAATTTCGTTTCCTAAATACAATTAAAATATCTTGTCTCAGGACAGTTCAACATTAATCTTTCCTCAAGCTGCCACAGTGCTTCGCAGTAGCTGCACTTCATTCTCCTCTGAGAGACATATCTGACAGAACATGTACCTTATGGTCCACACAGTTTCTAAATGAGATCAGGCAAAATAAAGACAACACTTTGCTAAATTTAATTTTGATATATTATGTTTGGTTAAACCTGAATATGCAGGGAAATTTTGGATGAGAATTTAGGAATCCACTTGCCTGGAAAGCTGAAACTCTGTTTGTACCAGGGTCTGCAAAGTCAGAGAAAGATTATATCTGGTCCTAAAAAGTGCAGAAGTAGATCATATCTGGCTCTCCAGGCAGGTGGGGAACCACCTGGCTCTTTGGAAATGAATGGTTTCTGTGGTTAAGTTTGGAGAACCATGACAGTGATGCATAAACAACTCAGATCCCTCATGGTAGACCAGGTAAACAAGTTCAAGGTGCATCATCCGTATTTTTACATTGCAGCACTTCTGTGCAGAAGTGATCCCCCATGATTGTCAAAGGTGTGGTTTTATTGCTATAAAAGCTCTCCAAATTGTGCCATTCAAGAATAAAGGCAGCAGCTCTCCCCTCCAAACAGCTTTACACAGCTGGATACCATGTCATTGAATGCTTTCCTTGCCTTTTTTTTTTTCCCCAGCAGAATTTCAAAATTGATTCCGTTTCTTTCTATAAGCTCAGAATTTGAAGGGTTCAGCTGTAGAGGTAACAACCAGTTTTCACCACTGAAAATGCAAGGGTGGAACAGCACACACTTAGAAGTAGAGTTTCAACGTTTTGTTTTAACAGAAGGGCTATTTCTTCGTAGAACACTAATGAGGACAAGCTTGTATAGGAAAAAAAAATCACATATGCAGGTATGCAAAGAAACTGCAGAGAGTTTCACCCTTTAGTGAAGACATGCTAATGCCCAGCCTGCTGTTTCTCTGGCTGCTGGCTGAGCTGAGCTGAGTTAAATTGCTCCCACCACTGCCACTGCAGCTCTGTCTCCTGGATAGACTGGGAGAGCAATTCACACAGGGGAGTCAGCTGTCACTGGGTTCTGGTAGCTGAAAACTCCCAACTGATCTTTCAATTGATCTTCTATCATGGGTCTATAAAAACACTTAGTGGTTTGGGGATGTGTGTTACAATTTTATTAAAATCTTCTCTGGTTAAATTGTAGTTTCACTATTTCAGTGATAACTTTGAATCTCTGCACGCACACACATGCTCCAGTACATATTGTTCACAAGGTAAGAAGCTTAGATATTAACAATTGCATTCCTTTCACTTCAATGATACCACAAGTAAAGACAAATACATGATGCCACAAAAACCTGAGCAGTGAAGTCCCAAGAGGACGCTGATTTACACCAGCAGAGGACTTCAAGCAAAACACTTGCTTTCTCTTTTCTTGAGCCAGAACAGTCCTTATTTCTTTCCTAGAATTTTTTTCTATGGGCTACATGGATCATTAGAAATGAGTTAATTGTATAGAATGTTTAAACATATTTCATATAAGTAGTGATGCACTTCTAATGTAATCAATAGCACATGATACATTACACTAGGGGCAGTCAGGTGTTATGCATGAATCAAGAAATGGCATTTCCCTTGCCTAACATGTCTGCTTCCTAGCTTCTCACTGCAGATCATCTTTTCTAACTTCCACAATATAGTAACTTCCTAAATTTTCATCATAAAATCACAGAATGGCCTGAGTTGGTAGGGACCTTAAATATTATCTAGTTCCACTCTGCTCCTGCAATGGACACAGACATCTTTTATTTTCACAGCTTTGTCTAGTCACAGCTTAATGTTCTGTGTAAGTTCAGCTTCATCTGCACCTATTGATTCAAAATGTTATTTAAAAAGAACTCATTAATAAATGTATTTTCCCATCATTCTCACTTATTCATTGCAATCACAAGACAGAATTAATTTTATCAGCAACAAAATTCAAAAAATATAGCAAAGAATAATGACAAAGCCCAAAGAGATAAATTTTAGAGATATAAATTTCAAATAATGATTATCCATTGATGACTGCAAAGGTATTCTATATTTTAAGTCCTACTCTTTGTGCCCTTGTATTACGCTTTAAATAGTGCCTTTCCAAAGGAGCATATTGGAAAACATGATTCTGATTTCTCTCGTGTAAATATTGTGATTGACATCTGTGTGCTGGTATTCTCTATTTCTAAATTTATTTCACCATTTTCATTGCATTAGCCTGTGCTTCAAGTCTGCTTTAATTTACCTTCTAATTATTTTCAATAGTGTAAGCTGGGGAAATGGGATCCCTTGCTTTTCCTATATCCAGAATTTGCAGAAATCCATCCTGCCCAGGCCTGAGAAAGAAGGGATGCCAGCAGGCAGCAGAAATTACGCCAAGGGGTAGAGGACAGGATCTGCCTTGCTTGAGAGCATCACCTCAGATCCCACCAATAGGAAAGGAGTCATGCTAGCAGCATTAACTGTTGTTTGTCCTGGTCACCACCTCTTTCAGTTTCTCAAATGTGGCCCTTGAAATCACTCAGATTATTAAAAAAATGTTACATCTGATAGCAACTTTGAAACATCTTCCCCAGCAGAGAGAATGTGATGCTGTGGCAGCTGTTTTCTCTACTTCCAAGGAAAGCAAATAAACTTGGCTGTTTCTTGACTGGGTTAAGAAGAAATGTTGGAATTTTGTTTCAGTTTTTGCTGAGAATACAACTAAAAGAACAAAATTATTGGAAGAAAGGGAATATATTTGACAGAATATATTTGAAACCTGAACTCACATCTCTTTTCTAGATTAGTCTGTGCATGAGAAGTCTTCTGTCTTTCTTTCCACTATCCAATATTCCATGAAACAAAGGAAAAATCTGACCACAAATATTATTGCCTAGGATGTGAGAGAACTCATGTCAATCTCTGACTGAACTAAGCTATGTCCGGTTTTATACATAAAGAGGTCATCTCTGCCAAAGGAAATCCCCAGTCTGCTGGAAGGAGAGGGTGTGTGAGCTGTCCGCGTGATCCCTTAAGGCAGCTGCACTCACAGCAAGTGACCACAACAGCACTGTAAATGGCACCCGGCGAGTGGTGGTCATGCCAGGGTGCCTGCTATGTACCCCTGGCATGTTCAAGAGCTGCTCAGGCTCTGGTACCTTCAAGAGCAGTCTCCAAAGGGCTTAATAGTTCCTACTCTGCCCCTGCGCAACAAGCTGAACACAGGGAAGAGAGACACAACTAAGTGCTACCCAAGATACCTAACAAAATATTTCATTGGGATCTTGTGACAAATATAAGAAGTGGTCGGACTGATACCCAACAATATTTTCTTCCCGAGATTTTCCTGGTTGTGGAAAGTGAACATGACCAGACTGAACATGTGTTTGATCCCCCCAGTGCTGTATCTTGCCTTGAACACTCAGCAGCTCAGAGGGCTCCAGGGGCAGGAACCCCACACCATGAAAATTCTTCTAGGTGCCAAAGTACACTCTATTTCTGATATGTATAAGATTACTATTACTTTCATACATACATTTTGGATGCTGCTGAGGTAAAACAGTTGGAAAACAAATCTGCTAAGTAAGGTTACCAGACAAAGCATTTGCAATTCATCTTTATAACTACAGAAGCAATGAGAAGTGAATGAGCTGCAGTGTAACATTTTACTTTTGTTGCATGCAAGGAATTGAAAGGTCAGGTGTTGTGAAGGATCATAATGGGCTCAGGAGAAGAGAACAGCCTTCCACTGTAGTCCTCCATAACCGGAGAAAGACAAGAATCAGCATACAGCCAGCACATTTTATCATTAAGCAGCATCTTCAAATGCCAAACTTATTTACTGAACTTACAGTTCTGTGTTATCTCTTACAAGCAATGCAAAAAAGTAATACACTTTGTATAGATTAATCCTCGTAATTCTACACTGCTTATTTGCAGAGATAACTCTCACTCACTTCGTCATCTCATTATCTAAACAGACATGCCTTTCCTTAAGTCATCAACAGAGGTCATCACAAAAATGCCCTTGTGGAATATTCATTAATCAAACAACTAATTTGAAATGGATCTTCAAAGCATTATTCATTCCCCATCATTCTTCATACATCAGTTTAAATGCTTTATGTGTATAATGATTAGGTTGATGTTTAATTAATTGTGAAAATGTGAATTAAAGCTAAATTACAAGACAAATTATTCCACAGCACACAAAAAGCTTAATTCTCTACTGTTAGGTTTTGAAATCTCAGCAAGGTTCCACAAACACCTTTTCTCAGCTTTGTACTATGCAGTTATTGCAGTTGCCTACACTGTTTAAAAAAGGTGATAGTCTTAGTGTCACTAATTTCCTTCCTCAAATGGCAGAATAAACAAAGGTTAGCACAAATACACATCACCTATTTGTAATTAAGAATGAATAGGATATTCACTATTTGAGAGGAAACTGAGAGGGCCCAAGATAAAGGGAGATACACTGAAGATGCTCTACTTCAGCTTGAGAATTTATCTAATCTCGTAAAGCCATTAAATCTAATAATTAATTTCTCAGAGTTCACAAAAAATAAACCACCATCTACAGAGGATGAAGAAGGTGATACTCTATATGACATGTCTTAGACATAGCAAAAGTGAGATGGTTTTATGACAGAGTAGCGTCCAAATTGCAGCATGTGTTACATCTGTCCTATTTACAAACCAATGGCTCTATGTTTCAAGTGGGTAAACCATTATTTATGTTACTTCCTAGAGGTTTTCACACTTTGTTGCTCTTGCAGAATAGATACTGCTTCTAAATGCCAAGAGGGCATTTCGTAAATGGATGGCTGATCTCAGTACACTGCAGCCCAAAATACATTAGTATGCCTTCTGTTGATTGTATTGTAACAATAACAAGTTGATCAAAAAAACACAACAAAACTCCACAAATTTACACATGAAAAATATTTTTTTTTGTAGTAAGACTTAGAACAAATTAAAATTTTCTATTTCAGTGTAGATTAAATACATGTATATAAATATAGCCAAAGTGTATATACGTATATGGTGAAAGAGGTCCAAGAGTATGATGAATGATTAAAAAATAGGCATGGAAGGTAAGGATTCCATCTAATTATTATTACAAAAGCAAATATAATATCTCAATAGGTTTATTGCCATATGATTATTTCACAGAGGTAGGACAAAAAAGGCAACTCAGTTTAAAAATCTTTCTTCTGCTCACAAAACAAATATGACAAAAGCTGTACAAAAGGCATCACATTGAATTCAAACAAAATCAGAACAGTGAATACATTTTTCAGGAGTGTGACAGCAATTGGTCCCAGTGTGGCAAGGCAGTAAGCACAGGCATTTGTTTGCACTGTTCTGAACCTTGCATGTGTTGAGTTCACAAATACTCCAGCAACAAGATCTAAACCCACATCCTTTGGGCCTATCCACATGCAGTATAGCACCAAAGTAACAATTAAAGTTTAGTTAGATATATACTTAAATATGTGATATGATAATGCTACATTATTAAATGAATGATGCCTGAAGGATAAGCAGTAAGATTTGAACCAAGCAGCTCAGAATGAGGCAATCTTTTCTTTTCTCTTTTCAAAAGCCTGCATGAGCCAGTCTGAGATGCCTCCTTATTTGTATAACGAGAAATGTTGTGCATCTACAGCTCTCACTGACTCAGAAGCAGATGCACATCCAGTAATAGACCAATTCTCTGAGATTTACTTTCTGTAAGCAACCGAGGCAAACCACCAACTTTTACAAAACACTGCTATTTCATCAGCAAATCCTTGAGTGTACAGATCTGGGCCACTAAACCAATATGAATATTAAGGATGCTGAATATTAGTCAAGATTAAATTTCAGATCAAATTAATGTCAAAATACAATACAGAAAAAAATAGTCAAGCAGCATTTCATTAATTTTTCTGTTTTGGGAGAGTTCAGTAGAGGTTTTCAGATGAACAAAGAGCTTTCAATTTGCTCAACTGTCTTGAATAATAAGTCCCTTTTTTTGCTGTGTCTTCTTTTTCTAATTTTTTTTTTCTTTAATTTTTTACCTCTTTCCCTCAATCTGGGATATTGTCTTTGTGGACTACAAGCCACACATGTTAAGAAGCAGCAGTGTCCAAATTCCACTTCAGCATATCACAGCCCCTAGCAACTGATAAAGCAACATTAATAAACCTGGTGTCATCCAAGTTAAAGTAGATATCATTCAGAAGACATAAAATACAGTGAAAGGGATTGGAGAATATGTCTAGTTTTCCATTATTTATTTATGAGATTCCATGGGGCACAGCCACACAAAGGTATCAAAGCTGTGGTCTGTGGTAAATAGTACATCATAATATATTTAACAAATGATAATTCAAACCACAGCAAACTACACAGGGAAAGGTTCAGAAAATATTCCTAGATGAGAAGTTACTGAACACTTGGGTTTAGCATTTTATAATAGCTTAGGGGTAAAGTCACCGCTGACTGTACAAATAAACTATTCCCCTTTTCTGCACTAGCAGAGATTTTTTGCTCGAACTAAGATTGCCCAAATCCTAGAAAATTTACAGGTCAAGATGTAGAAGTTTCCATGAAAATATCCCTGTGGATTGTCAAACACTAATGAAGGAACAGTTTCATATATGGCCATAAGTTTTCAGAGGTTATTCAACACCAATAACTATAATAAAAAAATGTGAGCAAAACAAAATTGATTCAACATCAGAGAAAACCTCAGGTGGTATATCATCCTGGCTCTCAGAGTTAAACACTGAAAAAATAAAGTGAAATACTGTACAGAATTCTGTATTCTATTCTATAATGCAAAGTGTCCCATAGAACAACAATGCCATTCTTCTTATCAAAAAGTCATTCCCTCATCTAGTATTGCCACTAGAATCAGAATTTACAAGGAGTCAGCCAGAATTTTCAAGCCCCCTATTCCACAACACTTCTGCCACTTTATAGTGCCACAAGCAATTGTTTCTTTCCCTTGATACTCAGATATGACAGGTACTATATGGGAAGTACCCTTATCAAACCCCATGGACACCTCTCATAGAACATCTCTCTTGTCTGCTGCCTGCTGCATATTACAACAAATGTACTCCTTGCCACGCTGCTGCAAGCCTGCAGCCCATTTCCCAGGAGTTTAGCTACATCATCTTTCAGCATCCCATGCTACAATTTATAGGATATGAACTTACAGGATATACGTTTTCAATGTTGTCTTCTTTTGCTAAAGGAACTCCCTAGGGGATCCACTAGGCTTCCGTTTTTACAAAACCCCTTAATAATGTTAAACACTGGAAAAAAAATGCAAGAATTTAGTTGGGTTTTGGCTGCATATTCTACTATGCTAGCAAAAGTTTTAGTCCAGAAAATCTGTCATGCTGTGCCTGTTCTCAGTCCAAATGCTCAGAAAGGAATTATGTGTGTGAAGGAACCCTAGCACTGGATTTCTGTCAGAGGAAACCCCTGTGAATCTGCCCTTGCTTACTACAAAAGCCCTGGGCCAAAGTCAATTATCAGGTTCTGTCTCTTAAATAGTTTGGTTCTTACTTTATTTTCCTTGTTGGTCTTCCCTTTATTATTTCCACTAACTGTTACAAATAACAACAACAACAAAAAAACAAAAAAAACAAAACCAAAACCAAAAAAAAAAAAAAAAAAAAACACAAACCCAATCAATCAACAAACACAAAAGCCATACAGTTCCATTAAGCCTTCATACAAAGTTCATCATATGCAATCATGAGGATTGTGTTGAAATGTCATTCTTTACATGCAAGCAAGATGCTTCAAAATCCCAGCCATATCTCTGCCTGGCTCCCAGGAGATCATCCTATACCTTGTCATATTCACATTAATTAATTCAGGCCTTGTTTGTTTTGTCCTAGACTTTTTTTTTTCTCTCTTTTAAGGAAAGGCTACTGGATGATAACAATGAAAAGGGCAAAAGTCGCTTATACAGTGTCTTCTAAAAGGTCAAGTCATTAAGAATTTGCTTATATCTTTCTTTGTGTCTGCACTTTTTGGTCCTGATATCGAAAAGCTGAGTCCCAAAGCTGAGTAGGAGAATCAACTCTCCTGGTCCCGGTGGACAGTGCATGAGCCTCCATTCATCTGCTCTGTGTAACTTGGCTCCACTCAAGCTTCTCACTAAAATTACCTCCAGTGTTTACTGTCACAGCCCTTCTACTCTGTGTAAACAATTAAAAATACCAGAAGCCATTAATATCTCCTTTAAAACATTTCATCCTTGGTATCCTTGACTATTCTAACAGAGTGAAGAAAAATGTAGATTTAACAATATATTATCTAAAACCTCACAACGCATACAGTGAGGTAGAGGTTAGAGTTGCCACCAATTCCCCAGCCATGCTGGTTGCCTGCTTTAAGACTCTTCCTTATTCTTTTTATTGATTAAAGAGTAAAGCATTTGAGAACATCTGTATTCCTGCTACACACAAATTATTGTCAAGTAAAGACAACCATCATCAAAGAAAAAGACTAGTTTATTCTCATTTGCTCCTTGAACAATACCTGCTCAATCGAGAGAAAAATCAGGAACAAGAGATGATGAAATAAAACTCTTCTAAAAGAAAACACTTTTACTGGTGAGAAAAATAGCCTGTTCAGTTAGCTTTTACTGTTCAGTTCTGTTAAAAATGGTCTTGCCCACAGATTTCTATTTTCTCCTGGATCTCCAGAAAGATAATTCCAGTTGATGACTTGTGGAGCTTCCAATTCCCACCTTTTATTCTTTATCAGGCAGTAGAGAGAAACGTCTTTAAAAGCTTAAAGCTTCAGTTCCTTTGCTAGCATTATTTCTTGCCTTCAAAATATATTTTCCATCACCCATCCAACATCATTTTTCAGTGTTGATGCAACACAACAGCAAAGCCTGTGGTTTACCAGTACATTTCACATTCCTTGCATTAAAAATATCTGCTACAAAATCTGCTCTCTCTCAAAAATAACCCTATGGAAAATGTGCCATTAGTCAACAAAATAATTGCAAGCACCTTCATTCCACATTGGAAAGAGTGGAAAATATTTCCTTCTCTATCCATTTGTTTTTAAGATTGATTTCAGAAGGAAGAGACACCTGAAACAGAATTCTGTATTTTACTTGATTAAAATCAGAAAACTGTCCTAAAGTGGATTAAAATTGATCCACTCCATTAAAAAAAAAAAAATGGTGATGGAGTTATTTAGGAGCTTTTGATAGCATCATGATGGTGATTTTGGGGCACTTACAGTAAGTTATTCAAACTAACATGAACGTTGCTTTGGTACCCTCCTGTCATCCAACCTCTGCTGGTTTTCCTTTCAGAATACCCTTCACTGATATTAGCTTTTATTTCTGCTACTCTAAAAAGAGTGCGAGACATGAATGTTTTCCAGGCTAATCATGCAGTCCTCAAGACCTCTGATTTTCCTTTTGTGAGAAGAAATGTTGAAGACATCTTGGGACAATCCTAAGTGTGATGACTTTCAGATAAGTAAGCACAATACTGAACCAGCAGTGTCTCCAAGCTATGGAATGCAAGCCAGGGGTGGTGCAGACACCAGCTATAGTGCAGCTGCTCTGTAGAAATGTCTAACTTCCCTGTTGGGAGGTCATAAAAACTTTGGAAAATAAGGGTTCCCGGGGTTCTGTGGTGAATTGTAGAGAATGGCAAAGGGCTTTGAGCTGATAGTATTCCTCAGGGCATTTGTCTCCATGGTATTCAAAACAGTTGCACTTCTAACATGTTTGGACTGGTCTTCTTTGGAGCATAGCATCAACATAACAATTGCACCTTCTTTACCAGTCACAGCTCACCTGTGTCTCAGCCTTAGCACTAGGTTCACCCTGAAACAGCATCCCCAGCAGATACCACCCACCCCTTGTGCCAGTGTCAGGGGCTGGCCTTCTCTCCATAAATAGTTAATGCGTTTTCCCAGCAGTGTAAGGCAACCTGACAGTCATTTAGGGATAAAAGGGTAAAGCTCTGACACGTGTGTGGTCTGAAATACTCCAGGGTCAAAACTGGACATGAACACAGATGCACCCACAGAAAACACTTTTATCAGCACAAGTTATTTGCTTTTAGTTCCCACAGGGCAACTGTACTGGCAGAAGCTACTGTAGTGTTGGTCTAATGGTATCTCTGCTCAGAGTTACACTTTGAGAGACTAAAAGCTTATGCCCCTCTCAAACAGAGTTACAGCAATTAAAAAAACTGCAGCCAAGTGGAAACCCAGAAAAACATAAGCTATAAGACATGCACAAAAGCTGATGACGTTTTGCTTTTGTAAACCTCAAGCCAGCTGGGAGTGCACAAGGGAGGATGAGTGGTGCCAACACCCTGAAACAGAGTCATAGCTCTCCTGGCCACCTCCCAACCTAATCACACACAGACATTTCAGCATTATCAGCACAGCTGCTTCTGCACCACACAGCAAACCAGCCTTAGGGTTAATTGGGTGAAAAATTAACCCAGAAAATAAAGAGAAAGAAAAAGTTGGAGGGTCTTTTGTCTCAACCTGCAGAGCTGTCACATGTGAGTGGTTGAGCTGGTGCTGCTGCTGGACAGGAGAACGTTCCTTTTGTGGGGCATTATCCTTTTTGTTAGCAAAGGCTTTGCACCACGATGTCACAAGCTGCGACACTGCCTTGTCCCCATCACCGTTTTGATTCATTATACAGATGCACTGCTAGTCTTTCTAGCCAGACACAGACCTACTTCCATTTGCACACCAAGCATCCCACCCCCATCATATATTGAACATATATTTCAAGTTCTTTAGCACTGTAGAAACAGGTTTTCATTGCCACATCCTATTTTACTGCTCTCTACCTGTTTTGGAAATGGGACCTTTTTACTCGTATTTCCTGTAGTTAACTAGGTACAGCTTCACCTGTACGGATGTGTATCACAAAGCTCTTAAAATATCAGTCAGCAAAACCCATATACAATTTGGGCAGTATCTGTTCTTCTTCTATCCTTGCAGTCTAACCACAGTTTCTCTTATCAAAATCGCTTCTGCTACAGAAACATGAGACACTGGTAATATCCTTGATTTCTCCTGTTATCTTCTTACCTGCTACATAGGTAAATGAAAGATGGACTTTATTATCTTGTTGAGGTGCCTTCCATCATTTTCAGTGCACACCTCCTTCAGAACAGGGTTTGGTTGAAAAACTCTTTTTGCAGACCACAGGCACCACCTGCAAATTGCTAAATACGGGAACATGGATATCAGAATTGACCTGGATAGGATTTAGAAACCATTCAAAGAGTGACAAGCTGCAATGGTTATAAGGCTTCCAGAACATGTGATGTGGAAATGCAGAAAACCAGGCTGTGCTTAGCTGCATTGGGAGTTCTTTCAGAGTCTCTGTTGAGAACAACCACTGAATCTGAATCTCAGTCTTGGTCACCACATCCATCAAGCCAGTGTTGCACCTCCTGCTCTGGATTACAACTGTACCTTAAATATTTGCTAACAATTCAGACAAAATTGTCTCAAAATTCCTTTATACATCACACTATCATTCTAGTTTTGATAGAATTTACTTGATTGGTAATTAAAGCAATAAACCTCTGAAATTCAATGAACTATGAGACAATATTTCATAAATACAGGTAAAATCCTACTTGAACAGTGCTCTCTACCTGATGGGTAGAAACTTCTAAATTTTGAAATCAAATTCTTGAGAGAAAAATTAAAATGGTGAAAGGATTATCTGTCCTGTCTCCTTTCAGCAGGCAAGAAACTGTTGTCTATACAAGCCAAGTGGTACTGGTTATGGGGCCAGCTCTCCTGCTTAAGACTAATGCATATTTTTGTCTGTAAGATAAAAGATTAAAGTCTTAAATAAACCAAAGGACAGCAGGCTACCCTAGTGTATTACCTAACATTAAGAGAAAGATAACATAAGTCTCTCTACCCTTTGGTACCAGAAATTTTATAGTTTAAAGTACAGTTTTCTCATAACTTCCTTTAACTTCAGTGAGAATTGTAGAGTCTTAAAACTTCCTATGTTAGAGACTTGAGTTAGAAACTTTCTGCAGCACTGAAAATATCACCTCATATGTGAAAGGCACAGGCAAAACATTGTATGACTTATTAGGCAACACTTTCACATGCTACCTACAAAATAGAGAAGATGCCTATTTGTAAAACAGCCCATCAATGTCTTCACTCCTTGGGCACCACCCGTGCCAGAAAGGAACTTCTCTATAGGCTGAAGAATCTCTCAGTCTAGATAAAAAATTATTTCTGCGTTCAGAAAAGCCCTCTTATTGGGAGTATTTCAGCATTTTAAAAGAAAATCACTCTTACTGGGAGTATTTCAGGATTTTAAAAGCACCAGACACTGTAGACACTCAATGAGCTTTGTAGTGATCACAAGTGAAGTTGGGAACCACGGGGACAAATTAGGTGCTCCCATCTTTCTTTTCCCTGAAGTTATAAGAATAAAGTTTTTCTGCTTTGTGGAATGAGTCAGTATCTGTTCTGAAAAACTTGAAGACCTCTGCTAATCTTGTTCCTCCTTGTCATAAATTTTGGTCCAGTGACAAGGACGAGCACTATTAATGGAAAAAAAAAAAAACCAACCAAAAAAACCCCACAAAACCAACCTAAAACCCCCAAAAAAGAATCATTCTTTTTGCCTCCCACTGTGGCTTGAAAGAGTAGTCATATTGCAGGCTTCTTCTATTGAATCTTAAGGCATTTAAAGAAAGATGCAGGTGTCACCCTTTGAAAAGAATATTAGGCTGTGAAGCACATGTAATTACAAGGTACATACCCAGATGTTTACCCAAGTGTTTGTATTTGATATTTGTGTAGGACACAGTCTGGCTTTTTTAAAATTTAATTATTATTATTATTTATTACCCTTGACTAATTTTGTGTGCAGTATTTTCAGCCTCCATCAAATTAAATGGCTTATTCATTTCCTTTTCAGCCATGGAAGTGTAGCCTAAAGCAAGAGTTAAACTCAGTTTTCCAAAGTAATATCAGTTTGGCAAGAAAAACACAGACTCATTTTTTCAGTTTTTGCATGTCAGCTTGAGATGCTCAGTGAATGTTTCAGCTGGGGGGAAGGAAATTTAGAAAAATAGAATTTTCTAATCCTTAATAGGACAACTGTTCAACGGGACTTGAACCTAGAAACTGGGTATAGTTAAAGTCTCCCTTTCTTCCCAGCACAGCCTTGTGCTAAGGACTTGGGCTGTAACTGGCTTTAGAGCAGCTGCTGGAGGGGTACTTGGAGCATCCCACCAAGGCAGTGCTGCACAGCCAGGACTAGCATGTTATCAGTAATGAAATAACTTTGGGCTATATTACCCTCAATGAAAAGGGATGCTGCTCCTACTGTTGGCAGCGGAGGACCTGAACAATCACAATTTTAATTGTACTCACTGTGCTGCAATTTAAAAACATAAAGAGACAAATTTCCAATCTGTCTTTGCTGACCTCAAGACCCTCCCTATTTCAGGTTCGCTTTCATGTGTCTGCCATAGGTCAAATGAACAGAGAAGTCTCTACCTCTCTGTGACCTAACTGCTCACACAATTTAATTTGTGGATTTGTACAGGCAGAATAAGAGGTCAGCTCCTGAAAAGCCAGGCTTAATGTGTCCTGTTGACAGCTTCTCAGATATTGCCTATCTGCTACCTATATCACAGCACCTGCATTCTCTCCTCATAACAGTAGCAAACCTCCCTTCAGACCTGTCATATTTTCATCCCGTGAATTTCCAGTAACATCCTATAAAAACAGCCAAGGCTGAATGAAAGAGCTGAGAAAATACTGCAACCAGTCCTATGCTTCTGCATAATCCTCTAAACCATGGCATATATTAATATAATATAAATCTATAATAACAGTAAAGCCCTGGAACAAAACAGGACAAATTTTCCCTTGTCTGTTTGTTTGGGTTTCTCTTTTTCACTCTATGTATGTTAATATAAAAGGCTATAAGCAGCAGTACACGTCCAGTGCGTTACTCTCAGCTAATGTGTGCTTATGAGGCATTCCAGCTGCTCCTTCAACATGAGCTGTTTTGTAATGCATGTGAACCTTGTTTGAGCTGGCATGATATAGTATCTGGAAGAGCAATTTAATGCAATCTCTCATCTATTTCACTGATTGCAACCATTTAGTGCAATCTTAAAGAAAGATGATTAGAACTCTCTGGTTCTTAATGCTTAATTTATTTACATTCATGTCAGCTAGAGCGCCATTTCATTCATCTCTTAAATGATAGCATAAAATCATTGAAAAATGATGTGCAATAAACATTATTATTATACTGCTGTCCTCTCTAGCAGATAACAACTGCTGTCATTTGTAACACTGATTGACCTATATGGCACAGGTCTTTAAATTCTAGCCATAATAAAACACATTACATGCATAACCATTCTGTATTGATACCTGGTCCAATAACAGGTTTTTAGCTAAAATAAAATCCAAGAACAACCGTGCAAGCAGGTTGAAGCACAGTCACTCTTTGAAAGAAAAAGACACGACATATAAATGTCATATTAGCTGAAAAAAAAGGGTGAATTTTTGGAACCATGACTGCATCCTAATTGGCACTTCTGGTGTTGTTGCCTGGTGCAGAGGCATTCATATTAGGCTGAACAAATGCCACATTTGCATTTCCGGTAAGTGATAGCGTTTTTCACATTTCTCATGCATCTCTTGTTTTAAAAGGCATACCTGAAAAGTTACCTAAATTAGTCTGCCAGGAGAACTGATTATCTCATTCTTATTGGCAGAATTGTGAAATTTTTATAATAATAGCCTTGATTCAAGGTAAAGAACTCTGCCAACAACATTTGGGTGTTTAAAATAAGAGAGCAGCATCAAAAGTTAAAGTGTCTGCAAAGGATATCTTCTAGCAAAGCAGAAAACAACAGTCCATGCCACAAACACTAAGTATTTAAGTTTGCAGTAAGTGAATGCATTCATGAGTATTAAACTTTTTTTTTTTAAATAATTTAATACAGATTTTTGTGATTGTAATGTTATAAAATGCCTTTTATTTGGCAAAAAGCAATATTTCTCATATTATTACTTTTTTCCAAGGTACTGTACTATTATGAAAGAAGGTATACATTTTTCTTGATGGAATCAAAGTACTGAGTAATTGAAAATTGCTCTTCATTCCAGCTGTGCAGTGTGGCTTCTAAGTTTCCAGTAAAAGAAAATTGGAAGCAAAAATAAGTTACTCCTGTATAATGCATGGGAACATGTAATAAACAAACCAACAAATAAATAAAGTATCATGCTTTAATTACACTCTCCCCCAAACACAACAGTGAAGACCTATCAAGTTCCTCTAACAAGGAACCTGGCATCAAAATGCAGTTCTCATGCAGGAAAAGACTACACAAAACGGGCACTCTCCACTTACACAAACTAAAAACCATGTTACTTTTCTTTTCAAATTTACAACATGGAAAGAGATAGACTTACAGATAAAGAGATGGACGGATGGATGGATGGATGGATGGATGGACGGACTCTTCTCTCCATATTATATCACATTGCCATCTAATTTCTAGCCAAATTCCAGCTTGTCACGCATGAGCAAACCCTGGATGGTCAGTGAGGTTGCCCAGGTGTCACTGTATTTTTCTTGCCAAACTGATATTACTTTGGAAAACTGAGTTTAACTCTTACTTTAGGCTACACTTCCATGGCTGAAAAGGAAATGAATAAGCCATTTAATTTGATGGAGGCTGAAAATACTGCACACAAAATTAGTCAAGGGTAATAAATAGTAATAACAATTTAAAAAAAAAAAAAAAAGCCAGAACCAACTTTAAGTCCGTTGTCAGATAACAAGTTAATCCTAGTACAATATGGATGCTTGGGGATTCACAAAGAACCAACTAAATGAGGATTAGTAAGTAGTTCCCACCACAATTTTTTCAGTATTGTTACATTTCTTTATTTTATTGTGATGATGATGATATTATTTCTGTATATACCTACACACATATACACGCTTTTATGGCAGAAGGGTGTAAGAGAAGACTTCAGAGAGAAATCTGATGAGCTTGCAGATCAAGACAGTAGCGAAACGGGAGCACAACCATAGAGACCCCTCAACACCAGTCTCAGACCTGTGGAGCTATAGCTTTTTGGGGGTACAGATCCTGTGAGTGCCTAAGGGACTGCTCCCATGCAGGAGGGGAATGAATTTATAAAGCTGTACTTTCTGCTCTTTGAGAATCAAAATCCCATACTCCCTCTACAAGTGCCATGTCCATGACATAACTCTTGGACCATCAGCATCTATAAATGGAAACACTGCTTCTCATACAACTACAACAAAACAACTCAAAACCACAATCTGCTCCAGACAACAGAGTCTCAGTCCAGACTCAATATAGTAAAAATGGTATTGACTTTTCCTTATAAATTTTGTGTTTTCTCTTACCATATTTGATGTCTTCCTCTTGAAACACTGGGTCTTCCCTAAGCTAGGAAGCCCTTCTTGGGATTACTGGAGTTAAAGATTTGGAATAAAGGCAGTTCAGGCCATGGTGCAGCCACTTCTCTTTGCAAAACACTGAAGCAAAACTCTTTGGGTACGAACAGGGGGATGTGGCACATTTCAAAATTCATACCAGACTTACTTTTTGTCAGCTGAAAAAGGACAAAGCAAGAAATGTTTCTCTGATGTCTTCCCAGCATACCTAACTGATATGTTACCCTGAGGTGTCTAAGCGCATTAGTTCTGGGAGTATCTTTGGGGTCTCTCAGAACTTTTTAAATCTCAGTAAAACTAGCTCAAAATGCCAGACCTACAATGATCTTTGTTAAGCACAGCAGAACCACCCTGTCATTGCACAAGGAATATTTGCTTTCTATTGAAAGTAAAGGTTCACCTATTTCAAGTGAGTTTTGAACAACTTTCATTGCCTCAACATGAGATTTAGAGTGGTTTTTGGGCTTTCCTCCATTTTGCCAGCAGAAAGGAGAGAGAACAGCTACTTCAGCTGTGCTGTCTGTCCAGCATGGTGTACACGTGGTCAACAAGAGCAGCTTCCAACAGCTGGATAAATGAAATTAAGAATAGACAACGTTTGGTATGAAAAAAAACAGTTTCCCTGGTTTCAAATGACCATTGCTGCCTTCGTCCAGATAGACTAAAACAGTCTGAGTGCTCCAGCTGTGCTTGTTCCTACTTCATCATGCTTGCACAGCACACTAGAGTGGATTCAAAAGCACTGGGACCAGCACTGTGCAGATCAGCAAGACTTTCCATTAATGCTATGTGATTGCTACTACCTTGAGTGCTAACTACCCTGATTGCTACAACTGTGAAGGGGGCTTACTGATAAAAGCAGGTTTTGGTGCCAAGTTAATAGGTTCAAAATATGTACCAGAGGTGGGGGGGCAGTGGAGGCAGCCATTAGTCAACCAAATTGCTCTGAACTGGCAAACTCCAAAACAGGAAATGTGCAAGTGTATCGGCCAAGGGGGGACCCTCTCTGCCTCCATTCTCCCACAAGTGGCATTCATCCCTTTAGCTGCTATCCCACCCTTCTTGACTACTTAGGCTATGGGCACATGAGCATATTGACTTTGCAAGCTATCTCTATTTTTAAAAGCTGTAAATGACAACACATCTCTTAAAAGCTTTGCAGGCTTACCTGGAGAGCAGCAAAACCACCAGCAGATGAGTCAGGGCAAATCATGCCACACTTTCAATCAATTACTTGCACAGTGTAATTTGCTTCAGGTTTATGTCTCCAGTGTCAGCTCCTTGCTCAGGGGTACCCAGTCTTACAAAGTCTGAGCTAGTCACACAGCAAGATTTAATGCCAATAACTCTACCTCCCAAATCCTTGTTATGTGTGTGCTGTGGATAGCAAAGGACGGAGCAGGGAAAAGGCAGCAGCTACTCTCTTAAGCTTCTTTTGAAGCTTCTGGCATTTCATGGCTATCCGAGTGCCAATTAGGATTCTGATTTAAAGTTTCAGCAGTCCCCAAGGACAATAGCAGCCACAGCAGAAAAGTAAATACTTGAGTTTTCCTTTGCCTTACACTGATCAAGGGAACACTGACACCAATACATTTTCCCATTTTTCTGTAACTATTACTTGCAACCAAAAAAATAGCTTCTAGAGAGAATGAGGTGGAATGGTGAATTGGGCCCAGTGTGTTTCATTCTTAGAAAACAAATGAACTTATTATGTTGTGCCAACCGGAACAAAGCTGCAAGAATCAACCGACATGGATAGTTCCTTTTGTCCTGTACAATAATGTCTCTTACACTGTACACATAAACAGAGCAGTCCCTCTTCTTACTAAATTGGCCCATTTATTTTCCATGTGTTTTTATAAATTATTGAGAAAAGCAGGCAAATTATGGGCCTGGAAATGTACATGGTTCTGTTTTGTACGAAACATTGTGACCTTTTTCTGCTCTCCAATAACTAAAAAGTGTCTTGCTTTTAAAAGTTCAAACTTGTCATGTTGTTAATCCTGGATGACGCCAAGACCACACCACATATTTGAAAGATAATGGTTCGAAAATAAGAATGATATTAACATTCAAATTGATTAACCTTTGCAGGGATGTCATATTATGCTGCCAGAAGATAGGCTGAATATCAACAATCCTATTTAAGGTGTCTGATTGAAGCTCTCTGATTCATCTCCCCTACAGATATCCGTTTCCTCCCTCTGGCTCAGGGGTGAATTGACCTCCTCATGGCACCTGCTGCCTGCACCACAGTTTCTTTAACATGCTTTAAGGCATGGTACAAATTCAAGCCACCACTATTCAAGCAATGGTGCCGAGGATGGAAGACCAATGTAGTAGGAAAGCTTTGACAACCTGTCTAGATACTTAAGAGTCTTTACTCCTGGCTGGCATTCACTGGAGCATCCTGCAGTATGGTCCTACCTCAGGTGTCAAGGCTCAATCCAGGCACCTTCCCAATGCACCTTTACTGGTGTCAGCCAGCACTAGGCACAACTGGCAGGTGATGCGACTGGTGTTCACTACCTGTGGAAGATCTGAATTCAACTTTTTGAACGTTTGTTTGGTGTTTTAGTGAAATGTTAGACAGCTCACTTCAAGACAACTGTGTCAGTCTCACTTCTCTAGTTAAGGAAGGGAAGGACCAACCTGCTTGAATCTATTCCCCAGCCAGACACAGAGTCCAGTTGCAAGTAGCAAAACTTTCCTTATGCAGAACTAGAGGGTCAGAATGATCAACAAAATTGATAGTGAAGATATTTATAAAGACTATAAGTTTTGTGAAATTCATCACAAAAGGTAATAATAGTATTGCCATATCTACAATTAAGTTTGGGTATCAGAATTTGAGTTGTTAAGAGTTTTGATTTTTTTTTTTTTTTTTTTAAGAAACAGCTCTTTATTTGCTTCTTTTTGAGACAATTATATCTCCTTTCTTTTTACATCAACTACCAGCAAAGTAAAATGAGGAATGAAAAACTTCAGGTGCCTGAGAAAGGCAGTGAAAGCAGCTACACATAGTAGGTTTTCCTTATTTCCTATTCTAAGACCATGTGTAAAATGGGGCTTACACTGCAGTATGCAGCAATATGAACGAAAGGAGGAAAAGGCAACAATGAATTCACCTTGGAAAGAGAAATAGGGATTAGGGAATGGTAGCTGCCCTGCAAAAAAAGTGAAAACTGAATGAAAAAGTACAATCCAGTATAGCTAGGTAGTTAGGTAGGCAATGATAGGGTACATCATTTCAAATTCGAAAACAATCTACTTCACATAGACCTCACAAAAAAAGACACTCTCTACTTACTTAAATCCAAAAATGTTTTGCATCTAGGCTTGTGCTACTTACATTATCCTTGGAAAACAGACAAATGACGCCATTCGCTTCATTACCTAGAAAATAGCATTCAAGGCAATAAAGCCCTGGCAAACAGCTAAACGGTAAATAAAAAAAAAAAAAAAAAAAGAAGAAAAAAAAGAAAGAAAGAAGTGTTACGCAGGAGAAACCTGGCTAAACTTAAAGGGCATTTAGCTTCTTCTCCAACCTACAGAGCAATTGCCTTCTCAGGCCATAAATTGTGAGAATGGGAGCAACTGGAATCTGAAAGTGCTTTTACAATTACTACTTGCTGTTTGTGGAGCCAGTACATTTTCAAAGGTATTACCATTACCTGTCAAACTCTGATTAAAAAGATGAAACATAAGAGTTTTATTTATAAGTAGTAGTAAATAATCTCCAGCTACTTTTTATTGCACCTAAAAGACAGATTAGAATTTAGAAATGCTGTTGTTAAAGCTGCTGTTATTAGCCAGGCAGAAATATTAGAAGAATGTTAACCAATCCATACATAAGGCACTGAAAATGCACAGAGTTCAGATCCTGTTTCTATTTAAATGAATAAACACTTTGCCCCTGAATTCTAGAGACATAGTTGAATCTGAGAACTATGTAGGCAGCAACTTGTCCGGTACAGGTCATCTTTCTTTCATATATGTTCACTGCCAATCTCCACCCCATCATCCTGGTTTCAACCCTCTAATGAGTTCCAACAACTACGCAAAAAGGTTAGAGAATGAAGAGTACTTGGTTTCCTCATTGTGCTAAACACCAGTGGGAGAAAGGAAAAGCCTAAAGATCACCATTGTCAATTCACAGTATTATCAGAAGCTCATAGCATCATAGACTATGCTGAGTTAGAAAGAACCCATCAGGACCATCAAGTCCAGCTCCTGGCCCTGCACAGAATATCCCAAGAGTCACACCATGTGCCCGAGAGCATTGTCCAAACACTTCTTGAACTCAGACAGACTTGGTGCTATGACCACTTCCCTGGGGAGTCTGTTCCAGAGCCCAACCACCTTCTGGGTGAAAAAATTTTCCTGATATCTTATCCAAACCTACTCTAACTCAGTTTCAGGCCATTTCTTTGAGTCCTGTCACTGGTCATGAGAGTGAAGAGATTGGTACTTGCCCCTCCTATTCCACTTTTGGGGTACCAGACAACAAAAATCAGCTACTGAACTATAACCAGCACTACAAACCAGCTGCTAAACATTCCATCTTGTTTTCCTTTGATAATTTTTGGTGTACTTCCATATTGCTAATTCTTCTTAAATTGCAATCATGGTAACTGTCGCGGTATTAGTATGCCAGTATTTTTGCAGTTTTTGAATAATTTAAGCACCATCTGAAGGACCATCTTCTAAAAGACCATCTTCTGTGAAGGTCATCAATGCTTTAATGAAGTTGCAATAGATTTACCCTTGGGCTAGCCATGTAATGTTCCCTTATAAACCTAAGAATAATAGGCATAGGCCCTCTGCACAATGCTGCATCTAGACATCCTGTGACCTGGTGAACTCTTGCATCTAAAGAAAGTGAGAATAAGAAAAAAATAGCATATTTACATCAATGCTTCCAAAGACCCCCAAGTCTTTCACTAGGCGGTGAAAATAAAACAACTGTTGTTTCAAAATGAGTTGTGGAAGTAACCACAGTCTTCACATTCATCAATACCATACTGCAGTGAAACTTTCTTATTGCAGTTATTTCTCTTCCTTCTCTTTCTATTCCTCTTCCTCCTTCCTATTCTCTTTCCTTTTCTTTCTTCTGTTTTCAACATACTCTGAGCCACGGCATCAATTTTTTTCTCCTTTCCCCTACCAAGAATGCAAAGTCCCAAACAAACACCAACTGAAACCTTACCAATCCACAACAAGGTCACCATTTTTGTGGAGCTGAAATAAATAACAGGCATTTGGCAACCGAAGTATCTTTTTGCACCATGTGTTGCTTAATAAACAGCCTCAAACAGTAAAAAACTGCAGTTCATCATATACTGCTGACACTTCAACTTGTAGCATTCAGCGTGGAAACCAGCCGAATTCAGGTCTGTTTCTTCCCCGTGACTGCGGCTTTCTTACCGAACACTCATCCAGCATGGCTGTGAACTGCAGGACAGCAGTAGCTTTGCACCAGTGACAAGGTTGGGCGGAAACTACTTGCTGTTCCCTTATTGGCCCCCCTGTGCCCAGCATCAGCATCCAAATAGGTGGCAATGCACACAAATAGTTGTCAACACATACAAATAGTTGGCTTCTTTTAAAAAATCATCCACTGTTTTTCAGAAAACATCACTGAAAGCAAAAGCACTGTGAGTGAATTCCTGCCTATGTATAAATGCAGCATATTGTCATTATTCCCCTGCACGTGGTTTTCACAGAAAAATGTAGAGTGAAAAGGGAGTGTATAAGTCCTTCCTTTCATATCTGTGAGGCAACAGACTTTACTGCAGCTTTTTGACCCAGTGAAAGAAGCAGTCACAGCACGTTCCCTGCCACGAAGAACACACCTAGTACTCACCAGAATGACAGTATCTGTGTGATTTCCAAGGCACAAGGATTTTTCTTCCTCTGTTACTACTGAGCTGAAAGGAGACAGTTCTTGTTTTCAGTGGGTGTTAAACAAAACCTAATTTCTTAGACCTGTATTAATACAACGTATTAAAATGTCTCCTAAGTGGGCAGGAGTTCTGGAGTTGCATATCAGCAAGGCTATAAAAATATTTTTGACTTCTCTGACAAATTTCTTTCTGCAATGAAAGCTACATAGGAGTTATTTTATAATCTGTACTGACTTTCTGGATATTTTTTATTTATATAGTTATATATATGAAGCTACTGATATTTCTATGTAGCAACAGATACAGCTCACATATTTCTAACAAATGAGACTGTGTTACTAGATGTATACTCTGAATTGCCTGGAGATACTACCACAGAGCTGTATGTTTTATCATGCAAGTTGAAAACTAAATTGTTTTGTTCCCTTGTTAACTGCAATACACAGAAGAAACTCTGTAAACTCCCAATTACAGCTGCCAAAGTTGTGAACATTCCCATGTCAACGCAACAAAAATAAAATGGATTTTTGAAACATTATAATCGGAAGCAACTGGAATATGTGGGTGGAACTGATGGAAATATGGAGGAAGAAAGACAAATGCACCAGGATACATACAACAAAAACACGTCTTCCTTGAAGTTTACTGCTTACATGCCCATTGATGGAGAGGGATGCAGCAACTGAGACGAATGAAACAGTGTGAATCTAAAATCAGTTATGCTTGGTAATCTGTGTAATGCCAATATCTGGTAATGACCCCGGCATGTAGGTTTTGATGTTAACTGTTCAAAAGAAAAGGAATCATTAGCGTCCCAAATATCAAAACACAGACAGTCAAAATTACAAATGGCAATTGCAAGGCTGTCTTAAGAAATTAAAATAAAAGGCTGAGGAGCTCAGCAAAGTAACCAGACCATACAGCTAAAAAGACTTTTCCCAGTCAAAAGAGAAAGAGTCTCCAGTCTCTGTTGCAGTGAAAGAGAAGGCATTCCTCCACCTTCTGCAACAGCTACCCAAAAGCAATATAAAATGAGACTACTATGGAAAATTTAAGGCTCAGTATCTGCATTTATCATAGTTTCCTACATTCCATTATGGAGGGCAAATGCTTTTCTCAGATGGCTGAATATATGAAGGAAAATTTTAAAAGAAACTATGGACGTACCTGCTCCAAGCATTCTAAAAACACAAACAAATACATGACCTTCAGGAGTCATAAAGTCACATTAAACATCTGAGATGAAGACTTATTCTTGGAGAAGTAGATGGCAGATTTGATTTCAACAGAGTATGGATTCCACTCTGTCAGTTTTCCTAAAAAGCTTCAGGTTGATTTTATTTGCAGGTCAGCTTTCTAAGCCTGCAAGGTGCATTCAAGTTACATTTTCATTTTTTCCCCTGTAGAAGAGCTAAAAAAAAAAAAAAAATTACTTAGATTTTGGAAGAAAATAAAAATAAAAGTTAAAATAAAAAATAAAAATACAAAGAAAGAGACACAGACAGGTAATTTTTTGTCAGCAACCATTCTGAATAAAAGTTGTACAATGTTAAAAATAATAAAAACACAACCTATTACATTTTAAATTTTTCAGACAGAGTAACAATTTGTATAGGGTTGTCAAATTTAGAGAACAGAGGAGTGCAACAGGCTCTAATATATTTTTGTTAGGAATGTAAATTCTATTCAGACACACACAGGTTTAAGTAATTACAGCCTATCAAAATGAAGGTTTTTTAGACTACTAAGAACCAATCAAACAGCTTGTCTTCAGAAAATGCTGGAAAGACAAAGCAAAACCTAAACAAAGAAAACTAAAAAACAACAAAAAACCTACAAAAAACCACAAACAAAAAGCCCAAACAAAAACACAAGAACCCCCAAAAACCAAACAAAAAACAAACAAACAAAACCAAA
>JAWWEW010000041.1:45934413-46073835 GCA_035583185.1 Anabacerthia variegaticeps | reverse complement strand
AAACCACAAACAAAAAGCCCAAACAAAAACACAAGAACCCCCAAAAACCAAACAAAAAACAAACAAACAAAACCAAAGGAAACAAAGAAAAACAACAACAAAAAAGTAGTAAAATATTTTAATCTGTCCACCCAAAACATTACTTAACCATTTAGAATGGAGCACAGGACTACATGAGGGTAAACAAGTTCCCTAAAATGTACTCACATTGGCTTTCAGAGACACTAGTAACTTGTAACCATGCTGAATTGCTTCCCTTATCTGTTTCTCAATTTCTGCTTTCCTATCTCTCAATAAATCTGATTAAATTGTGCTTGCTTAGTGAAGGGCAAAGGAAAGAGGAGATGGAACTGGCTAGGATTGAAAAGCACGGAAATGAAAAAGGTAAGAAATAGAAGTTAGGTTATTTTATTTTAAACCTTCTGTATCCTGTGACACTTAACACTATGCAACTGAAAACAAAAAGGGATTTGGAAAATCTCAGAACAAATACTGTAAAACAAAGGATAAAAAAATAACTTCCGATCAAATATTTTTCTAAGTATTCTGCCTGGATTACACTGTAATAACATAAGCAGAGGCAGGGGTTGATTTTCAAATTACCTGTTAGACTCCAGTCTAATCACCTCTATAACTACCTTAAAAACTTGAAGTTGAACGGTTACAGAGCTAGACAGCAATTCTTCATGCTGTTGTATAAGCCTTTATGTCATGATCCCTGAAAAGAGTTCTGAATACACTAGTCACAGGCATGGAAACCAAATACAGAAAGTAGGGGGCTTTTGTCAGTTGTGTTAGTGGCTGCCCTGTAAAGTAATCTGTGAATGTTTTTCTGAAAAAAAAAACAAAAAAACAACAAAAAACCAAACCAAACAAAAAAAAAAAAAACCAAAACCAAAACCAAAACAAAAAACAAACCAAAGGAAGCAAACAAAACCACACACACAAAATCAAACAACCAGACCAAATCAAAAGAAATGAAACAAAAAAAAAACAACCACAACAACAACAAAAAAAAAACAGGGGAAAAAAAACAGGGGAAAAAAACCCAAAACAAACAAAAAAAAAACAACAAAAAAACCCCCAACCTCCAAACCAAAACAAAAAACTAATAAAGAACAAACCATGCCACTTGATCAGGTTCACCAACACACTTTTTAGATGACTATTCCATATGATCTTTTGTCTGTCTCCACTCCTCCCCATCTGTTCAGATGGAAGAATGCCCACCTGCAAATTGGACAGTCCCTGTTGCAGAGATGGCAGATGCAGAATGAATACTTGAACAACAGGGGAAAAAAAGTAGCTTAGAGACACTTCTGCCTGCCAGCAAGACACAGCTGCATTGCAGAAAGCACATTAAAAGAAAAAGACAACCTACACAAAACCCCCAAGAAACTACTGTGGCTAACTTTCAAAGAGATGTAGCTGAATTACAGTTGCAAAGTAGGCAATTGCCCCCTCAGTCATGCATGTGAGTGCATTTACAGGCCAGCAGGTACTGGCAGCAGAAAGTTATTAAGAGTTAAGATTTGCTAGATGCATTAATCAAAGAAAAGAAAACTTTTAAGCCAGTCAGCTAAGAGGGGGCATTATGTTCAGTGTGCATCCCAATGCCTGAGGAAGTCCTAGCCAATACTTTATCCCTGCTAACGTTTCTCATGCCTCTACTCATGTCATGAATGATAGGCTGCAAACATCACCAGATCTGAGAAGTAACATTTCCTATGTCTTTTACTTCACTAGAGCCCCAGAAATGCCACTTACCTGCATATTTTCTTAATTAAATATTGAGATTGATGGTTTATTCAAATCTATGCCATTTGTTTGTAAATGATTGCAAAACAGTATATCATATTTTACAATGTGATAATGAGGGAAAATAACAGGGACATGAGGGAAAAATTCAGGCACTGAAAAGTGAAACCAGCAAATCTCCAGACATAGTGATGCTTACCCCTAACACCATCCAACAATCTGCACCTTTAAAAAAATACCTGTTTTCATATTTCTTCCAGTCTCTGTGAAAATGTACTCAGGGAAACACAGAAGGCAGCCAGTCAGGTATATAACTAGGGTCAAGTCTTGTCAGAGGTTCAGGGAAAGATGTCTAGAAGAAGAAAGCAACTTTTGCTGATGGCTGAAGAGGTGGTGATGACCTATGAAACTGCTGTTCTGCCAGGATGGAAGGTGAACCTGGAGGCACCATTTGACTGTTTTATGACCATGGTGTAACTCTGTGTAAATAGCTGAGATAGATACTGCTTAAATTCTAGGCTAAGTCATGAAACTTGTAGGCTCAATCTTAAAAGGGCACAATCTCAACCAATTTCAGTGGTCTGCTGAAAAACCCAGCACCTGTCATTGCTTCCTCCCCACTACAGTTTCAGCTCTATGCCCTTTTGCCTTAAACTGCTAAGAAAACAACTGGATAGAGAATACAGTTTTAAACAGGGAAGTTACTAAACACTGAATTTCTACCAGTATGAGTAATTTAGTATTAATAACTTCATAATTTACTTTGCATAACAATAGTAGCCAGATATGATTATGGTGTTATAAGCAACAGGCTCCTCTGCCGTAGAGACTATAAAACCAAAGCAGACAAAAGAGCCAAAAAAAAAGGATAAGGTACAGAGAGGTGTTCTGGCTTAAATAAAAATTCTGGTACCCAGGTTTTCTTGTCTCCAAATACGCCTTTTTGACGTTTTGGTGTTTTGCCTTCTTTAAAGAGACAGAACTGTTCATGATTAATGACTCAAACATTCGACCACCTGCAGTGACCACCCAGATGCTGTAAGAGACTGGACTATTGGTGCTGATGGCTTAATCAGCAGGGTGCTTGGCTAACAAATGTGCAGAGTGGCCACCCAGGTGCAAAGTGCATGCACATCTGGCACCTCAGGCTACAAGCTGGGTGTTGAACAAGATAAAAGAGAGAGGCAAATTCTGTGAAGTGAGGTAGTGTTTCTTGTCCTTACACAAATGACTCAGCTGTGATTACTCCCTTCAGGGGAAGCATTGGGACAATTCACGCATAGTCTGAAGATATTCATCTCTGCCGATGGGCCACAATGGATCCACCTGTGCTAATCTAACACGCAGAAGGAAGATCTTGGAAGGTGTCAAGGACTCCTGAAATGTCCCTTGATCCAGTGTTACATCATCCAGTGTAGAACTCACCCCGCCAGGGAAGTTACCAGGGTCATTCCCACCTAGCCTAAGCAAAATAAAAGATCACACTAGAAGATCATACTAGGACTTCACTCAACACCGGGTTTTCCTCCCTCGCCACACAGGACTTTCCTTAACCACCCGGCCCATCCACCACCACCTCAATGGATCTGGACTACAATCACCACTTTGACCAAGGAACATTGAAATTGCAACAATCAAGTATTGTCGCTGGATCCAACAGGTGCCTTGCGGGTCCATCCAGTCACCTGTGAGGTCCCCAGCCTTGCTCCAACTGCCTGTACCAGCACCGCAGCCTCACTGCAGTGCCACACAAGCATCTACCAGTATCGAATCCCAGCTATCTGCTGTTTCCTGCCAGGGCTGACTCTCCAACTGTTCCTGACAGGTTTTCAGGTGTGGGAGAGGTGAACCATACGGAAGGGTGGGGTGGCCATCTGGTCTCTGTCCTGTGGCCACATGTGGTTTTTTCCAAGTGGGGGGGGGGGGGCTGGGCCATCACCTTGATTTGGTTCAGTGGGTGGAGTTTGGGAAGTTTCTCCTCATAGGTTGGTTTAACCCAGTTTTATCAGTATTGTTATTAGCATTCTTCTTGGTAGAGTAATTTTTTCACTTACCTCTGGGCGTATTTTCTCTCTCTTTCTGTATTGGAGAAAACAAGGTATTGAATCTGAGACAGGAGCCTTCTGTCTGGGGTATCTGCTTCTCCAAATTTTCTCAGACCAAGAGATTAAGTTCAAGGTCACATAGACTGCGTGCCAAAGAGGCTGGAGCTGAACCCAAAGATGTGGAGTTACACTGGTAACTGCTATTATTTTAGTGTTCCTGAAGCAGACAGCCCTACTGTGGCACAGCAAAAGAAGGGTGTATTAAGGACCTAACTTCCACCTGAAGATAAACAAATCAACAAGCAGCGGAGGGTCTGATTCTTCTGCAATGTAGAAGGCAGTCCATCATCCATCACAGCTCTACAGTGAAGGCTGAAAGTGCTAACAGATGTCTTTGGTGGCATTATTTATTTGACCTTTTAAGCTGACTCTGTTACGAATGTTACTGAGACAATGTGAAAGCAGATGAATGCCACAGCAATATTAACCTGGACTGATATTAATGTTTATTAACCTAAAAAGGTTTGGGGAGCATTAAGGAATAAAAACAGCTGCGTGTCCTGCAAAATCTTTTTTCCTGCCAAAGTCTTGTCTCAATTGACTGCTGCCACTATTGTCACCTAAATCACTGTTTCTGGTTTGGCCACTGAATGTCTAAGCACTTTAAATATCTGGTGAGATAAGGACACTACTTACTTGATGACAAAGGAAAGACAGGAAGGGTTGGTGCTTCTTATCTCCTTTTTTATTGTTGGAGTATTAGCAGGTTATCTGTATCTCTAAATGCTATAGCAATTTTATTTTGAAATTGGTTTCATTGATGCCCTTTTCACCTCATTTCTCAAAAGATTTGGAGTCCCATTCTTCATTGATTCTCTTCCTCTGACCCTAGGGAAATTGAAGAGATACTTAGGTTCAGATGTAATGTTCACTAAAAACTCAAGAAAATCTCCACACACATTTTCTATGTCAAGGCTTTGTTTTGATCAGTCTCCTGGCTTATTTATCATCTTCTCAACAAGCTAAATACCTAAATGTTATAGTGATCTTCAATATATCTATGAAACTATCCAAGGGCTGACTATTAAACTGTCCAACAATCATCTGCTACTGAAACTCAATCAATCACAAATGCAAACAGAACTCGTAGACAACCAATTCAACTATGTACATTCTCCCATGCTGTGAGCAATTGTAAATTGTGGGGTTTTTTACTGACTGAATTTTCAATATACAGATACATCCAACTTTGAGCACTCTTTTAGATCTGAATAAAACTTATGTGTTGCCTTTCACATTTGATTGTGCAGACCAGAAAGTATTTACCTGAAAATATTGTCTTTAGAACATAAAGATATTAGAGTGCATACTGTGTACTCCTTCTGTAAGGGAGCTGAGCTGAGCGGTACTCCAAGCAGCCGTGCCTAAAGAAGAAATATTCAAATTGATCCAGTCTTGATAAGTCAATCAACAATTTTGGCTGATAAATCTGGATTAGCTATAGTACAAAGGAGAATAAAACTCTGCCTTTCATTTAAAGCACAGTTTCTGATCATGTCCATGGTTTTGGACAGGACTTTCAACAATTTTCTCTGTTTGTGAAAGAGAAAATGGCTTGTAGAAAATGAGTCACTTTTCTACTTACCATAGAAATGCACTAATTCCCGTTAGCTCTGTGTCCTTGTATTGAAGCTGCTTGCCAACTTCTTTTTTACCAGAAACTTATGTGTAAAGGAATCTCTATGTTACTGCACCAGAAACATCTCTGGAATGCTTCTATTTTATTTCATCTTCATCACTTAACCATAAAGATCATGCCTTCACCTGTCACTGTATTTCTATCATTGAAACAAATGTTTGATTCAAAGGGGATAGTAAAACCCACCAGAGGCTGGTTGGGCACTGAAACAGGCTCCCTGGAGAAGTGGTCACAGTACCAATCCTGCCAGAGTTCAAGAACATTTGGATAATACTTTCAGGCACATGGTGTGATTCTTGGGACTGTACTGTGAGGGCCAGGACTTGGACTTCAATGATCTTTCTTCCTCCCTTCCAACTCAGGATATGACATGATTCTATGATCCTGAGAAAGCTTTTGCCATTAACAACTTAACTGGTTTCTTCTGAAACCTACCTTCAGATGGACTGCTACAAGTTACAGCCAATCCTATTCTGATATTATTTCATATCACATCATTATGAATCACCTTAAAACAAAACAAAATAAACCCCTGTTCTTCTTTTTCAGCCCAGACAAACATTAATGACACAAAACACATTAACTTCACTGACATATTCTTTTTTCTTGGTAGCCGATTATATTTAAATCTATATCAATCAGTCACATAAATAAATAAATGAATAGTAGACTAGGGAAGAATCTGATTCTTTGCAAATTAAAAACCCTCTTGCTGTTATCACCAGGTCAGTCAGGAGCTAAGACTTTTCAACTTGAACTGCCTGATTTGAGATGAGTGCCCCTTTTTAATGAGACTTTTACCAAAATTCTGCATATAGAGAGAAAGTTAATTTCCTTCTTGAGAGATCAGCCATGTTATCATCTCAATCTAATTAGAGCAAATTGTCTTTAAAACAATATTGATCTTAGACTAAAGCTTTCCATTGTATTACCAGTAGGCAGTGTTTCCCTTATTTAACCTTGATGACAGATGTCAAATTCAACAAAAGAAAAAAAAATTGAAAAGCGTAGTCAAAGCAATTTTGATTCTAAAAAGAGAAAATTAATTAAATTGTGCTAATTACTCTATCAAATAAATGCAATATATTCTGTTATAAGCGGGAAAAGTTGCATACTCTTTTTTTTCATTCATAATGTTTCAGAAACATTAGAAAACATTTCTGATGCATAGATAAGACTTATTTAGTCTTTCCTGTACCTTCAGATTATGGTTTGATTCCCACACTCTGTTTCCCTGTTAAGGTTTATGACTGTTCTCAAAGGTAGGTGAAAACTAGCATTTACTCATCTGGTCTTATGGCCAGTTAAGAGTCTATTTTCTTTTTTTCCTAAAGTGTACTTTTACTAAAAGAAATGAGTTCTTCTGAAACAGACAGGCTAAACCAAATTAGCTTCCAGAAAAGGAACCCTTCAGTCAGCCAGAACACATGAAATTTGGAAAATACAAGTTTGGTGCTTTTATGAACAGAAGCTCAAGTGCTTCTTCTGCAGTAGTTTGAGGCAATGAGAGAAGTTGCTTCAGTGCAACAGCAGAAGGTCCGTAGGGCTTTTCCAACTTCCATTTTTAAAAGTACAACAGACAAGTGCCAATGAAAAACTGAAGCCTGGCACTGAGAGCAGTTATTAACACCAGATGTCAGTCAAAGGATTGCAGGTGGTCAGCATAGATACTTGTCTGCAATTGTAAATAAGCCTTGGATTGAAGCATTAGAGGGAGGAAAAAAGAAAACTCTACTGGTCCACTTGCAGACTCAGTAGCCAACAGCCCAGGCTGTGAGTGCACTTTAAAAGATGATGACATTGTGACCAAGCGGTATGTCATCTTCCAGTAGCCCCAAGACAAGCATGAGGAAGCCACAAAAAGTCCCCACAAGTTTCCAAGAGATATTTGGGAGAAGGGGTAGCAGGAAAGAGGGAGTAACATTTGGCTTGATTCCAAATAAATATTTAAGCATTACTACAGAAACTAAGACAGAGAAAAGCCATTTTCAGAAATTTGCTTGCACAGTGCCCAATCTTGAGGCTGTTTTGTACACTCAAACCGTGTCTACACCTTCAGCTACACTCATCACACTAGGTTGTAACAGCTACACTCTTGCAGGTAATGGGTAAAATCCAGTTACCTTTGTAATGTTATTTTCAGGTCATTAGGGTTCCAATCTATGTTTCCTTGCAACAGCTTCTATAAATGACAGAGATTGTTGACATTTTACATTTACTATCATTTTAGGTGTTGTTTTCTGGGCAATATAGGAGCTAACTGAAATAAAAGCAGGTAATGTATATTGGATGTTTTTATTCAGTACAGTGTAGTGGGCACCAGGCTCCCCAGGGAGGGTCTGCTAAGCTATACCTGGCTCCAATGAACAAGTATATATTAGGTCTTCTTGCTGAGACCCTACATTTTACATGTATTAAAAAATATGAAGAGAATGTTTTTATAATTTTCCATGCCTGATCACCTGTAGGAGTTACACGGAAAACATCTCATGGGACCAGATCACATTCTACCACAATGCAAACAAGTGCATGACCACAGACATGTTGCTGTAATCAGTGCTCAGGACTAAGACGGAGAATTGCACTTGCTAGCACAGCAATGCTGCACTAGGGGCAGGGACAAGAGCGATCATCTTCAGAGACCTTCCAGTAATAGAGTGGCTGATCATTGTTAGTCCTCATTCTCAGTGGTTTTATCTCCTCTCCATGCACACGTAAGGGTAATGCACATGTAAGACAATGTTGAAGGTCATTTATCCTCTGAAGTTTGCTTTCTCATCATAAAAAAATTTAAAAAAAAAATAAAATCCAGGGATGCATTCCTCTTAATGAAATTCTTATCAGAAAACAACACTTGATTTTGACCCTGATATTTAATTAGAAATCTTTATCATTAATTTACATTTAAAGAAAAAAATCCTGTAAAGTCCAAGCACGCTGATTCAGGTTATTAAAATCATACTGTGAAACAAATGGAAAGGAACATAAAATCCTCTAAAGGCAGAACCTTTGCCTGGACCTCCATTTACGTGTTTATCGTCAATAGCACTTACATTCTGAGTGACTCGATGAGCCACCCAAGTTCCCTTCTCTTGCAATACTAAGTAACAACTAAGATCTAGAAATCTACCCCTTAAATACTAAATCTATCATAGGCTGTAACTTCTCCCATGTCCAGTAGGTTTTGCAGAGTTTACATACCTTGTTGCCAGCCAGTGACTATCAACAACAGGTCTAATTAATTCCTGTGAGTTTTTGCTAAATGGTCTCTGAGCCATCACACAAAAATCTAGAAAAACCCAGTAAATGGCCTGGATCCTTGGTGAGCTCTACTTCCGCTTATCATTTCCAAATGATAACCAGGCAGGCTTAAGTAGGAAATCCTTTCTTGAGGAAAAGGTTGTAGGAGGAAAACACCCTCTGCAACACATTCAAACCAACTGCTGTCCTGTGCCAAGACTGACCACTGGGACCACAGACTACTGCAGCCTCTAAGTCAAATTATCTCGTTCTTCTACTTCTCATTGTGTGGGCTGGGTAAATAGGCATCACTGCAACAGAGATCAGTCTGTGACAGGACTTATGGCTGCTCAGGCCTGTTGCTTATTCTGGTGAAGCTAAAGGCACTTAGCTCTGGACAGGATCCCCCTCCACACAAACAGAAGAGCTTTCGGTCCACCGGGCCACCGTGCTTCTAGAACCCCAGGTGAGAAACCACCAGTTGGTCCTAAAAATAAAATGCATATATGTGGGAAACAAACTGGACAACTGTACTTGGATTGGGATATCTGTGAAAAATGGCATGAAGAAACATAGATTTCAAAATATAAAACACGTCAGCTTACAAGCCACTAAAACTTAGTATTTTTTTAAAGTCCAAAGACTTCAGTGCAGATGAGGGAAAAGTCACCAGTGACTACTAAATAATAGTGGGTAGAGGAACATAGATTTCTAGATGCTATTTTATTTAAAGTTTGAATATACTGTTACATTTATCTAGAAAAATAATTTTGTAGTGCCAAGAATCTTCCCTGTTAATAGACAGCAGATCAGACATAACAGGATTACATTATGCTAATTCTTTCTAGAGTTCCCCTACCAACTCATTCCTCACTCTACTGAGAATAATTGCAAAGGATCTAGTGTCAAAACACATACTTTTAAATTGTCAAAAGATAAGAAAATTTTGTGCTCAAGTTCATTTTTTAAAAATATATTTTAGAGTTCTATGGAGTCATTCCTTTAGTTTTTCACTTCCTTATTTCCTGCCAAAACCTTCCAAAATGTTTTGCAACAAAATATAAGCAGTATCCTTTGGATTCTAAAATTTATTTTCATACATGTCTGTATTCCTAAGAAGACCATTGACCAATTAAACATGAAAAAATAACAAATTTCAGTTTTGGCATTAATCTTTTCCATTTCAGTAGCTGCTGCTGTGTTCTTTCTACCTTAAATATATTCCTGGGTGAACTTCTGGACCAGTGGTTGCTCAATATTGTTTTCAAAATGACTGAAGTGCACGTAATCTCATTGACTTTCAGTTTTGCTCAACATGGCATGCCCTCTGAACAGTAAGTGACAGATGTGTCTATTGTCCACAGTAGGACTTAAAAGGCATCAGTGCTTTTTTGACAGGATTCATTCTCCCACCTAAAATGTTCTGTCAGACAGAAGTTGGCAGAATTGCTATAAAAATTCCTTCTTCTTGGATCACAAGCCTTAAAACAGAGCTTTTAGAAAGGTGTCTGGAGAGGTTCTGGAACTTGTATGCTATCCCATATCCAAGAAAACTGATGCACATTGCTTGCTGATGGATTCAGGAAGAATTCAAGGCTTTGAACTGCTTTCTGTGAAAAAGAGAACTAACCTGCTATCATTTGTACTGTATTTTGGACACATAAGTCCATTCTGGGTATTTTTGCATGATACTATTTGAATTTATTCTGAAATAATGACTGATTCTAGAATAGCGTACATTCCCATGCCTACTGCCTACATAGCAAAGGGTTTGACCTTTCTCACCAACCCAGAACAAAAGGAATATGAGAAGGGGTTTTGTAAATTTTCTTGGACTAAACGACCATAGGCACCTTTGTACAGGCATATCAAAGAGAGGCCACAGGAAGCAGCCAGGTGGGGTGGCTCCCCAGAATGGTCCAGGCAGAAGGCTGCCCTTTCTAATCAAAGCTCATCAAAACTCCTGGTGCTCCCTGGTACAAGCAGTGACTTGGTTGTCATTGCCAACTTTATTTCCACACTGAGTTCTCCTATAAAGGCAAAAACCTGCTCAGGAAATATCTGGCCAGTTTAATGCTTCTTAGCACACATTAATCAATACAAAATAGGGAAATTTATGAATTTAGGTTCAGAAGGTAAATTTGTGTAACCATGTCATTTTTCATTGCAAGTAGCCTCTATTTTAACTCTCAAATCTTGTGCACCAGCCTCTGTATGTAAACGAGCCAGATCTCCAAGGAAAACAGTCCATCCTGTGAAATGATTTTAACAGCTGAGGCACAAAAGAAAATAATGGTACCTGGCAACTGCTCCCTCTATAAATGTCTTCTTTGAAGTTGGGGCTGCTAGTAAAGCTCCCTTTTAAGTTTGATGAGCAAATGCTGATTGCACCATGGAGACAGTTTCTACAAGTAACCACAAAGTAGTGAGAAAGTAGACAGAAGTCGGTAATATTCAGGGAACGCCTCCCCCTGCTAATCAGAGAAAGCTGAAAGATCAAATACTTGCTCAGTGGGCAGCTGTTACCAGGTCTGCTTTTTGTTTCAGTTCGATAAATTGACTAGTTCACTTGTTACCAAAGCAGATTATTGTTAATGGGCTTCTTGGTCAACAGCACCTCTTGATAACATTTTAATTAAAATTAGTATGTGTCTCATTTACTTTTTGGGGTCTAATATGTGACACTTCAGAACACTGGTAGTGTCAGATGCCATTTTCCTCAATTAATTGGGATATAATTATTCTCAAACAGCTGGAAGGAGTACAGCTTTATGCCACATTCCATTTACCACTTTGATACTCAGTCCACCAGTAGTGCCCAGTACAAAAGTCATGCCTTTCCTCTGAAAGCAGACACTGAACTAGATTTACAGATCAGTTGCTTATACTCATACTCATTCTCATCTCAACATCAGCACCTCATCTGCGGGCTATGCCAGGTAGCTAGCTCCATGTACCTGGCTCCAGACGGTGGAGGGGCAACACCTGGCACCAAAAAACACATCCCTGCTCCTGGCTCACCCCTGGAAGAGAATCACAGCCCCAGCTCAGAGAGAGATGTTGCTGGCCAAGGTTGTGTCAGCAGGTTGGGAATACCATTGCCATGCTGTGCAGGATCAACATGGACTTGTAAGAAAGAAAAGAAATAAAAATGCTAATGCAAAGCAAATGCAGCCAGACTACTAATCTTTGCTATCCTGAGAGGTCTAACAGGAGCTCTGTCTGCTGAGCTGGAGCTTCTGCCAGGGCTGTCACTCTGAGGCACTTGTACACAGACCTGAATACACTTAACTCATGCTACTGCATTTATGAACAGGAGTGATATCCTTCTTCTTCTATGTTTAGTAAGCTAAAGCATAGGGATTAGTTCAAAGGCACACAAAAAGCCTCCGTGGGCAAAAGCCGCAAAAGGACATAGGACTCCCATGTTTCACGCTACCACATGAATCACCACATCAAGTTTCCCCCCGGCATTGATGATAAGTGTTCAGAAGCAGAGGTTTAGACTTTGTACTGTGTGTCCTTCTGGTAAATATACACCTAATTCCAATCAATGATAATATGTCCCCTCTGGCCCTTTCTTCAGAATGAGGACTATTTTTTTCCCTTTGGTACCAGGCACACTATGCTAAGGAATAAAGATTAAAAAAAACATGGAAATCATCTTGCTGCTTTAGTCTTAGCATCCCTATCATTATAAATGTTTTCCTACACTTTTACCATTACACGAGTTCTGTAATGAACTATTTGTTCATCAGGGAGCTAACTTGTAAGCTGCAAAGATCAGAGATTTATTTCAAAGGGAGGGAAAACATTATAGCATTTCATCTTATGCACATTTGTCGTGGTTTAACTCCAGACAGCAGCAAAGCACCACACAGCCACTCACTCACTCACTTCTCACCCTCCCATGGGATAGCAGAAAGAATCAGTTTAATAACAGGAATAGGTAAAGGGAAAGCTGCACATGGAGTCAAAGTAAAACAAGGAATTCATTAACCACTTCTCCTGGGCAGGCAGATGTTCAGCCATCTCCAGGAAAGCAGGGCTCCATCACGTGCAAGGATTACTTGGGAAGACAAATATCGTTCCAAACATCCCCCTTCTTCCTTCTTCTCCTCCCAGTTTTGCATGCTGAGAATATCATATGGTATGAAATATGCCTTTGGTCAGTGGGGTCAGCTGTCCTGACTTTGTCCTCTCCAACCTCTTGTCTGCCCCCCAGCCTCCTCACTAGCAGGGTGGTGTGAGAAGCAGAAAAGCCTTTGAAACTGTGAGCACTGGAAAAGACTTTTAAGGCCATCAAATCCACCCAGATGATGCAAAACAACACCAAGAGGCAGTGCATCACAGACTTCTGGCCATATACCAAAGCTATGACCAAATACAATCAGTAACTATCTCCCAGCACTTCACATTCAGCTAAGTATTGTGTCCCACCATATAGTCAAACCTTTAAAGTCAGCTGCATTTGCCTGTCCAGGCATTTCAATTGCTTCGGAACAGACACATCTTGAATGTGGCTAGGTAAAACCAGTATCCAACAGTGAAAACATTTATTAACCCTGTTTTTCAGCACAACTACAAAACATATTCCCATACTAGCTACTATGAAGAAAATTAATTTTATCCCAGTGCAACACTCCCACCCTGGAAATGCAAGCTCACAGGCTCAGCCAGGAGTCTCACTTAAAAAAAATATATATATGATTCTTTAATACCTTCAGATAGTGTCAAGAGACTAAGACACAGACTTGTCCCCAAGAGGTATTTTATTTGATAATATAGAGGAGAAAATAAGGGAACTTGGCAAAAGTTCAGAGGGCATGACACAAGCTAGACAAAATGTTCCACCACAGTACTGACCCAGCACAAACTAATCCACAGCACTTAAGTAGAAATCCAATCCCTCCAGCTCCAAGCCACCCAAAGAATCAAGAAAGGTGCAAAGAAAGAAAAGCAGAGGGAGTAAGAAGAGAGAAGAAGAAAGAGGGAGAGAAAGCTCATATAGCTACCATTGGAACCTTGTGGAAGACCAGCTCTCGCACATCCAGATGGCTGGGCCGTGACATGTGGCAAACATGTGCCTTTGGCTTTATCTGCTCTGGTCTCTATGGCCAACCCCCGCAGTGGGGCCTCTGATCTGCTGGCCACTCTGGGGTCCCAGGCCAGGGTGAGGGGCTGTGTTTTCACTGTCTCTGCCAATGTCAGCTGGATCGGGGCTCCAGAAGGTGTGAGGTGTTATAGTTTTCCTGGACTGTTTGTGACTGACAGCTGCTCCAGGGCCCTGCCGTGAGGGATATGATGCCACCCCACCTCCTTGAGGTTCGACCCATCCCTTCCCTCTCCACACACAGACATCAACCCCACAAGGTTGCTCTGACCCAGCAGTTACTGATCTGGTGTCTAATACCCAGCCAAAACCAGTACAACATTTAGATGAATTTATAACACATAGAATAGAATCACAGAATCATTAAGGCTAGAAAATATCTCTAAGATCATCAAGTCCAACTGTTAATTCAGCACTGCTGTGTTCACTCCTAAACCACTTCCCTAAGTGTCACATCCACTTTTTTTTTTTTTTTTTAACACTTCCAGGGTTGTTGTGTTGGAATCCAGGGATTTCAGCACTTCCCCGGGCAACCTATTCCAATGCCTGAGCAGCCCTTAAAATGAAGAAATTTTTTCTAATATCCAACCTAAACCTCCTCTAGTGTAACTTGAAGCCATTTCCTCTTGTCTGGTCATTTGTTACTTGAGAGAAGAGCCCAGCTCCCACCTGGCTACAACCTCCTTTCAGGTAGTTGTAGAGAGTGATAGGGTTTCCTCTGAGTCACCTTTTCTCCAGACTAAACACCCCGGACTCATTCAGATGTTCCTCATCAGACTTGCGATTCAGACCCTTCACCAGCTCCATTGCCCTTCTCTGGACACACTGCAGCCCCTCAATGTCTTTGTTGTAGTGAGGAGCCCAGCACTGGACACAGCACTTGAGATGTGGCCTCACCAGTGCCAATTACAGGGGGACAATCTCTGCTCTAGTCCTGCTGGCCACATTATTCCTCATACAGGCTAGGATGCCATTGGCCTTCTTGGCCACCTGGGCACACTGCTGGCTCGTGTTCAGCTGCTGTCAACCAGTACTTTATGAAAGATGTTACAGGAGCTTACTGACAGGTACTGATGCACTGGAGACATGCAGAAGAATTCAGACATTTCCGCTATTTCCGGAAATAGGTGTAGACTCCATTTTGCAACACCTTTAACCCAACAATCAGAGAAGTTAGTTTGTTTTCAGTGCCCATAAACTCTCCTGTGTTGCAACCCTCTATTTGTGTAGGTGATTTGTTAAATGTTTTTTTTCTGTGGTGGACACCTGTGCACTTGGAAACATCTAAGTCACAAAACAGCTGTCAGGCTGTAGCAACTTTTGGTTACTCTGAACGAAGGATGGATCCAACCCAACAATGACTGAGAGGTGAGAGATTTGGTATAATCTTATCAATTTTCTCAGCCATCTGGTTCAAAATGTGCAATTTAACAGTGAAAAATTACAATGAAGAATTTAGCAGCATTTATGAAGTTTAAGACTAGAACTATCCTCTGAAAGATAGATACAATTCCATCAACTTCCACATATTACATGTTTGAAATATATCTACCATTCACAGTGAATCAAAGATATCTGTGGATCATTAAATGCAACACAACATAAAATGATGCTCATATAGAAGTGAAATCTCCCAAATATTTGATCTGATGTCAAGTAACATACGTTAATCAAGATAAAGATATCAACATAAGATAAAGAATTTAGTATGAACAACTATAGAAATCTCTGTCAAAGTACTTCACACACGAGGTAGAAAACAGCTTCTAGTGTATGACACTGCCTGTGTTCAGTGCCATGAACTGCAGCAGTGTGTGACAGTCTTCAAAAACTGAAGCAAACAATTTAATAGTTTGCTTCCATCAAACCCACAGCTCTAATTGTTGAGTGTCCCACAAACCTCAGTTTAGACAGAACAATTCCTGCTAAGACACCCCTTTCAGCCTTCCTTCCTCTTCTTCCATACCTCCTTATGCCTGTTTTCCAGATGGGGACATGAAGCCTGGGCACCTACCAAGATCTGCTGAAAATCACACAAAAGGTGTCTAGCAGAGGACTAAGCTGACAGACTTCCTCCAGCTCCAGGCTTGCATCCTTGTTGAATGACTGTGTGATTTCTTGTTCTCCTTCTCTAGTGTACACATTATTTTTATGATACAGATCTCCTAATGAGGTTGGAAGCATGGATGTCAGCCTGGGTGAATAGTCCTTGCAGTCATTAGGATGCTTTATTAAAGGTAATACATATCTAGAAAAGGGAGGGCTATGATCCCTATTACTGAATTAGTACTTCAATATTATTTAGGATTTTATTTGAACTTCTAGTAAAATATTAATTCCTATCCTGGTCCTAATATAAAATTCTTTATTATGTACCAGTACTGATTTTCAGACTCCTGCAGTTTTAAGTAGGCAAAATATTAAGTTTAAATATCTTGAAAATGTCTTTCTTGAAGATAATAATCAGTCAAATGCAAAATTGAGCTCAAAAAGTAATGTCTGTATGGATCAGGGCAAGTTTGAAGACTAAATCGTGTCTAATTAACTTGGCTAAGGTAGTAGCTTTTTTCCCACCTCAAGTTAAATTTCATTCTTAAAAGTCATACTCTATACATAAACCAGCTCTCCACCTGACATGTGGGGGAATGCTGCTTGCAGAAGTCTCCAAAACCGGAACCTAAGACATCAGGCTGTGCAGTTCCTCGCGGCTAAGAAATATGTCAGATGCTGCTGTATCACATCCCTGACATTGGCTTTTAAGGAAGGATTCAGCCTGAAAACCCCTTTGAAGTGGAACAGAAACTTTGAAGGCAGCATCAGAACAAAATCCTGTTACACTCTTCATGACTATCTGTGCACTTGGCAGGTCCCACACACCAATAACTTAAATTAAGGCATTTTTCATTCTCAGGCATTGTGATAATTACAAGGCATTCCCTCCATCATATTTGTAACCTATTCATTATACCATTTTACTGCATAATGAAGACAAATGCCAACAGTTTAGCAACAGATTTGGGTAACGACAAGATGTACAGTAACACAGAGTAATGTGACCAGACCTGCAAGTTCTAATTGAATATTTTTTCTTATCCCACTTCTATTAATCTTCCCTCTTATTTCACTTTTCTAGCCATTTTACATGTCTCCTGCCCCTTTTCCCTGTTCCTCCTCAAACTGGTTTCTGAAAGCATTTTCAAGAAATAGATTCTGCCTTCATTGTGGGTCCAGCCTTCTCCCTTATCAATATACACAGTTCACTTGCTGATGAACTATTGAGCTTCTGATGGAGGAAGCAGCGTGCATGCCAGGCGTGGTACTTAATTGGTATGCTGGCCCATGCAAAGCTATCTGATTGCATTCAGTAACTGGTAGGGACAGAAAGCATTTCCAAGGGAAATAATATCTAGCTGTGAATGTGGAATATGTGTGTAAGAGCTGAACAGTAAACACGAGCCTTAATTTTAATATCTCACATTATGCAAAACTTAAAAAAGATGAGTATTCTGATATTCAAGCAGACCCCTGCGGGATTGGAATGTTATCATAAGAATAATATAGAAACCAATGTAAAATATCCAGCTGCTGTGAGAGTTTAAGGGGCATCAAACGATTTTGAATCACCATTTTCTTTCCACAAATGAAAGTATTTACCTATTAACAGCAGAAAAACTGTATTATTTTGCTGGGCAACACAACCACAAGCAACATTGCCTTTCAGTTTAAGCTTTGATATGTTAATGCTTAATGTCCCAAACAGCCCTTAAAAGCTCCAAGGTGAAAATATAAAACCATAATCCAGTCCTAAATGGTCATTTAAAAAATGATCATCCCAAAGCTCAGGAGTGTCTTTATCTGTTTATGAGGCATTTCAGTTAAAATAGTTACACTAGGAATGCGGGGAGGATGATACCTATTTAATTTTATGGTGTTTTTCCTCTCTCTCCAATGATAAAAGGTGGCTGGGACTACAGCAAAAGCCAAATCCTGTTTGCCTTGTTCACACAACTAGTCACACTGACTACAGTGGGGCTGTGGAAGGGATTTGCCCTGACCTCTTGCTGTGCCAATTATCTGTCTTTACAAGCCAGTTTCTGGTTTTGTCCTGCTCTCTAGCTAAACTGTAACTCATGTGCTTCCAGATGAAATGGGTGACTGAGGACGGTAAAGATGTGAAAGCAGCAAAAAGAAACATGAACTCAGAGCAGTGAGTTCAGATTAAAAACAAAACCTTGATAAAACAAACCATCTTGCTATCACAATTTCTAGGGAATTGGTCAAGGAAGATTTACACAGAACTGTTTAGACAATACCTGTATTGTTCATCCCTTAGGATTTACAACTGCTTTCCCAGAAATAAGAAGGCGGGCAAGAATTTGTGATATTCTGAGAAAATTTGTGGGCAATATATACATCATAAAGATGTAGAAATGTTCTCCAGTTGATTCTTTCTTTTTTTTTTTAGTTGCTTGTTTGTTTGTTTTTCAAAGTAATTTGACATAAAGAGAATTAAGTGCCTATCTCGCTGGGCAGTCATTTAAGTCAGGGTAATAAGTAAACACAATTAGCCAGTACCGTACAGCTCTGTGTTTGAATCCTCTCTGATGAGCAGTCCAATGAGCTCATGTTGACCCCTTTTCACACCTCAAAGCTAAATCTCAGAAGTCTTGGTCAGTTCCTGGGGGCAGACACATCCAGAAGCACCTTGGGAACATGGTGCTGAGAGACGGTGACTGCCCTGATTTTGCTGGTACTACTGCTGCTATTGAGAAGGACCTTGGCTACTTCAGACATGTGTCCTCACTTTCCTGAACTAGCCTGGTTGCCAACTTTTTTACAGGGTTGCTCCTGAGAATAGAGAAAATCAGTTGTCCAATTCTGTCCATTACAAGTGAGGAAGAGGAACTGGTATTTCCTGGCCAACTTTCCAGGATTCTCTTGAAGTCTCTGCTCTTGAGGTATAGGAAGAGGGTTGTTCTGTAAACCTTTTTTATTCTGCAGGTGGCAGAAGAAACCTCAGCAACTTGGCCAGACTAGCTCCTTGTGAAACACCAGCCCTCTGAAAGGAGGGGATCTTAACATCACCACTCTCTGGGGTAGGCTCCAGGAAGAAAGAAGAAAAAATTCTCTGCAAGAGCCTGGACATTCATCCTGAGAGACTGGAAAGTATGGCATGATACCAAGTCTTTTTTTTGCAAACCTGGAAGAAGCACAAGAAGGTCTTGGGAAACCAGCAGACCTAGTAAACAGAAAAATTTGCTCTGCTTAAAATCAGAAATCTTAATAAAGCCCTCCTCCCCACAAAAAAACATGAAAAACATTCTAGACAGGAAAAAAAACCCTTTATTATTTCAAGTGCATAAATACAATATTTTAAACACCTTCCATTACTCATAGTTACAGAAAAGATGTGGATTGTGTATTTATGTGAGACCAAGTCCCAGCCACTCTCAGGCCTTGCAAATCCCTTCCTTCTCGTGAAATAATAACAGAGAAAGGTGCAAATTTTAAATAAGATTTTAGCATTGGAGATAAGAGCAACAAATCCCCACAATGGCATAAATCTTCAGTTTCCCATATTTAGTCATTTAATTTTGTTAAATTAGTGGAATCAGTGGACATTAGTGGAAGAAAGATATGATAAACTGTTCTGCACACTTTGTTCCCTGCTCTGGATGTGAGTACATCCTACACTGCAGCAATTGGAGATGTCAAGTCTAGCTGTCAAGGCAAAAAAGAACAGAGATAAATGGTCACCCTGGCGCACAGCTGTGCTTGCTGCAAACTAAGCACAAACACCACATTTAGAGCTCTAACATTTGAATAGGTTATAATACAACTCTGAAGGAAAGTTTCCATAATTAAAAGATAAAGAAGGTGACAGAATTTCTTAGCCTACTTGTACGACACTTTTCTAAAAGACAGAATTTGAGGGAGATTGGATTCGCCTCAGCAAGGCATGCTGCACAGTGAATTGTCTGATGCTTTCCCAGTACATTTTGCCAATTTGATCACCAGTAATAAATTGGGTGAACTTTTGAATTTCAATGCATGAGACTCCTCATGCGTCAGGATGAGATAATTCTGTGACTTGGATGATTATTTGTGAAGGCAAAAGGTCAAAGTTTTCTCCTTGAACTTTACATATGAATTGATCAATTCAATGCCTTTTACACGGTTTTAGATACCTCCCAGCTTTGCCTAGCCACATCAAGGGAATACAGTGGTAAAAACCCATTTTCTTTCTACTTGCAGAACGTATTAGCATTTGAGAGGGAAACATCTATAAAAGACCTTATAAAAGTATTCAGAAAATCCATTAATCCCAGATATTTTGTCCATAGTTACTTGCAGAGCTAACAGAGTGTCTAGGCTATTGACCTATAATCCATTAATAGGATTTTTAAGAGTTCTGTTATGGTTACTCTTCAGGAGATGAGTGAACAGATGGATAGGATGATCACACCCTGTATATAACCTTTGTCTAACAAACCTGATTAATTCAGTCTTTTTAGTTGATAAGGCGTCAAGTGTGGCTTTGTCTACAGATAATTAACTAAGATACAAGGCAGAGGAGTCAGAGGAGGTGAACAGCAAAGTGAACTCTCTAGGCTAAATCCAAGAGATTGGGGACTAGAAGCAGAGGTGAGGTAAGTGATGCTGTAAAGTATGTCAGTAACCACCACTGCATTAGCCCAAACATTTGTGAGCAGAGGCAAGACAGAACCTAGTAAATGAGCAGGTAGCAAGTGATGCCAGACACCACGAGCACTAGCTGGGGTTCTGACATGGCACCATACCTGCAGACCAGCACCTCATTCACTGTGTATTACATTACCTGCCCAAAACCTTGAAGCCACCTGAAGACAGTCCCTCTACATTAGGTGGCACTGAACACATGGCATAGAGCAACACGCCTATGAGAAATAAAAAACATGGGTTTATTACAAGCAAATGAATGAAACAAAGGAGTTACTAATTTAGGGATTATATTTTTGGTTTTTTCTAACCTATAGGCATGTCGTGGAGTTGTGAGGCACTGGGTCCTGTCTGGAGCAGGTGCCAGGGACTACATGGTCGGGAATAGGGGAATTATATATTGACTAGAGATATAGCTGAAGCAGCCTCAGCCACGTGGCTGGCCATGCAGGCAGACAGAGGCTGCCACATTGCCCAGCACTCCTCCTCCTGGCATGGGGGGGCACAGCAGAACCAATCAGGGCAGGGGAAACAACCCTCCTGTTATGTAGAAGGAGGGGGGGGTGGACCTTGGAAACCTTTAAAAGCGGGCTTTTTGAGTGGGGAGGTGTGCTTTTGGGGCCGTTTTGTGGCCTGGACACCCAACACGTGTTGTAATTAAATTTTTCTGCTTGTTGTATTTCTTTGTTTGACAGATATTTGCCATTTTTCTAAATTTAATAAAAGAGATTTTTCTCACACCCCTGCCCTCCCAGCACAGGGACATTTCTGGAGCAAGCAGAGAGGCAGAGTGAATGGTGCTATAGCTGCAGATGCGCTGCAAACCCGTGCAGACATGGTTCACTCCCTTCCTGTTTGCTTTTGTTTGGCTCTTTGGAGTGTTTCTGTGGGACCACGCTGGGCCAGGAGCTAGCAGCTCTCTGCCTAGCCTCATTAGACGTGAGCAGTACGGGCTGCAGCCATCTACCACACTTAAGATATTCAAAAGCACCCAGACACATAATTGACTCTTCAGCTCCTTTCAAACCCAAAGCAAGCTAGCTACAGTCAACAATGATGAATAAAGAAAGAATTCAGGCCTGGTAAATAACCTGAAGTAGAGCAGCTGCTATGGGAAGGGAGGCAGCCAAGTGAATTAAGCCTCACATGTTCCTTGCTTAGCCTTGCTTTTCTCTCTCTGACCTACAGCTGAATACAGCTTTTACCACCACTCCTCCTGGCTTGCAGCTGCCCTGCTCTGAGCCTGTCAGTAGTCTTTTAACATTCCTCTGGCCGGTAGTTGGTAACTTGCAATACCATCATGGTACATCATGGTGCTGCCCCTTTTATCTGCTCCTCCAAAGACACATCTGCCTTCCTTGGCATCCTCCCAGCTCACCTCTAAGGCTACTCCAGCACACACCACTGACTTCATGCTCCTAAAGCACAGGCTCAAATTTTTTCAGCACTGAAATAGTGAAATGATTGTGCAAAAGCGTTGGCCTACAAATCAGAGATTTTCACACTTGAACACCAAATTCTGATCTATAAATAGTTGATTCAGTGTGAAATAGTACCATAGCTACCCAAATGTCTGCTTTGAGATTGCAGAATTTTGCATCAGCAACTCCCAGAAACATCCGAATATTACTATGACAGTCCAGTTATAACCCCATCTCATGCTCATGCCTCATCGGAGGGCACAAATACACAGCTCTTTTCTCACATGCTAACTGACAAACTGAAGGCTCCTTATGTCGAATCTGGCTCACTGAAATCAATGAATAACAGTTCAGTTTCTGCCCAAAGATCTATTTAATGTATTTTATTCTCTTCCTATTTAAGGTAAACTACATAAGCATCCCATAGCAGAGACCAGAAAGCAAGTAGATGCTTTGAACCACTGCTCAAGCAAAACGTGATCCCTCCCATAAGGAGTTACAATTTTTATACGCTCTAGTAACCTACACTTTTTAAAGCATTTTCTTAGAAGTTGAAAGATTCAACTTTAGTGCCTTGCAAGCAGAGAAGAAACTGAACTCAGATCTACCTAGTCCTGGATGAGCACTTTAAACACTTAAATAATGTATAAAAAAGTGACAGTGACACCAGCACAAACACAATATTTTATAGTTAGGTATAGACAGGAATGGAATCCTCTCTTAGCCCCATTTTAAAATTCTATATATCTACATATGAACTTATATCCAGGATTATATAGAGACTGAATTTCATGAGAGAGAATTTCAAAGAATGTGCACAGTTAAGCAATTCTGACCAGTCATTTATGAATGTTTAATGCCCTTCTGTCTAGCAAGGGTGTATTTGCTCTCTACTCAAATGAGCAATGCCGCCAGAGAGGCTATTCATGTGAACACAACAGCATGATTTAGCTCTGCCTGATTTCTAAAACTCATAGTAATCATGATACAAGCTTGAAAATCAGGGCTGACTTGGATATTTATTAGCACAATTACATCTGCAACCCCTCCTAGACTGAACACAATTTTGGTAGTAATTTTCAAATCATTAGCACACTGTTTAGGTAACATCTTATCTCAGCTATTAGACAGGCTGTACTTAAATTGATGTCATTAGCAAACACTCCATTACTCTATTGTTTTGCAGTGTGCATTTAGTATATTGGATTATTTTGTAAAGTAAATACCCTCTGCATATGAAACAAATCAACATATATCTATGAAACATAATTATAAGACTACTTAATTTTGCATCATATATTTTACACTTTTATATGAATAAAAGTTTTATATGAATAAAAGGTCCTAAATAATAGAATTTATGGTACATGATTAATTATGGCAATGATGGCCATCTATCTGTGCTAAAATATGACAGTTTAATCTTCTAAATCACATCAGGAATGAAACAATTCTGAATTCAAGATCTCCCTTTATGGGTTCTAAGTGCAGCTCATAAATCTCATCTATATTTCTGCAGGAGAGAGGCAAACCAATACTATGTTCAAGTCTGCAGTCTTCTTCAAGTAAAATTCCTGTTCATTAAAATATTCTAGAGGTGCTTTCATAATAACAATGCTATATAGTTAACTTTCTCTGGAAGAGCAACTTCAAATTTACTATTTTCTAGGGTAGGTAATTTTTACATTTCGGGATTTTTTTACTGAAAGCCAACACTGTTTTCATCACATTCATATCTTGACTCTCTTAGAAGGATCAGACCCTACATCATGGCTGTGATATCCAACTATTTCAAGTTGGATTTTCCCCACTGAAATCTAAAAATATCTCCAAACATGGTAGTATCTCTCTTTACCTCTTCTAGAACTTAATAAATTCAGAAATTTGGGGGTTTTATGAGGGGGTTTTTTTTTATTATTTTTATTTATTTATTTATTTTGTGAAAGCATGGAATCCTGTCTGGTAGGAGCACAGTACCTGACTGGGGTTATTTTGTTCATGAGTTACCAGGAGACCCTTGCAAAACAAAGTACCAAAATGAGAAAATATTGTCACCAGTAAGCTGGGGAATAAAATGATTCACATATACGTGGGAAGAGCTTTACTGCCTCCTCCCCATGCTCTGACACACAACATGTAGACTAGTGTTGTTTCACAGCACAAAGGACAGGAGTCAGAGCAAGAGGGCACCTTTCCTTTGATGCCCATTTGAAATTAATTCAAAAACACATTAGTTTTTTCCTTTGTGTTCATTGTGTTGGTACCAGCCGGGTTTATAATACACCCCCAAACAATGGCCACAGATCTCAAGGCAAGATGCCATGCCTTGCTGCTCCTGAGATGGATGTTGATACAGATTAAGTCACCGGAGTACCATCCTAAAGCAGGCCTGGATTTAGAGCCTGAAGCACCCTAAACATTCAAAGGGACATAAGGTGTGGTGAAGTGTGCTAAAGTTTTGCCTCAATTTGCTCCTCTGTCCGGCACAGTCCCTCCTCCAGGTTTCCTTTTCCTGACTGTGTTATTAAGAAGGATCCTTTGGGCAGCAGCTTTTCTGCGCGGCACTGGTGAAATCTTTACGGAGAAGCCCCTGGAAGATAAACCTCAGGTGTTTAGTTTCTGCCTTTTCAGTAGCATAAAAAGCTTGTATAAAAGAAAGGGTCTTTTGTCTTATGGATGGCCTGAACTGTGGCTTTCTCTCTGGATTGCAGCTGCTTACCACTGCCCTCATCCAAACCAGAGGAGCCCATGCTGTGACCGCAGGTAACTCTGTAAGGTCAGGGGAAGCTTGTCCGTGAGCACAGGACACTGTGTCTGGACGTGTGCGCCCTAAAATGCCTACAGGCCAACTTGTTGATCCTTGGGAACCAGGGAAGCTTTCAGAAAAGACTGTTGCTCTTGCAAGTACGTGACAAAAGAAGTAAATTTGGTACTTTCGTTTGGAAAGAATAGCTCAAACCTGCCTCAGTAGAGCCTAGATTCTACCTCTAGTGTTATGTCTGGACTAATTTAATCTCACAGCAGAAGGCAGAGCAACATCAAGTAGATGAGGTGTATAGAACCAGCACCAGTTCAGTGGTAATAAAGACCTGGGATTTCTCAGTAACTGGTAGGCAAAAAGATGAGCTAAGAGGGGAGAAGCTGTATGTATCATTGTGTGTGCATCTCTTGGGCTTTTATTTTCTACAAGGCTGGTGGCAGGGGAATAAGTTCAGCACAGGTGGTTTTCCAGGGTGTCCATACTGCTGTTTTCACTTGCCAGTCTTTGCCCATGCCCACTGCTCCTGAGAAACAGACTGCAGCTGTGGTAAACCTACTTTCCTTTCATTAACCTTTTCCTAGGACTCTTCTTCGATGGTCACCAAAACAGCCACACTATCCCACGGTGGTGGGAGCAGGCAGGTGGGAAGGTCTTAGTAAAAAAACCAGCAACTGAAGTTCCAAAAAAATAGCAGAAAGAGCAAAAATTATGGGCAAGTTCTAATAACATTTGCAGAAGGTGTTTAACCAGCTAAGCCACTGGCTTTTTCTCTATCCCTACTATAAATATATAAGACCAGAGGGAAAAATAATACTCACTGTACAAATACTTGGTTATAAAAATGACCAAAAATATGTTGTCTTAGCAGAAATTCTTATCAAGATGATGCAAAGTAAGTACTCTAGAAGATCTTGTTTTATAGCTTTTGGAACCCTAAGAGCACTACTGTGCCTCATGAAATGCAGACAAGGAGTGACTCTGCAGATGCCTATGAGGAGAGTATGTTCCTATCACATTGATCCCTTTTAAAAATATTTTGATGCACATAGAATCACAGAATCAACTGGGTTGGAAGAGACCTCCAAGATCATCAAGTCCAACCCTTGATCCAACACCACTGTGGTTACTAGATCATGGCACTAAGTGCCACATCTAGTCTCATCTTAAAAACCTCCAGGGACTGTGAATCCACCACCTCTCTGGGCAATAAGACACTGGGCTGAAAGGTGTGGTTGGACATCAATTTTCACAATATGATAAAGTTAAATTTCCTTTCAACTTTCCAAGTTGAAATGGTGCTTAGATGTCATGAACATCTTTCTAGTCTTCCACTCCAAGGTCAGAAGAATTAACAGCTTTATGGGTAAATTGGCCAACAAGCAACTACTCTCCTGAGTTTTCAGTAAGAAAATTCTTCTGTTTATCAGGCTGCCTGAAGGCAATTTGCCAAACACAAGAGAAAAAGATGATATTTTATGTGTGTGTTCAAAAATATTTTTTAAAGAAATCTAATTTTGCTTCCTGAGAGGCTTTCAATGAGAATAACATATTCGAAAACAACACTTGCTTTAGAGTTTTCATTTGGCTGTCTGTGTACTTATACTGCTTTCAGCAATCTCCTCCAAGTTGTCCCTGATTTGAAAGCAAATGCAGGGGAAGAGGAGACTGAAAAAGTGGGAGAGACAAAGTGAGGCCTTGAAATGAAAAATAGGTGCAAGAAGCTTTTCTATTATTTTTTTTTTTTTAATCCAACTACATTGCTATTGCCTGAGAGTTTCATGAGAAAATAGCATAGTTCAGTAATGCAATACACTACAATGTTAGGTGCCCAAATGCATAATCCAATGTCGCTGCATATATGGGTATCCTCCTAGAAGGTGTTGGTGATTTTGCGCTACAACTTACTTCTAAGACTTTTTTTCTGTGTACTTCTATACACTAGCTTTCAATTAGTTTTACCTTTCATGTTGTTATCTGCTTTTGACATAAGTTCAAGGCAATGCTTATTGCTCATTTATTCCTTATTCAATGCTCAATATCCATTCCTCCCTGCTGAGGGCATTCTCATGAACTCCCCACAGAAGCAGGAGAAAAATAGCAAGTGAACCACAGGGAAATATAATCTAAGAGCAGGTTGCCCTCTGGACAACCTCTACTTCTCACTCCCATGTTGCCAGCTCTGAGCATATTCCCACAAACAAGACCTTGTAATGAAACATATTAAAAAATACATTTTACTTCTTTCTTCACTCAGTTTTAGGCATGTCCTTTCTCAAAGCAACTGAAAGTTGATGGTTTTAGCTCAGGAATTCACAGTGTTGATTAATATCACATTTCTACCCACTTTTAGCAGCTGTAGCCAATGGATTTGGGGAATCTCTGTAAGCAAGATCTGGAAACCTGCCACAATTCCCATCCCTTTGGGTATTTCCTGCTTTTCCATAGCTGTTCCCACCTGGCATCAGTTTGAGAAATCAATATCATTATTGCATATGTTAAAATGTCTGAAATTTTGTGCTTGGCTAGAAAGGTTCTCTTTATATATTGCCCTAACAATAAAACATCAGCTCATTCACTTTTTTTTCTAACTTAATGAGGTATGTATCTCTTTAGCTCATTATATGCAGTAATATCATGATAAATATCCACCTTTATATGGATATTAATATATAGATGAACCATATGTCTGGTTTAATCCTGCATGAATCATCACATACAAACTTACTAAGGCTTTCTAATAAAAGTCCTGCATTCATTCTCAGTTTAGTACATTTTGACTGAATGTCAATCTACATATTTACTAAATAAATGTCATGTTACATATTCCTCATGCTGTTACTTCATGAAATTTCATTTTTCTTGCTGTACTTTTTGAAATATCTTCTAATGTCTAATGTCTTCTAATCTCCTCTGCTTTATCTGGAATACCCTCATCTTTGCTACACAATGCTAAATATTGTTTATAGTTTTGTAAAGAGGAAAATACAAAATTAGACTTCTTAGAAGATATAAAATATACATCGTATTTAACAACTGCATGTTTTATCCAGAAGAGATGGAATTTCCACCAAAGGGATACCTGGGACCAGAAAATTCCATATTATAATAATATAATAACGGAAAATCCACACTTTCTCAAGTGGGTTCTGCGTCTCTGGACATCAGTGTCTTTTCGACAGCCATATGATAGGTCCAAACATAGTGAAGGCAAAGAATTTGTGCGTAAAAGGTAGAGGATATCTCCTCAGCTCAAATGCATCTATTATCCTATCAATTTCAAGGTCAGCTGGGGATTCTGAGCAACGTAACTATTTAAACAACTGGCTACCTATAACTTGGTATCAGTGGGATTTGCAGGTATGACTGAGGTGTCAATCTCACCAGATGAATTTCTGTGTGCATGCCTACAGTTTCAGTATCTGTTACTAATAAATCATTGCACCTTTCCCTCCATTCAAATTTACACAGTTCACGTCTGTGGAATATGACATGGCAGGATAGACTACTGTTTACAAATAACTCCTCAGGAGAATTGTCTGAAACACAGGTTGCACAGATGATGAATAGGAACTGTGATTGCTTTGGTATTAGTCTCACATTTACATGGAACAGAACTACAGCTGAGAATCTTAATTCACACAAGCTTCAAGATTTCTTCCTGCCCAGTAACAACTCAGCAGCAAGCCTCCAGCAAGGTCTCTGACATGTCTTATGACAACAATGCCCAGGCAGCACCTCTTCCTGCCACACAGAAAAGACCTGGGATTTCTGAGATCCTGGTGTGAAATGAGACTCCCAGCTGCTTGGCATGAAGCTGGTACTCAAAGCACCACACGAAACCAAGGATCATAACAACTCCAGCACACCCGAAATTCCCAGAGATGAAAAACCATCTAACTGTGCCATCTCTTACAAGCCATCAGGAAGTTCTGTCTTGTGTTAATCAGACCTTTGTCAAAAATGCAAAACAAAAACAGGCAAATAAAATTAGTCAAAAACAAACCCCAAGAAAACCCACCCAAAGAAACCACAAAAAACAAACCACCAAAACAAAACCCCAAAAGAAACCAAAAAGTAAACAACCACCAAAGCTCTTCATTAAAAAAAAAAAAAAAAAAAAAAAGAAAAAAAAAGATGGTTTTTTTCAGACAGTTCTTATGTCACAGGGATGTTCTCACACGTGAGGATCAGATGCATGATATTACTCTCAGTGAACAACTGCTTGCAAGACTTTTGTGTTCTGTGTTTGCAGAAGACATTGCTGAGGTATCAATGGAAAAGAGACTAAAACAGGGGTACATACCAACATTACTGACCTGCAACACTGAAAGATCTGTTGTCTGATACCAGATCTATTTATTTGGCATCTATAAACAGGAGAACCTGAAGATTACCAACTTACAGGAATTCTCACATGGAAAGATAGGTGGGGTGTGTTTTCATATCAAGACTATTATGTCTTGACAAGTATTCTAGAAAGGTACTTAGGACCTACCTTGAGTCCAGGTAGAGTATCATTGTCAAGAGAACTCAAGTGGCCTCAACACTACAAGGAAAAAAAGACAAAACCAAACCAAAAACCAAAACCAACCTAAAAAAAAACCACCCTGGTTTTTCATTTATTGGGTTTTTTTAATCTAAGTATCAATATTGCATGTTGGCTTCAGGACTGGAAACTTTCTGTAGGTGTTGTTTCAAAAAAGCAGTGTCCCTGGAGAATTAATAACATGATCACTAGGATAACTTTTCACAAATCCCTTGAGTCTTTGTAATTAACATGTTAAACTGCACTTAAAAAAGAGTAAAGTATCATTATACGCAGAATAAATAATTTCAAATTACTGAATTATTTGCCTGTACAATTACCCAGATCATTATCTAAATTTTATTAATAAAATGTTTCATTAACTACCACTTACTCTGCATAGAAATAACCCATTGAGCTTTCACTCTGAAATACATCCACAATGGAAAATACAACACAAACATCATAGCCATTTTAAAATAAAACCTAAATTACATGCTGAGCTGAGTTGAGACTGTATTTTTGTTACATAGGGTGCTTTTCTACACTGAGCTATCTAGAAACAGGTACTGCAACATAAAGCATAAGAAAGGAATAGAAATTTTACCAAAGCAGAACCAGCCAAGGTGAACCTTAGGTTTAAGATACAGGGTTATCACTGAAGATAATTCATCTGTGGCACAATCAAGCAAAATTTCACACCACTGCACCTATACTGTTTTCAGCAACTTTACAGCCTGCAATAAGCTACTTGCGTAATGGTAGACAGTTTTATCCTAATACGAGGATAAGAGAGCAAAGTGGGAACTAAAATTTGGCAACAAGGTGGCATTGCCCAAAGGACTAGGACCACTGCTCAAGCAAGGGCTTTCGAAAGAGCACAGCTGATCACACATATGCCACTTCTCTGAGGGCAATGAAACCTTAGGGTATTGCTCTTTCTAGAGCTGAGCTGTATCAGATGCATATATGTGACCCGAAGGGCATGCCTTTATCTCTAGAGCTATGGCTTAAATAGTCTAACACTAAACACAAATGCTGAATGATCTCGTTAATGGTAAGATGCAAAACCTTTGGGAATTTTGGTTTCTTTCATTTTAAAATCAAGTCAGTAATGACTTTTTCGCTGCTAGAACTGGCTGTGCATGCAGGATTCATGCATGGATTTGGTATTCTGCTGTGGCCGGGCTTTTTCAGCCCCATAGTCCAGCTGCCACACATCAGTTGAACTACTGTCAGCCCTCAGTGAAGGCAAATTGAAATGTCTGAGGTGCAAAGTCATATTTCCTCCCATTTGCAGCAGACTAAAAGCATGTGCGTGGACAGCTATAATGCTATAAACACCCATTCTGCAGCTACCTCAGCTGTAATTCAAGTACATGCCTAAAACCTTAACCACTAGACCATGTGAAGAGACGTGCAATGTTTTATGCATAGACTCCCTTGCCATTTGCCATTCATAAGTTGCACAATCACATTATTAGCCCCACAAATCTCACTTCTGATTGCATGGCTTGGCAGGAATTAGACACAGAAATACTATTTTTTTTTCTGGCCCTGGGAGTCTACCAATTCCAACATTTCATGTATTAACTGTTTGCTTCTGATATGTCCCAGCCTTAGCTGCACAACTGGTAGATGTAGTCTAGATATATTAAACCTTTCAGCTTCTAAAAGCACCCTATTCCAGATGTGATTCTGATGATGTTCATACTTCCTTATCCAGGTAGTGAATTATTAGGATTCTCAAGGCTTTACCTAAAGATATCTGAGGTGAGATATCTAGAGTGGGAACCCCTCAGCCTTTCCAGCTGAGGTTGTTCCACTTCAGACGAAACACTACCTGTCTGTGTAGCCATGAAGAAGGCTAGGACTGGAGCATCCATTTCCACAGGGTTTGTTGCACACTGGAACATACTATTAATGTGTAACTGAAGACTTTGTTAAAGTGCATGTAAAATTGCATATCCCTTTTTCTTGAGATTTGTAAGTTCCTACATTCCTAAAAACAGAACTGACCATTTTCTTGTTCTTCTTTGATTTTGTGTATGTTGTTTCATGAGTTATTAAACCACAAATTCTATCATATGGACATAGATACTACTGACGAACTAATGTACTAACATAGTTCATTAATAGTGGTGGAAAGGTTATATTCAGTGCATAGATCCTCACCACAAACTATTACAGCAATGCTGGAACTTTTTCCCTAATTGTATTGGAGTTCTGGGGTTTTGGTTTGATTTTTTTTTTTTCACTCTGCTTGAAGAAAACTTCAGACATAGAAACTTTTAGCCCGATGAGGGTATTGGTAATTGAAAGCAACATATTGTAACATAAACCACTGCACAACTTTGAATTCAAGAATCACTACTTCAGATGAACAAAATTATAATCATATATAGACTTACACAGTGTTTTTTCACCCTTAGATTTAAAACTGCCTTACAGTAGAGAACTATCAGAAACACTGGCTATATCTCAGCTAAAAACATTGCCACAGTCAGGAGAGATGGCTACCATACAAATTCCAGTTCAAGCTGTAGCCTCAGAAAAAGATTGCTAATTACTGTGGCCCTGTTTCCACTGTCAGGAAGGAAAGTATAGCAGGTAAGACCATCACCTCTGAATGAGTCATAATGGCTAGAAACAAATGTGGATTGTTAGGCACTCAAGCAGAACTCCATATCTTGCAGACACATCTGTAAGTGCCTGGGGACCAAACAGGACACTAGCAGTTCTTCTCATTGAATGGGAAAAGGAAAGAACCACACCTTCACTTCTGTAAGTTTATACCCCTAGTTTTTTTTCTGTTCAAGAGGACTGAAAGGCACAAGAGACACCAAAGCTCTTACTTCACCTGTATACTTGTGTTCTACCTCCACCAAACTTGTGTTTGAGAAGCAGCGTGGTGCAGAACAGACTATAAGGTATCCTCACGAGCTGTTTTTCAATAGAGAGAAATGTGCAGTTATATTGAAAGTAGAATTATTTTGTCTGACTGCTGCTCATTAATGTCATTAAGTGCAGTTAGGCACTGCATTTTCTTACTAATGCCAAGCTGATGATGACAAATCACCTTCAGCCTACCTGGTTATCTCGGAACATTCCCCAAAGTTGCTGCAATATATTGTCTACTTCCACCCAGGGCAGCACAAAACTGAACACTATCACAATCTGAAGAAAGACACCCACCACTTTACCCAGCTTCCTTCACTCCAGAAAATGCCTGTGGTGGAAGGGTTAAGAGCCTCTCTGATAGCAGACTAGTCATGCTGAATTTTTCAGTCCCACTGTTGTGAAGTATATAAAAGTGTTTTTCAGGATTACATATCTCCATAGGTTATATTGTAATCATAAGGAACTGTATTTACACAGTAGGGAATTTCAGTTGGAAATGTAACACTCCTAGCAAAAACATGAACTGACAAAAAAAAAAAATTACCCAGGAAAGAAGCACCTTAAACCTTTCATTTCAAACAATCTGCGCTAAGTCTGAAGACAGCAAATAATGAGCAATGAAAGGAGTCTTTGTTATGCCGTGATTTCAAAGTTCTGCCAAAATGTCAAATAATCCATTTAATCAATCAGAAAATTAAAGAATGTAGTAGATTCCCAAGGTAGTTTGATGTTTTAGCTCTGCCAAGTAATTCAGCTACTGCATAAAGCTTATGTCACAATAGCAATTACTTAATAAGTCATTTTTGTCTAACTATGTTGATGTAAAAATACAATTTAGGTTCCAAATTATTTGCAGCTGTGTTCTTACTTGGATCAAGCATTCAGCAACTCAGGTGTTTACATTTGTTGCTTCAAGCACTGCCTTAATTCAATTTTTATAACAATATATCCTTCAAAAAGTTTCTATTATCTCAACACAGTAAAAAACTGATTTCTTAAAACAGATGCACATGAGATCATGTAAGAAAAGGGAGACACTATCTGTTGTTTCACATACAGTACTCACTACATGCCTCTGACACCACTAGAAAAACTCCTATCATTTCCAATACAGATTCTTTATGTTGTTTACATTTTAGATTTGGTTCTTTATTTCAGGAGAAAGTTTTTCACTCTTGGGAATCTTGGCTTGTCATGAATTAAGGTCTGGAAATGTAAAACAGGCTACACTAAATATTTTTTATATTATGGGCTATTTATTTTCTATTTCTCTCAAAGGACAAATCTGACAGACTGGTCACAAATGTAGATTTTTGTTTCTAACAATCCTAATAAAATCATAAATTCATTTTGTTAATGTGAAATTAAATACAAATGTTTTATTAAAGTAAAAAGTTAAATGAGCATTTAGAGGCAACAAGTTAGCTTAGAAAAATTGAGCATACAAATATTATCTGCCAAAATAATACTGCTCAATAAAAATAAAAAAAATCAGCTTAAATTTAATAACTCTTAATTTTAAATTAAATTATTTTAGATTTGGGTTTATTATCTACACATTTCCATATTCCAGGAATTTTGTGTCAGTGGCAAGCAACACATCCTATGTCTACCTGTAACAATATGGACAATATCTGTTTTTCTCTCTTACCTTTTAAAATTTGAAATGCTGACATGAAAGAATCATAAACTCTGTTAAATATATACCTACACAAGAGTTTTTAAAGAAAAAAAGCATTTAACACAGCAAACAAAGCCTGACCTGCGCTCATGACAGCAGGTGGTGAGTGTCTTTGTGATCCTGGAGCCTATTAGCATGATCTTCTTCAGTGGCTGGGTGAATAGGGACCTTCCTTTCAGAAACCACAGTGAGTTTCACAAAAGCTTCTCTGCAGAGGAGGGCTGGAATGAATCCAGAGTCATGCAGCTTTCGCTAACCCACTGATCCTTTCTTTGGCTCCCCATCTCCACTGCCTACCTGCCTCTCCCTGTCTCCCTGCATCTTGTCTCCTGGTCTAGTCTTACTGCCTATGGAGAAAGACTACAATGAAGATAGTAAAAATATCCTACAGAAATGTATTGAAATGGGCCGTAAGTGGAGAGCTGCTCAGCATGACCAGACTTGCACTCAGAAAAATCTGCAGAAAATGCAAGAACTTTGGCCAAGATTAGGCACCAAATTTTTATCACCTCTGAGTACTCTTAGTCTCCAGATTTTATCAGATTAGGGCGTCTCCTCACACCTACCCTTCCAATGTTCTTCAGATGCACAAACGCGTCCAGGGCTAAAGTACCAAGAAGACACCTTCTACATTGCATTTTCTTGTGGGGGTTAGGAAAAATTAACCTAAATGCTAGGAATCATAAGTGAAATAATGTAATAGTACAAGTGAAATGCCTGTTTGTCTGTAATAGATTGATAGCTTTTTTCCTGTAGTGATTCTCGGAATTTCCCTACTTGCTAAGGTTCTAAAAGTAACCAATTTAACTCATTCAAAATGACGTTTCAGGTTGACTAAATCTATTAAAAACTTAGGCCTAGCCAAAATGTTTGATTTCAAAGTTGAAAAAAATAATCCTCTTAAAACATTCAGATGCCAAAGCAGATTAATTAGGAACAAGGACTCTCGAGTTCTACCCAGAAACACGAGTAATAACGTAATGAGAGGTAAATTTATAAGGATATGTAATATCTTTAGGTAAATCAGATTGAGCTGGAAAAAAAATGGGCACAAGTCTGGTCATTTGTGTCTTTTTCCATGGAAAGAAAATGCTAGTTATGTTTTAGCAATTACTGTTGAAGAGTAGAAAACCAGAAAGAAACTCATATAATGTCTACCAGACAGTCAAGTTCTAGGTGATAGTTTGTAATTAAAAAGCTTGTATGGAAGAGGAATGAAAAATATCAAATTGTGTATAATATTTTTTTAAGAAATTAAGAAAAACAAAGACAATTAGAAAAGACAATAATGTAAAGCAGCAGGTTGACAAGGCACTTTTCAAGCTAATCCTAAGGATTCAAATAACACAGAAAATTTTGATCAGAAGAACTTATTTTTCTCTTCATCTCTGTGTAAATCTTTTCACCACCTGACCCCACAAAATGCAATAGCACCTCAACTTTTTGTCTCATAATGTCATACCCAATATTTCCAAAACCCAGCATGGTGCTGTAGATGAACAGTGAAATGATGCTGACACCAGCAAGACAATCACAGTACTAGGAGAACAGACAAGTGGCAGTCTCCAGAAATAGCCCTTCCAATTTTATATTAATGCAGCAATTGCAAACCTCTCTTCTCCCTCCAGCGGCATGGCCCTCCCAACAATTAACAAAGCCTTTCTTACATCCAGATCAAATTGCTGCAATTTATTCTCCATGATGATACCCTTGAAGACTGCTTTAAAGCACTAGCTCCAGCAGAACACAACTGCCCTTGATTTTATATACAAGGCCATGGAAAACACATTACACTTGCTTTAGAGACTTGTCACTTTTGCAGGTGATACTCAAGCTATTTGCATTGTCCTAGAAAGACTTAGGAAATTCCACTTGGATCTCAGATGGCTTCTCCTGAAAGCTGGTATGTACACTACCTCAGACAGTATTCTGAAGGCGTAAGTACATATTGTCTTGTTCTTGACTAAGGCTGTTAACAAACTAAGAACACACACAAAAATTTGAAATATATTAAACAAAGTGGTAACTTTAACACTTCGTCTCTGTGACAAGACCTTGTTTTTTTGTAACAAGTGACTACATTTTAAACATACACACTTTTTACTCAATTTGACACTGACAAGAAAAATCCTCTCTTTGCCATCATGACAAAGGGTCACTTAAAACTTTATTGTCAAGTTCTTACAATGCATAATTCAAAGAGGTATTTCTGAAGTAACGTAGCAGGATTTATAAGAGAACATTTTTCTTGCTCAGAAAAAAAAAAAAAAAAAGAAAAAAATAGGGAATAAACAGATTGACTCCACCCTGGGGGCAGAGGGAAAAGAAAATAATTAAGATAGAAATAATAAAATTTTTTTTCAGGAAAGAATAGACTAAGAGCAATATCTATGGATGGATCTATGGATCTATGGATGAACTACTACTAGAAAGAAAAAAATTCAAAATCAAAACTCTCTACTCCACTAACAAAAGAAACACACATCAGAAACAAAAAAAAAATGTGTTTAAGGTGTTACCACTCCAGGACAGGTCATCGCTCACTAAATCCAGGACTGAACACTCATGGCACTTGGAGTTGCTTCTGAAGTAGTCAGTTCAGTTAATTCAGCAGACACACCATGAAGAGAGTTATCAAAGCACATTTAGGCCATTTTAGTGACTAGTTTACAGAGTTATATTCACTTCTGGTGTCATTTCAGAGGACTGCAACTTTCCTGGCATTTCTCTGCACATATTTTAGTGCACTGATTTGTGACTGCTATTTGAAAAAGTAGATTTAGGCAGTTTCCAAAAGCCATGCTTAAATTTTCACTCATCCTATATTTCACTGGGCAAATAGGACAAACAAAGTTGTCAAGACAAAAGCTCCTACCAGTATGCTGATAGGCCTGTTATGGCAGACACTCTTGTTCCAAGGAAAAAGGTTTGCTCTCATTGGACACAAAGATGTGAAGATGTATTTGCATGACACAGAGTCAAATCTTTTATTTTTAGCACTTCACCATAGAAACATAGTCACAGTAAGCCCATGTCAGGCAGGGACTCCATATAATTTACTGGGAGGTGGGAAATAATTTTTATTTTACCGGACAAATCACCTTCACATCATAGAAAGCAAATATATCATTCCTTGAGTGAATGTTTCACACTGGTTTGTAATATTAGACACCTCCCACAAAAAAATGCAGGCATGACAGTGGCACCTGCTTTTTGAAACTCAATTCTGAGTTCCCTCCTTAAATCGTTACTATCAGCTGAGGTGGAAGCAATTGTTTGCACCATGAAGTTTATGCTGTTCTAATAAAGCCAAGTGCCCCAACCTATTTATACCAGGTTACCTGAGAGTTTTAGAACAGCATTACATATTCAGAAAATATATACATTGAATTTTCATAGTAGTTTCTACTAAAACACAGACTACTCCTTTGACCGTTGCAGAACCAGAACTACTGTAGGAAAATGAGCTGGATTCTCCTCAAATGTTAACAAATAACGAATAATTTAGTAATTTCCTGCTACATCTATGTAAGTTTATTGAAAATAACAGCATTGCAAAGGAAGAAATCTAGATTAATAAGTTGGTATTGCTTAAACTGAGGACTTAATTTTTGGTCAGTAGAGCCCTTCCAAACTGGTGCTGACATACAGGAAAAGAGCACTACTTTTCTTTAAGATCCCATGTTCAACTGTTTGGCTTGGTACTTAAAAGAAGCAGTTCAACTTTGAGAACATTTGACTCTTAAAGTAATTTGGAGACAAAAAACCAGTACTGAAAATAGACTCTGAATACTCTTGAAAACAATTTTGTTAATACATAAGAAGGAAATTGCTTTTCCTTTTAATAGGAACCTGAAGGTAACCTGTTTTATAGGGTTTTTTAAGTTTTTTTCACATGGCAGCATTGAAGCAAACCTGCGTATACCATCTTTTTCTTCCCAAGTAAGACTGAAACAATTGCAACACAATGTCAGTGAATTTGATCATGGTTAAATTCTCTGTGCATTATTTGATATAAAGAAGAAAGTAAAGTTTATAATAAAATGGGAAATATATATCCTGCCTACTGAAAGCTAGGGCTTTTCACCAGAAGATGTCCTTAGTTACAATAATAAGAAAGTACTTTTTAGCAGAGAAAAAATTCACACCTGAGATATAATAAAGGAGTCAAAGTACAAAAAAAATCAATAATGTTTTATTAACATGTGCTTCAGAGGAATAATACAATGGGAAAATTGTAAATAGTTGAATCAGAATAAATAACATTCCACAAAATATTCCCAAAGGAAATTGGTATCCAAAAGAAAAGAAGACAAAGCAGTAAGGCAGTATGTGGAAGAACAACACTGTAAAGAAATCTTCAGAAATTGTTTCTGACCCCAACATTTTCAGCCTTTATCTTCAGTTCCAGAGAGAGAAAACACATTTTCAGAAAGACATGAAAGCAGAGATAAGAATTCTCTTTTAATGCCCAGATCATCTTTCTGTTTTGTTCTCAAACACGGAAATAAAGAACCTGGACCAGTTGCTAACAGGGTAGACCTTGCTTTGATTCCTTCTTAATTTCCAAGCATTTAGAAATTCATTGGTTTTTCCTTGTATTCACTTTGGCACGTGTTTATTAGCTATATTAAATTCTTAGCTTAGGGTTTCATATACAGTGTTATCTCTGGCAGAAAATGAAAGATGAACAATTTAACACTGATGTAAAAATGGATCAGCTTGTTACAAACTGATTTCCTCTCATCAAACTACCTGGGTGAAAGATGAAGAAACAAAATGCAAAAACATGGTCAAAGTGGTGTCACACTAAATCATCTTCCAATCATTCTCAGTAACTCTACAACTACAGCATGCTATCCTGATGGCCCCATCTGAGTTGATGATTTTTCACAATGTATTTCATGGCTTCCATCCCTACATGAGACTTTATTACTATCACATAGGAATAAAAAGCCATAAAACACTAGAGTGAATTTATCTTGATCAGATGCAATACTTATTTTCTTCACATGATTTCACCACCATTCCAAAACTAACCAATGATTTCATGCTACATTACTGAACATTTTAAACTACAATTCAATGACAAGAAAGACACCAAAATGGTTACATCACAAATTAAAAGAACTTTAGCCTTTAAACACATTCCTACCTACGAGAATCAAGAAACGATCACAAGACACAACCATTTAATTCACTGATAAAAGACAGGACACCACAGAAAAATATCACTTCCACATACATCTTTCAAGACATAAGAAAAGACAAGAGACACAAAAGAAACTGGCATAGATAAATGCTGTGAAAGCACCACTACCAGCATCTTTTTGAAACTACTTTCCATAGTAGCTTCCTGGCATGCATTATAAAAAACTCAGACTCCATCACTAAGACATCTTTAAGACATCTGAGCTTAATTGCAGAAACAAAGCAAGATTCCCTGCTTATGGCACTGAAACAGCCACTACCACAGAGCTGCTACCTAATATGACCCATTCATCCCTAGGACTTTTACCTTCTTAGCTATGATAAATTTACTATAACTCCAAAGTCCATATTTCTCCTGATGAAAGACCAATTGAGACAAATTATAATATACCCTTATTTTCTAAGCCAGACTATGATACCAGGGTCCTGGTCTGAACACAGTTATTTATTAATGTAATTACTATTCATCTTCTTATTACTACTAATTGGCCAAGTAGAAACACAAGTCTCTAGGGTCATTGAAAAGTCAATACAATAATTTAACTGCCATTCAAAAATAATTTTGCTTGTACACTTGCAAGCAAACTAGGCTGCATCGGAAAATCTCGTTAAGCCAAGAGTCTAAGCTTTACCAAAAATATTTAACTTTTCCCAGCCAGGTAACCCCACTGGCATGGGAGCATTATTAATTCTGATCTAATGTTGACAATACAACTAAAAAATAGCTCGAGTTTGATTTATATACTGCTATCCTTTCTTGCCTACCAAATCCTAGTTCTTGCATAATATAATGTTGATAGCATAGAAAAGAGCGAGAAATCATTAAATGAAAGGAAGTGCATAAATAAATTCAATTATCATGCATAAAACATGCAAATGACTTAAAGACTGCATATGAAACTCTGTTTTATATTCATTAATCTCAGGTTGCACTTTTAAGGGAGAAAGAGACACTAATAGGATCCAGATTAATGCACTCCCAAACCTTCCAATTTGTTTTTACGAGAGGGTTAAAATAGATGTATTAAAATAAACACAGCTGCTCACCTCCCCCAGCACTGTTTCATTTGTGGAAGATGAAAACTGAAAAGCATATCACAAGCTTAAGAATGTGGGCTTTTCCTGTGCTCCTCAGGACTGATTTACCCACCATCAGGTTGGTTTTTTGGGTTGTCTTTTTTTTTTTTTTTTCAGGCACATAACTTTTTGCTGGAAACTATTCCAAGAACCAAGCTAGTGAGTTGACATGGAGAACAAGGTGGGGAGTGTTTGGACTTGCCTAAATCCTGCCCTCTTCTTCCTTCCCTACCCTGAATGATGTTGCAGATGGACCATTTTAAACTGTGTGCAGTCACTTCTAAAAGGGGCTCAGTCCAAAACTGGTACATTGTTGCCATGCTTTTTCATTAGGTGGGAACGGTATTCACAAGAGAATTTAGGCAGTCCAGCTTCGCTCACCTAGCCAGCGGAAATGCAATACACAATGGGGGCAAACTCCTTTGACCCGCCATCTGCTCTGGGTTTCGCTGTCCAGAGATTCCCCCTCCAGCTTCTGCCATTATCTGGGTGTAAAAGCAGCAGCCCCCTGGCCTCACCTTCCCTCTCCTGCTGGAGCTGGCTGCTGGTCCGTACCACTGCCCTTGCCTAGGGAGCACTCAGGAACAAGCCACCTAGGAGAAGGTCAGTACCCACAACAGAGAACAAAGGGGAAGTGGCATTCCTGAGAGTGATCCTGCCCCAGGAAAAAGGTGAGCACACGGAAGAAAAATGCCCAGAAATGAAAAAGAAGGGAAGGTCCCATTCCCGTCCACTGGAAGGAAGGTTAAATAAATCAAACAAAAAAGGTCACCAAACTAATTTTGTACTGAAACCAATGAATTTGGATGAGAGGCTCAAAGGGGAAAGGTTAGGATGTTATCAGTGACGTAATTTCTCTTCCCTTTTGTTATAATGATTGGATACTAAACCCCTTCAACACAATGGGACACACTTTCTGCAGGGTGGGGGAAGTATTCCAAATTTTACATTTTTCTGATTTTTTTTTTTTACATGTTATCCTCCTGAACTACAGACATTACACCATGAAAGCACAAAAACACATACATGTAGACTCAAACATATATTCACACATATGATTTCAGACACAGACCAACCTCTGCTGACAGCCTGACTCAGAGAGCTTTATATTAGAATTCATTTCTGTATGTTTGCAGATGCCAAATTAGTTGTGATAAACAACAATAAGGCTGAAATCTGTCAACATCCTGACAAATATTCAGAGAGCTGTTTACTTAGGAAATACACTTATAATATTCATTGCTCCTAAAAGAGAAAATGATCATACAGTAACTAAACCCTAAGTAAGAGCTAAAGATATTCACCTCATGAAGTCATTTCTCAACTAGCCCCTTGGCACTTGCTGGAATTATTCACAGCACGAGCTCTACTTTTTCATTTTCTGCTGACTCCATGTGGGTAATTTCTCTCTTGTGATTAAAAGTGAGCTTCTCAATTCCTTCAAAGCATCTCCTTAGGTGTGGTTGGATGCAGAGTGATCCTTTGTCTCAAAAAGGATTCCTGATAGATCATTGCTGCATCAAGAGAAAAAAACCCTGAAAAATGATAAAAAAAAATTAACTTTAGAGGTATTTATATAAACATATTTTACACCAACACTATACAGATGAAATGGGCTGTTTACCTTGGAAAGAATAGTCTTTTCTTCACCAGATAATCATTCAAGGCCTTCCTGAATGTCATCCAAAAGCGATTCTGCTTCCTTCAACTTATCCAGCATCTGGGTCTGTGAGATAACCCTCGTGGCATTGGTCTCCTTCACCGACTCCTTCGTTATTAGCCTCCTGGTGGGTGAGATAGAATACAGTGAATGTAATAACCATACTTCACACAACAGGCTCGCTCTCTCTTTTAAATTGAAAATCCCCTTATTACAAAACAAGGGGTGTTCTTTTTCTTCTACCTTTAAGTAGGACTGCCACATTCATTGCTTTTTACAAAACCGCAGCTGCTTTTTAAGCTACAGATAAATAGAATCTGCTAGGCAGTAATTCTGCTCAGTCTGAATGCATTATTTTCTAAGTCACTTTGGTGAGGGACTTTTTATTACGAACTGGAATGAACAAGGAAAGTCCTTTTCTCTAATTATGACTACACTTTGTTCTATACTATTAACTTACAATGCCAGATTGGTCAGCTTTTTGTTTTCCTTCAACCAGTTCAACAAATTAGCTTGCTTTTTCCGGGAAATTAGAGAGCTAATTATTAAGACTTTATAGACTAATGATGAAAATATAAATAACACAGAACAACAGTGTATCAATAACATTCACACACTCCTTTGACATGCACAATGCAATCTCCCATTTGAACACCACTGATGCATGATCCAGAGTTACTTTGATTCAATACACAGAATTTTCTTCTCATAAAGATGTGTTAAACTAGATATTTTCAGAGAACTGAGGAAAAAGAGCAAAGCTGAAACACCATTTTTCATATACCTATCCCTGGCACCCATTTTGTTTTCCTACTATTGGACTCCCAATTTTTGAAAATCGGGAATGAGAGAAGAAAAGACAAAGGTATAAAGACACTAAACTAGAAAAACATCAGGATTTCTGTTTTTTCCCACCATAAGACATAATGTAATATGTTCAACTTGAAAAATACTTGTGTTCTTTTTTTTTTTTTTTGTTTCCCTGGTTAGTTACTTTAAAGAATGGATTAATTTACAAAGAAGAATTTTATATTCCTCAATAATACCAAAAATTAGAATATAGTTCGGAGGTGTCAGGGCCTTCAGTGACCCATAATGCTTGGCTTTGACAGTGTAAAACATACTCTACTATTTTCCAAGTGGACAACACCACATTTAGCTCAGCTCTTGACCATAACTATTGGTGCATAAACGCCCCAATAAATGAAATGTAAACACTTAAATATTGCTACATAATTCTTTTTATGCAACATATACTGTGATGAATGGGATTTAAGTAAATAAGAAAAATCTTTTCTCCTTAAAATTCATTTTCAGTACTTATGAGTTGAAAGCCATCAATATGGTAGAAAGACCTGTCAGCAAAACAGCTTCTGCCCAGCATTCAGGTTACAAATTAGAAAGAATCCTGGAAATAAAAACTTGCTAAGAGAAAAAAACCCCTCCCATTGCTACCATCTTAATATTCTACTTGGATTCAAAATAATCCCATTCCTATGTATTTCTGCTTGAAATTCTGTGGGGAATATTTATTGTTTGTTTTTCAAGCACTTACTGTAAGAAGATATATACGTACAGTTAACACCAGAGTCATTGTTTTGAGATGCTAAAACTTGCTACTTCCATGAGATGTTTCTCAGTCCTCCAATACACTTGGCAAACTATGAACTCATTTGGGTTGCTTGTCTCCAACCTTAATGCTGGAGTATCAAGAGAAGCCTAATTCATGTAGGCTGAAGAACAGCTGGCTCTACTAAGAAATAACTCTACACGTATCAGTGGAGCATCCAAGATGTGAAAGTAAAAGAACACATCCACATAAACATTAATTAAACTTTATTTTAGTCCCAAGCTGAGTGTTTGCGTACACTCAAATACATCCTTTCATATTATCTCTGAAACAAGGACACCATCTCACATACTGACAGTTTAGGTATGTTATTTTTTTTCCTAAAATAATAAAGGAATTTTGAAATGCTTATTCCTGCTTGATTAAAAGTACACCTGTATCTGTCCATTTAGCAACATTTCATTTCATGATGTGATTGTAAGGACACTAAAGAAAAAACTGTGGATGCAAGAAGGCTTACCAATATAGGGTACTGGTTTTCCTAAATTATTTTCATAACTAAAGGTATCTCTAATAATTTTGTTGAGAATGCCATTCTTCCAGGCATATGACAGGCTTTTAGATTACTGAGCATCCCACTATCCACATCGCTGGCATCAACGGTGCACAATAGCTTTTAATTAAAAATGAACTTTTTTCATTTCAGCTGAATCAATTAAAGACAATGGGTTAGACAGATTCCACCCTGTGCTCATCCTCTGCTGAGCACTCATTGACAGCTTTTCGCAGAAGCCAGGGTTATGGTGTGAAATGATTGAGTGACTTGACAAACATTGCAGCCTAGTAGAGGCCCATTTACAAACAGAACAAGATCTATAATCTCCCAGTTTTGTATCTTATCTCTCTGACTATGTTTTCCTGCATTTCAGAAGGGAGAATCAAAACAAAGATGAATTCAGGAAAAAAAATAACATAAAAAAATTAACTGTATACCTTTACCAAACCATTTTGTAGCTACTAATTTCCCTTGTGATATATGTAAGTTAGTTGCATGTGTCTTCCAGTGCATTTCTTTTGTGATTAAAAGCAAGTGCTTTACAGCTGCTTTTAGATATGCATGCACTCTAAGTAATCTGCAGATCATTTAATAGCACATCAGGTATAACTAAACACAGACTCAATACTTCAGGGAAGCGACAGCAGGAAAGGCCAGTTTTTCTGACTTTCAAAATAATCTAAGAAATATTTAGCTAAAAATGTTCTTTACCCATTTCCAGTTTTACTTCATGGTATACAATGAGAAACAAGACATGCAGAAATGCTTGTTTGCCTTTATCACTTGAATGATTCACTAACTTACTGGGAGACTATGTCTCTATTGTTTCTGAGCTCACATCATAAAAACTAAATAGACATCAGTTTAAGACAATGAACTTTAAACTTTACCTTTCCCGTCGGTATTCTAAAGTGACAGAGCCAAGTTGGAAAAGTTTTAAATAATGAAAGTCACTGAAGCCTAAATCACACACAATAGTGAAAGCTGAGATGTGAGATGGAGATGAAATCTAAAAGCTAATTAAATTCAACAAGAGCCTCTCAAAGGCAACATACCAGCTTAGCCTCCCATGCTAACATTTCGTTTTGAAGGCTGCAGTAAATGGAGGGCCTTTCATGGCTGCAGATTTCACAATACGATCCACCAGCTAAACCTGAGAAGGGAGAGAAAAAAAGATTAGATGCATGGATTACTGTACTGAATAGATGCCAAGGCCAAGATAAAAAGAAAAGATAAGTTAGGGCTTCTGAGGAGCTGAATTTGAAGCCAACCAGCAAAACGGATTGAACTTTATTACCTCTAGTCACTGAGAAATTCCCTAGACAGTTGGATGTAATTTGAAAAGGTCAGAAAAAAATTTCCTTCACAGTATTATTGCTTCATGGTTTAAGGGTGGACGTTTGTGAGATGCCAGCTCTAATCATTTTTATTGACTTGCTCTAGAGAGACAGACAGATGCACAGGGAGTCAAGACAGATGGATAAAACATATCCTACCTTTGTTTCCAGTTCTAAAACATATCACAGTATTAGGTATGTTTTAATGCTAATCATTTCAGTTTATCCTTTGCCGTCTCTGAGAAAAGTGTGCCCTGTTTCTCTAAGACAGCCACAAAAGGGGGGAGGGAGGGGAACCCTGTGCATAACATTGGAAACTTGTTACAATTTTTCATATTTGATCAGAGCATTTATTGAATTCCACGTGAATCTGAAGTATATAACTGAAATTCAGTAAGTGTAATAGGATTTTCTAGACATTTTTAGGTATGCTCAGTTGGGGTTTTTTTTCACCCAAAGGCGAACAGATCTCACTGAACAGATTATAGGAATGACCTTCAGCATACTGACAGTGCAAGCTTTATTATCAATGCAGTTGTCTTGGGGGAAAAAATACAGAAAGAAAAACCCCTTTTTAAAAAAACAACAACAACCACCAACAACAACAACCAAACAACCAAACAAAAACAAAAACCAACCCCATCACAATTAAAAACGCTTAATTCTTTGACTTAGCATTCACAGATGCTTGCAATTAAATATGAATATTTGCTAAAACTACACTTACAGTCAATTTTTTTTGTCCTGAAATTAAAATCAAAATTTAACAGCACAAAAGCAGAATTATCTACTCCAACCTCTGGAAAAGTTTAATTAACATTAGATTTTCTTTTGCTTGGAAGACATTTGTCTTCCATTCATAATACTAGCATATGTATTCCCTGTATCCTGACTCTGAAAGCACAGCAGAGGCAGTTTCAATGGTCATTAAAGCACAGCTCTGTGAGTTCCTCTACTGTATTATGTTTATGGAGCCCGCCTGCGAGCGGACTACACCTGTTTCCATTTGGATAAGAAAGCCATTTCAATACGGTCATGTTCCCTCCCCTCAAACCCTGTACATCAGAGAGTAACATAAAATTGCAGCAGAAGAGTTGCATATATATTCACTCCTCCAGAACTTCACACCTCTGAAAGGAAATCAGAAAGGCTTAGCTGCAGTGAGGAACAAAAAGCACCGGGAATTGTTCCACTAATGGAAGCTGATACTTTCCATTGAAATGGACTGCTCCCAACAGAAAAGATGCATGGACAATTTTAACATAACACTTCTTCAACAATTTAAGAAGCTTTTGGAAGAAGACATGTGCACCTGTATATATAGAAAGGACTGGAGCGAGGTAATCATGTACTGGGTCTACAACAATTGATTTTGACTCTACTACGCTTATTTTTTTTAATCAGACTCCCCCTGTCAGCTTCAGGATGATGATGAAAATGAAATAGGAATTTAGTTTTTTAAGATCACATATGTGTAACTACAGAGGAACCCTTTCGTTTCTGTGGCAACATGACAACATTGTGATTTTTATTCCTGTTTTTTTCCAACAGGAGGAGTGACAGAGAAATTAAGTTCTGTCATCATCCTGATCTAAGCTCAAAGATGCAAGCATGAACTCTATCAGTCTTTTTCCCCATTCTCCCCCTTTCCCCCCTCCATCATGGGAATGCTCAAGATAAAAACATTTATTGTCAATTTTCCAAAAATATTTTTCATCAATGTATTTTGATGCCATTTGCAACACAGTAATGTGATGCCACATCATTCCATCTTTGCAAGACCCTCACTTCCTTTGTTTCCATTCTTTTATCCCCCCTGTCTCATCAAGAGCAGAACATGTTAACAGCCAAGTAACTTAAACCCTGATTCACCATACCAGATGTAGAAGGGATAGATCTTTAAGATGTTCCATATGACATCCTTCTTACTCTATTTGAGCCAACAAACATGTGGGAGAAGCTGATCCTATCTAACCCCTACACAGAGGCAACAACACTGTTTTCATAATACCTTTTATGATACTTTTTCCTCCCATCTCATTATTTACCATGCTGATTGTAACATTGCACAAAATCCAAATTATTGCTAAATTGCACGGTAACAAGAGGGTTAGTTAACCAGTGAAACAGATTACTCAGAAAGACAAGAAATTTTCAGTTTCTCCTAATCAGGATTTAATTTTAAACAATATTCTCACAGTGCAACCAGAAGTAGTTTGGTTAGGTGCAGAAATCTCATTTCTGTCCTTTCCAACCTTTAAATCTTGGTCATGACCCATGTGTAATGCCAGTTGGTGTAACAGAATTGCACTGCAGAAACCAGTAGGATTTCTTTCTTTTTGTCTTTTTGCGTGTGACCAGGAGACTGAAATTTTTATATATATTAAATTTGAAAATCAAGACCTTGCAATTGTGTCCTAATAATGACAGAAATTGTAGCTGCCTTTGTCTTGTGAACACTAGATTACTGAAACCCATTCAGCATGTGATTTCAGCCAATTAAAAAACATGAATCTACACAGTAATTTTTTTTTTTCTATTGGAAGCACATACCCTGGAGAGCTACAAGACAGATATTCCATGTACATCTTTCTTGTGTCAACTTGAATGAATTGTCCCCTTCATTTCTGATACAGAGTCCCGCTCTCCACACATCTGATAGCAAAGAGAAATGTCATTTGTCTGTCCTGACCAACCGCCAGAGTCCTCATAAGAAGTGAGGGAGAGCTGGATCCTCATATTTGTTTTACCATGTCTAGATGTTGCACATCTACTTTTCACTCTTGTTCTGATCAACAGACATGCCTGAGCTGTATTCGTCTTCCTAAGAGGAAAAAACCCAATCAATAAAAAAACCCCTGAAACATTAAAAGCAAAACAACAAAAAACTGGCTATGGAGTATGTCCCAGACATGATCCTAATTTTAAATGAGCTCCAGCATCACTTCAACCTGCAGCAGGCCATATTGTTCACATACACAGCTCAGACAAAAGAATTAGGTAACTATTTTACAGATAAGGAGGAAAGGCTTGGCAGATGGATATGAGTATCATCACAAAGATTAAGTCCAAAAAGCACAGTTAGGCGGCAGCTGCCAGTTTTACCACTTCCAACTACTCTGACAGGTCTTCTGTATGAGTGGGTTTCTCTGATTAGGGTTTGTTTTTTTTTAAGAGGAAGATTGGCTTCTGTTGGCAGTCTCTGGAAGTTTCCCCCCATCCTATAGAGCAGAGCCAATGAGGGTCAGCTCTGAGGAAAACTTCCTGCTTTTGAACCATTAAGTTACGCCCCTGCGTGAAAACATATTTAAGAAGTTTTTGTGCAGTTAGAAATGGGCAGCCATGGATTAACAACATCACAACACAGACATCAAGGTCAGTGAAGGAGGAGAAGAAGAGAAGGAGGGGGAGGGATCCCATGGAACAGGGAGAGGACTTAAAATTATTCCCTGAATATGTAGTGATGACCATGGTGATTACGAGTTGTCCCCTCGAAGCCCATGGGATCCATTGGGGTGCAAAGACCCCCCTGTTGGAGCAGGAGAAGGCATGAAAGAAGCTGTTACCTTGTGGGAAGCCCCCCAGATGGAGTGGAGGTCCAGCAAAAATTTGCACCCCAGACCCATGGAGGGAGAAGCCCACGCTGAGCAGAAGGCGCCCAAGGTGGAGCAGAGTCTGGCAAAGATTTGTGGCCGACACCCATGAAGGGAGAATCCCATGCCTAAGCAGCCCACAGGAAAGCCCCCTGACACAGAACTGCTACTTAAGTTTTTGGACTTACATCTGCGAATGGCTGACCCAACAACAACTGACCGTAAACCTTCCATTTCCCTGTCCCCCACACCACTGGGGGAAGGAGGGGGCATGGACAGACCGAGGGGTGGTGGTGGAAAGGTATTTCTAACCTGTTTCTTTTTCTTATTTTTAGTTTTAAGTTTGTTAGTAATAAATTTAAGCATTATTCTAAGTTCTGTTTTGCCCGTGGTATTAATCAAAGCTCCTCTTTCAGTTGTTATCTCTAGCCATAAATTCCAAGCTGTTTTTTTTCCCCTTCCCTCCCTCTGGAAGGCTAAGGGTGGCAGGGGGGAGAAGGCCTTGAAGGAGTTTTGCTGGACACCAGGTGTTTATCCAGGGCCAAACCACCACAGTGGTCTAGCTGCTGGAAAAGGCTGGTGAGTTTATTTGTTTGGGTTCTTTTGGTTTTGCCTTTTTTGTTAAGTTCAATATAAAAAGGTTCTCAAAGAAGGCACAGAAAATGTTCCAGCATCTTACATCATACAGGGGCAGCTACGCTTGTTCTGCATTCTTTGGAATATGTCCAAATACAGATGGTCTTAAAGGTCTTTTCCAAATTCTGAGATTCTATGTCAGTTAAACACTTAGTAACCATTTTCTTTGTCTTAAAACCACTCTGTGATGTGTGCAATTTGAATTTCTTGTTATACAGAAGAATCACAGTACTCTCAAAAAAGGCTGCAATACACCTATTAGGTGTATTATGTCTTGAATGCCAACTCAATCTTAAAATAAAATAGACCTTCTTAAAAACAAAAGGGAAAAAAAAAATCCTGCTTTTGGATTTACTATGCATAATAGTCCATCTTCCCGAACTCTCTCATGTGAACACTAATTCAGGTCCCAGCTCTAGTATTGCTAAACTTAACTTCCAACAAATTAGGTTTGGGAACAATGAAATGCAATTAAAATACTGTATGCACTGCAGCAGAAGGAGATAACACTTCATGTATGTGTAGTGGGAAGAAAGAAAGAGAAAATCCTCCCTTGTTATTAAAATCATAAGTCAGGGATCTCAAAAAATATATGTAGGCGCAGAAGAAATTTATGACCAAGATTTTTCTCTCAGTATTTCAACGAGCAATTCAGTGCTGATTGATGACATGGAGAATGCAAACCTGAACATTTGTATAATCAACAGTTGCTACCACCTGAATTCTTCTGTCTTTCTAAGGTGAAAAGTGAATATATGTTTCCAGTTGGTACTTGTTTTGAAAGCATTCTCTGAAACAGTCCTTAATGATTTGGGCATTACACTTTGAAATTTAAGTGTTTCACCTATTTTTCAAGAGTAAAGTTTCAATCAAAAGCCAGAAAACATCTTTATTCAGTGTATTATTGAATCTTCTCCAAGTTGTACTCACTATAAATAATTATTTAACAAAAGTAAATCTCGATTCTTGTACATTTGTTTCTTGTTGTTGGAACTGATTTTGGAGCACAGAACATATGGGTGAGTAAACTGCTTGGCTGTCCTACAAAAGTATAACAGAGATGCAGCCAAGGTTCTGCTCATGCTGTTCGCCATCTCATCAAGCAAAGTAGAGTTTATATAATGCAATACAGACACCACAGGTTTCTTTTTCAAATTTTGTATTCCTAAAAGATTAATGTCTTTTTTTAGGCCTCAGACTTCACTCAGAGTGAACTTCACTCTGTAGGTTCTACTCCAAAAACTTAACTCTAAAATCATATAAAATTAGTAGCCATGAGAAGAAAACCTCTTTTTAAGGCCAAACTTTCTTTAACATTTACCATTAATTTAGGAGATTAGTAATTTCTTTAGGACAGTTTTGGAGGCCTGCTCTTGGCTTTCTGCGTTGACCAATCACTAACCCCTCTCCAGGCACATGTAAGCTAGACAGCAGCAGTATGCACTTCCTTTTTGCTGAATTCCCTTTTTTGTCATGTGAAACCAACCATTCAATTACATTATATATATATCTATATATAAATATGTGTACATCTCTAATTACATAATATATTACAAAAGCCCATAGTGAATGGTCAGGAATTTACTTTGTCCTCTATAAGCTTGAGTACACCTGTTGCCCTGAACAGTGTTCCATCAATTCAAAGACTATGCTGCTTTGATTATTTTGTAGCTGTCCATGACAGCCAGGCAACATTTCAGTATTTGTTCACTTATTTGGCTTTGACAAACAAGCACAACAGCTGAAATGGTACTGTTAATATTTATGCCTCTCCTCTATGTCATGTTGTTTATATGAATGGTCGGGTTTTTTTCTTTATTCAAATCAGAGTAGTACCTGGAGCCCCCAGCTCATTGCAGCCCAGACCAAAACCCACCACATTCTTCACTTTCCTCGCTCAGAGCCCTTATGGCCAATCCAGGTGATACGGAAGTTGGAAATAAAAGAGAAACAAAGTGACTTGCCTAAAAACTTCCTTTTATCCCTCGTCTACACATGCATGGGCATGCAGGTTTTTTTAAAGAGATTAAAGACATCTTACAGAGAAATAAATTGTAAAAGTAAGGAATCAAAGTTCATACTAAATGAGAAAATGGGGAAAGAGTTAAGATTGTGGTTAAGATTGTGTGTAACATTTTAGAGCATGCTCACATTGTTGAAGGCAGACAAGTTGTGTAGGCCCAAATGGAAAATGACAATCAAAGCAAAAACATTTTGAATTTATACAATCTAACTAAAAAAAAAAAAAAAAAGGGCCAGGTAATACCAAGATTTGATTTTAAGCATCTGAGAGCTCATGTGCTTGGAAGGAAATATTTGGTTCCACTGGGAGTTTGGCCAAATTTTCTTCCTTCTTTCCAGAAGTACAATTTCTATTCTCATACCAGAGAGGAAATTAACATAAAAATAACCTCTGATTTAAACATGGTCCTATACTACTTTGGAGACTAACAAGCATACAGATAATTTGCATCTAAGAGAAAAAGAACTTTATTGCAGACTATTTGGAAAAAGACACTAGTGATCGTTAGAAAATGTTCCAAATGCCCCAACAATGGTCAACCAGAGTAGAACTGTGAAGAAAAATAAGAGAGAGATGGTGAGAATTTCAATAAATTTCCTGTGTGATACTTACAGCCATTTTGATGGGCTATGCTTTTGTTGCATACACACGTGTATGCCAGATATAGGTAGAAACACACATACTATACTGTGCAAACCACAACTTTCTGACAGGCATTTTCACTAATCTAAATGCACTTAGGCATATTTTTATGTGGTCATGTAATTTTCTTCCTGAGAATCTGTCGGCTTGGAAAAGCCATTATTCAAAAATCATATCTCTTGTAATAGATATTCACCCAAATGAAATGTTCTATGTTTATGGCAACATAAAAATGCCACATACAAGTTGCTTCATAACTACCACAAAGGCATCAGTCAGTGCATGTATACACACTTAGGAAAGAATCAAACTAAGTGCAAATACACATAATGATTGTTCTTCTTCTCAGTTTGCGCAGTTGACAATTCAACCTGTTCATTAACAGACATTCCAATATAAAAAAAAACTTACTTTCTTATGTTGAGGCTTTATTTATTTCATGACAGTTCTGTCTGAAATAGAAACTGGCCCTAAAGATTTACATCGTAGGTTCACACACGTGCACACTCACACAAACACATATGCACAATATCTAGTAGAAGAGAGGGTTGCAGCATCACTACCATCAATGGCCAGTGTAGATGGAGGAAACACCATAATAAATGAGGAGATGTAGTAAGAGTGAAGCTATATAAGGACTGAAAGAAGACAATAACTCTCTGTGTAATGTGATTGACAAAGGAGCTAATATAGTTATCTAAGAAAGGAATTTACTTATATAGCTTGAGTCTTCCTTTCTGATCATTTTTCTGCACAGACATGGACAACTACACAAAAAGTAGAGTATCTCTAATGTGACAGAGAAGGTGGTACTGGACTGCTTTCCATTTTTCCTTCTCCTACTGTCTTATGTAGTTTTATGTAGTTGAAAATAATTTTAGACTAAAAGCAGATTGTAATTAGCGTAGAGAGATATAATAACAACAATTCAGTCTATATTAAAGAACAGGAAAAAGTTGAGTAAATTTAATTTAAAAGTAGAATTAACAAAGACCAGTGATGAGAAAAAGAAGAAATTTTTGCTTAGCAGTCTTAATTTGGTGAAAGTTTGCAGATAACACACAGTTATTGCATTTGCCTATTTGACATAGATACTGGTGGCTTGTAATGTACATATGAAGTAAATTAATGAATGAAAAACTGTAGGTTGAAGCTGCATCTGAGCAGAAGAGGGATGACAGCATCTAGCAGAGGAAAGCATATGGAAAAGTTCACATACAAATTGAGTGTCATTCTGTGACAGCACAGAAATAGTTGAGCTAGTAGGAGTTTGCAAGTCTTTTTGAAATCCATGCTGACACAAGACCCTTAGAAAAAGTATTCAGCATTGGTGATAGTACTTCTAGATGTCTAGAGTAGCCTACTAGATTAACGTACTTTCGTTTTGCCTTTCAAACGTAAAGGAACTTTTTTTGGATACGTAGCATAACTCATAATCTATTAGAAAGAAACAGGAATAATAATAAAGACCAGACAAAAACTCATGGTGAGCCTAAAGATCTTTAAGCAGAAGGGATATATGATCAACAAGAAAATTCAGAATTACCTAAACCATGTACCGAGCATAAGGAGAAAGGGACGGAGATGAAAGAGGATCAGGGTAAACAGTGATGTAAGATATAGTCACAGTACAGAAACAGTAGTCATAGTGAAAGCAAAAATAGCAACTGCATTATAAGAGAAAAGGAGCCTGGAGAAAGGGGACACACAGAGCCTGAGCCTGGAAGAGACTACAGGACTTCACTTTTGGCAGAGTCCTGAAGGAGTTTTTACAGAGGGATCCTTCACATCAATGGGTACTTTGAGCTGGAACATGAAAGAGAAAGAATGTCTTATATATGCTCCCATTTTTTTTGGGGGGAATGGTATTTGTAACTGTAAGGTGCTCCTGTAGAATTATAGCAAAAAAACCCTACCTCAGAATCAGATCTTGAAAATTTAACATTACAAACTGAAATAGATATGAAAAATGCAAAAAATTATCTATCAAAACCAGAAGATGTTTTTTTACTTATACTCTATAAAAAATTTCCCAATACAGCAATAGCGTTTTCCTTTTTTTGAAAAGTATCTTAACAAGTCAAAGAGGTAACCCACAGAGCCAATACCTTAGTTGCCTGGAAGACCAGAAACATTGCACTGATTTTGCAGGAGAAAAAAGCTGGAATTGAATGGAAATATCAGAACAGAGGAGATGACTATATGTAGTCACTCAACTCATTCACAGAGAAGAAACCAAGATCACACAGTGCCTCATATTTCCTTCCAAGTCAACCCTGTATAACAAGAATTACAACAATGCAGACTGCACACAGCAAAATAAAAGCCCATAAGCATTCAAGAAGGACAGGAAGAGTGACCTGATGCATGAGCAACAGGTTGGTTTTTGTGTTGTAAATAAATAGAGTGAAATTCAGCACGAATGGACAAGGAGCCAGACAGATGAGTTCAAATCAAAGATACACATAAACACTGCTGGAAACCATTTCTATTCTTAGATGGGCTTTCCCCTAATTAGAGATGTAATGTCACTAAATGATGCAGGGATGTAAAACCTGCAAAGGTGGTGCTGAGCGAGGCGGAAGAATATCCTTTTCTTCCTCCTTGGTTCATGTCTGCAGCTCATTTACATTTACGTAGGTACGTTTCATCAGAACCAAGTCTCCTGAATACTTCAAATCTTTTTATGATGGTGCTTACATCCATAGTTTTCATATGTCTTCTGTTTTAAAGGGTTTTAGTTCCAATAGACCAAAAATGATTTTCCTCTGGAGTTTGATGACCCCTCACTTTTATTGATGCAGTTTCCTTTGTGAGACGAAGTAACAAAACAAGCAGTTCATAAGGTTAATTGGTTAATTTGGGAATTAGAGTGCAAAGCCTAAAGAAAGATATAAGAATATTTTACCTCTTTACTAAGCTATTTTATGCATTTATTATAGAATGCATAGTTTGGACACACCAGGTGACAGCTGTTTGATGTCAGAAGATACCAAACACTCAGTTTGTTGGATGAAAACAAGAACCTGTTGTAATGCTAAGTCAACTTTCGCAGCTGTGTCTTGTAGACACCATGAGTAGCAGTTGATCAACCAACTGAATTAAAGCTTACAGGGAAGTGGAAGTATCATTTAGGTTCTGTATGTTCTCACAAGTAATTCACCTGCTATTGCTGCCACTAAGATTCTGGCCTAAACTCCTATTCTGAAGGCCAAAAGCAAATACTGCAGACTTCTTTCTTACTGATTTTGCTCTCAAATGATGGTTGAGTAAAGGTCAGAGTTTGGAGAGATTTTCTGTATCAACTGCTGACTTTCTTAAGACCTTTATGTGGAAGGTGGTACCTTATTTTCCTTGAAAAAAGGCCTTGGCAGATTCTTTTAAACTATGGGTTACTCTGTTCTTTCTTTCATCTACCAGTCTACTTGAAGATCATCACATGTACAGAAGAGCTTGTCTCTGACACATTTTTTTTCAGAAACTTGTTAGTGAAAGCTATCACTGGATGCAATTTTTCGTGAGTTTTTCGAACTCCATCTTAAAACTAGTTTGGATTTGTGTGTCTGCCTCTTTCCCTTTCAGTGCTCCAAGAGGTGATGGTTCACTGTCTCTCAGTCACACCTTTCAAAAGGAAGTCAAGCTCTATTGAGGGTGGTGAAGTACTTGACATTAAATGGTTTAGTATAACTTTTTATGACTCAGAGCTCCTGATAAATATGATTTATTAGGTATAAAAGCTCTTTACTAGGTCAGATATCTTGACTGAAGAGACATTTCATTATAGAGGATCACTCATATTTAGCAACTGTAATAGGAATGGAGCAATGCTTTTATCATAGTGGTCTAAATCTGACTTGCACCACTACTGTTCTCCTCTTCAGCCTGAGTTAATTGTCAGCTGAACAATGAAGGTACCTGGGACTAATTTATTTAGGAATATGTTCCATCTGTAAAGCCTACGCTAATGGAGTACAAGAGGGCATGACTAAAGGATTCAGGTATAAAGTTTAGGAGCCTAGATAATTACTTTCAGAAAATATGATCAGCCCAACATGTCAACTTACACAAAAACAGAACTATTGAACCTTTTGAAAAAGGAGTATTGTGTTCACAAAACTTAACAGGCCAAATTCTATTCACCTTAACTGTGGAATAACAGAGTCAAAAGAGTTCTCTCTCTCATTGCAACACACAGAAGAAAATACATTCTGAACAATTTAGATCAAAAGATCTGACACTTTTATAGCTATAACCACAGCTACCTACATTGAACTAGGACTATTACAGATATCTTGAGAACATTTATGCAAGAACTGTCCAAACAAGGAAACGGTAACATTACAACTCTAATTACTATTTTGGTACAAATAGTTAGGCACAGTACTTACAACCCTTGCTTTTCATTTTGACAAGACATTGTGGGAAAAGCTACTGTTGGAATCAGTGAGTTTCACATGGGAGCTGACCTCTGAATATTTAAGCTCTGAAGAAAAGGAATAAATGGATTGAAGGCTGGGCATATGTTGTATGGCTGCTGATCTAGATTAAGAACACTTGTGTTCTAGATATTCTTTTGTACTATAAAACTTATTTACAATTTTGCATCCAACGGAGCTATTAAGAAGGATTAAGTGCATTAATAGAATACCTAAATCTGTGCTCTTCTAAATAAAATTAAGCAAATAAATTGTATTTGTATTTAACTCCACAGATTAATGTAATTAAAAACCTTTCCATGACAATTTGAAACATGTTGCCCAATTGTCCTCATATAAAAAACTGCTATATTTTTATTATTGTTACACAAGGAGAAATCTCTGTTGTGGCAAAAGATCTTTCACTGAGATCTGCTTAACCTTTCTGTTACTTGGCTTTATTACATTGACTATCTAGTTTTATTAAATTTGCAAATAGTTGTTTGTCATCATCCTGGGAAAGTAAGTGCCTATAATTTGCAAGTATGTTGGTCAAAAATAGACCAGTTAGTTGTTCTTGGCTGACACATTGTCAAGGCACACAATGAATTCCTCCCTCCTCTCTCTTTCTCTCTCTCTCTCTCTCTCACACACACACATACACACACTTCTTTCTGTCTCACATACACACACTTCTAAATGTATCCAGTAGAGTAAAATATTCACAATAAAACTGGAAGCAACGGAGAAGAACCCCAGTCGACATCCCATCTGTTCCCTTGAATTAAATTTAGAATTCATATGTAATATAGACATTTCTGTCTGAATATCATAAAGCCCTGACACATTCAGGCTTTCATTAAAAAGCTCTGAGATGTGACTTGAATAACAATCTGTCTTAGCTAATTAGTATTTTCAGTTTAGCATATTCACTTTCAGACGTATTGCTGTTTGCACATGGTAATTTAGGTAAACAGAGCCCATCCACAGCTGCATCAATTAACACTGCTAATCAAAACTGAATTCAGGTAATTAGGCACATTTATGCAAAAAGTGTGTAATTTGTGGGGAAAGCTCAATTCTTCAGTAATATTTCAATAAGTAGGAGTCTCTTTTTGCAAATAAGGCAAGGAAATAATGGTAAATCAGCTCTAACATATACATGATACATACTCAGTGACAAATATCTAAATTAAATCTCACTAAGTGGTCTGTATTTTCAGCAATTGGACAATAACTTTTTCATATGGATGTTTTTCTCAGTGTTTCTATATGGAAGAGTGGATTCATTTCTGATGAAAGTTTTAGTGATTTCAAAAGTTAATATTTCCTCAAGCAGGTTTTTGAACTGTTGAACATGATGGTCCAACTTATTCTCATTTTCAGTCAGACAAATTATAATGAAAATGCCCTCACTTAATTTTCAATTTAATTTCTTTAAAGAAGGCATATTTTCATTTATTTTAAAGAAAGGCTTCTAGACTTTTCTACCACCACGCATTTCAAGAATGTAAAGTAGTAAATGCTTCAAAAATATTCCGCCTTGACCTACAAAGTTTCACATCCTTTTCCCTTTCCCTCACCCACACCAAAATTTGAAAACCTTCAAAAACCACAAAAAAATCCCCTCAAACTCAAAGACTTAAGCAGTATAAGAAACTGTACATTCATAGAAGAATTTTCATTTCTATTGAAAGGGAAAGAAGGAATGCTCATTGTAACATTATATTCCAAGAGTTTTCATATGCAGCTATTCAAGTTACTCAAATTCAATTATCTGTTATGCATACTTTCAGAAAACTACACAAGTCTGATGGACAAAAAATGCAATTATCAACTTGCAGCTAATTTTCCATGATAAAAAGGAATACCTAGGCAATTACTGATTTTTGACAGAAGCCTAAAATGAATCTGCTATTTTTGTATCTTCTCTCTGATTTGAGGGTAACTTTGTGGGAGGCATACATAATGAATTTTTATTATGTGCAAATCTGCAACATGAAATATGTAGCTTTTGCTAAAAACATCATCACAAAGGAAAACATTCTTTACGACATTAAGGTCTAACTCTATATAGATATTGAAATTGCAGTGTGTTTTACAATCATATATAATATAGTGCATATATCACCATTCAGAAAGTTTTCTCTATATAGAAAATGGTGTTGTGTTCCACTACAAAAATATATGAAAAATGCTTAAAATATACCGAAGTTAAAATGGTCTTAAACCTTTGATTTTCATTTACTTACTGGCAGAGTACCAAATTGAAAGAATATTGACAAAAGAGTTCAAAAGTAAAATGAAGCCTGTGGAAGGAGTAAAATTTTGAAGTATTTCCTATTCAAATAATCACAAGGACTACTGCTATTGTTAGAATGCTGGACAAGATAATTTCTCAAGAATTATCAGACCAACTTAAAAGTATATGCAGTTCACTATGTCATTGTCACTGGGGGCACTGGTGAAGGGAAACAACATTATAACTTCACCTTTTCTCCATTCTTCTCTTGCAAGAGAGAAACACTCACCTACATGTCATATCGCATGCCAAGCAGCTGTCCAATCTCTCATGTGACTTATTAACATTGACATACAGTGAAGATTGTCAAAACAGTCTTATGTGACCTGTCTCTGAAAGAACTTGCCCTACTTGACAAATGCTTTTTCAAAAGAGCAAAACAGAAGGTGTAATGACTAACAGTGTTTATTTTAGATGTTATAGTCCGTAGGAAGTGAGTACAGTGACAACATCCTAGCACCCCGCTCCTCCGCCTCCCACATTGCTAGTACATTTTTTGCCTGAAGTAGTCAGATATAGTAAGTATTCCAACAGGCTTTCCAGACAGACTTTCCAGAAATGTTTTACTACACTGCCCTGTCTGTTCTGCCTGACTACATCACTAAATATAAGCAGACACAGTTAGGAGGATCTCTTCACTAAACACACATATATACAGTGTAAGTTACTACTTAATTATGAGTTTTCCTGATGCATCACCCATTTGAAAATGTTATGTTGTGCTAGAGTATCATTATTTCATGCAATTTGGAAGGGATTTCTGGTGTTGAGGTTTAATAAATGTATGGTTGTTTCAGCTGATAACAAACATAATGGGTATCTCAAAAAAGAAAATGTTATATATGAAAGTTGGCTGGTACAATAGGTGTTTCTCATATATGCAGCTCCATAATTTTTCCTCACCTGTATTGCTTTACTATAAAATATGGGAAAGGATTGAGGCATCATGCAACTAAAAAAAAACAAACAAAAAAAACCAATATTGGATGCTACATACCTACTATTATTACATAAATTATGATGAATCTGTATGACTAAAAAGAATCTATAAATATTGCTTTCCTCAATTTAAAGAAAATTTTCATCTTACTCAAGCACTCAAGAGAATTCCAGAATTATAAGCAAAACAATAAATATTTAAAGTTCATTTATTTTCACCATAGAGCATGCAAATCATTATTCGTAACATAAAAACTGTTGAAATGTTTCATGTCCCCAGTATTCATAGGGTTAACTCAAGGACATGCAAAAATTTCTAGTTTGAGAAAAGTAAATCAAGAGCCAAAAGCCAACAATTAGTACTCTACACTTTACATGAGGAATAAAAGCTCAATAATTTACAAACGTTGAAGGAAGTGCTAGTTCCATAATTAAAAATCAGGCAGAGATCCTTTTGGCAAATGGATCTCTTTGTTAAACATCCCACTAATCCAAGCCTGAAGGTATAATTCAGTACCCTGGAGGATCCCCTCTATACTTTTGCCAGCTGTTCCCATTTAGGTCACTCCTCCACAAGTTTAGCTTTTATCTATTCCTCACTTTCTTCATTGGGTCCCAGAAGCAGCAACCCGTCCCTCTGAAGGCTGTTTAAAGTGTAAATGAAAAGACGAGACAGAAGTGAGCTGCTACCTCAGGGTCCTCAATTTCTGAACTGCAATTCCTTGGACTTCCCTACCTTGACAGATGCAATATGAAATCTTCCTTGATGAAAAGTGAGGAGAAAAACTGAATATGGAATGCAGACAGCTCATTCATTATAATTTTAATGCCTTGCAGCTGCATGAAAGAATAGGAAATTTTACTAGGCAGAAAGTCCACTCAAGACCAAACAATTGCAGTAGCCCTTCTGTCCTTCAGCCCAATTCCCAGCACTACTGCTGCTTACTGCTGCTTACTGCTGCTAGCATGCAAGGAAAAGCCTCCTAAGAGCCATTTTATTTCTTTTCAGGTGGACAGGGATAGGTAGACTCTGGGAGAGGAATGAAACAGAAAGAAAAAGAAAGGAAAAATAAGAATTAAAAATAAAAAAAAAAGGAAAAAAAAATCATGGTAGGGTGATCTAGCACAGTGTGTGCCAAGGACCATGGAGAGTCCTGGGTGCAGAGCTTACCCACCTGCCTCACTCCTCTGGACTGGCAGGCGGAGGAAAGAGACAATAATGCTTCAAGGGCTTGTTTATGCAAGTTAAACTAACTTCAAGTAGCTAAACTGCTTCTAATTTACCACTATTTTCGTGGGTTTAGCAAATACATAATTTCTTAGAAAAAAACAATAAAAATGTATGAACTGGATCCATTTATAATGGTTCTAGTCAGTGTAAATTTAAGTCCTCAGAGAGTCACTATAGTCCTCCAGAACTACTTTTAGACAGTATGCTGTTTTGTAGCAACACACTCATCTCCTACTCTGGGAAAATTAAGTGTAATTCATTATAAAACAAACCACTGCCCCGACATTAATTTGTCTGATTAAAAAAATAAATAAATAAAGAGCAAGGCAGATACTCTGGGAGGGATTTATAAGTGTTCAACTTTAAATGAAAAATTTATAAAGAAATGCAGCAAGCATATTGCTGGGGTCTTTCTAATTTAATATTAAGTAATAATGTTTACACACAGAAATACCAACTGTAATGTGAATCATAATTATAAAATCTATTGGAAATCTACTTTCTCGGTGTTCAAATGCTCTTCAGTAATGCAGCCACTGTGACTCTGATGACCATCTGAATGACTTTACGCATGGAAGTAATCCCACAGGTTTTAGACAGCTGCTAAGATAGTGTCCTGATTCTACACATCCAGCATGTTGTACTGGCTCCAACCTAGGAAACCACTTGTTCACATCTGTGGGAAGGATGGCAATCACAACCCTGAAGCAGTGCAGCAATTTGAACACTTGCTCTCGACTTGCACTTGAGAAAGTGCTCTGTCAGTCAAAAAGTGCAATTTTGCAAGCTCTTGTATTTGACTTTTAAGGATTAGGGAAAAGGAAAAAAACAACTAAAAGAATAACATACATGCAACTTGTTTCTAATTCTACGACGGCTCGCAGAGGTAAACAACCCGGCTCCAACAAATTGCCTTGTGAGACCGGACAGGGACGCTCACCTATGTGACGCTGCCTGCCCGTACACTCATGAGCTGGCTCAAAATCTACACTCACAGATAAAGAATATCCACAGTGACTTGCACTGCTTACCTTGCTGACCTGCTTCCACGCACTCCTGCCGACATTCCTGTGTGTGAAGGTTCATTGCAGGCAGCTGCTCCCCAGTTCAGCATCCCCATGGCACGGCCGCTCCGGCGGGAACAAGCAGAGCAACGGTGAGTTGCCACGGGTCAGTTCTAGCACAGCCCAGTGCGCTGTCTGCAATCACATCTCACTGAGTGCAAAAGGAAAATTAAAATATTTTTTTTTCTCTTACACTTAGAACAGTATGCTTTGTCATTTGTGTTTGCATTTAAATTGGACAGAATAATTTACTACTGGCTTTTAATTTCAGAAGGGTTAATCATCTCAGCAAAGGTCAATCAAACTTTAATCTCCAATAAAATTGCAGTAGCTTCAGTCACCTGCAGGACATTTATTATATTCTTATTTTCATGCAAAAGAATGCATCACTAATCCTCTAATTCTTTATATTAGCACATTTGCCATTAACATTTTACTAAAATTATTAATTCCTATGAAACTATTACAAGTGCTCATTTCTACACATCTCAGAAGATAATCCTGTTAAGAACCAGCCACATCTACTGTGACATTGCTTTAGTTGTCTGCTCTAATCCTCACAAGCGTTTGATACTCCAACTGAGTTCTAACAATGCACGGAGTCTCAATTACACAAAATATTATAGGGTTTAGTTTAGAACAACAATATACTGTTTTAGTGACTTAAGCTTCCCTATTGTCTGCAATCATAATACTAATCTATTTTGCCACTCTTCACAACGTTTCCTATTCAAAACAAAATATAGATTTTTATTTTGCTTAGCAGCTGTTTGAAAAGCAGATTTACAAGGATAAGTTAAAACCTACAATCCACTACCAAGGATAGGAATAATAATGATGATAGGAATATGTTTATGGCCTGCGAAGTAGTATTTTCTTACAAGAGAGAAGGCTGTTTTGTGGCATAGCCCATTAACAAATAAAGAAATTTTAAAAACCCACCAAAACTTGGTTCTTTCAATGTGGTCTGCTAATTAAGAACAATTTATCTGCTACTACATTGACTGAGAACTGAAAAATCTCCCTGAAAAATTCAAGTCAGGATTAGTTTTAAATTACCATTGCAATTATATCAGCTCAAAGCTAGAAAATTATTTATTCTAAACAGATAATTATCAAAGAGCACACCCCTAAAAAAACATCCGTTTCAGGTAAACATCAGCTATGTTAGCTACACAACAATATATTCCTTCAAAAATGTACTGTAACAATTCCATCTGAATGTTCAGAACTAGTTTATCTGTAAAGATACGGAGAAAAGCAACAGAAAACTCAGAGAGAACTCATTACGGAACTGAAACACAATGCAAACAATTCATTTCCCGAATTTTAGAAACTGCTACCAAAAAGTCAAAATCACTAGGGAAGAAAAAAACTAATACCACCAGAATAAATGGGTCTCCCTTATCCTCCTACCATGGCCATATCAGCTTCTGCGAGAAAGAAATCTCACGTCTATTTAAAATGGATTTTTTACCCATAATAACATTTTGACATACCGTAATGTAAATAAACTGTTCTCTCCCATCCCAATATTTCCTTCTGTGTCTCTCTGTCTCTCTCTGTCTCCGTCTCTCTCCTCTTTTTGTTTTAATATATGGCACACAGACAGACACACGCCCCCGTCACTGTCAATATGCACACTCATTAGCAATATGTCAGGCTGGCATTTTCAACACACTCCAGAGCATAACTGAACTACCACACAGTGCACACACACATGTAAAAATACAATTACACAGAAAAAGACCTCAGTGGAATAATTTTTAACTTGGAAAACTAGGTAAACCTACAAAAGGAGCAAGTGAGATTCTCAGGCAGTATTTTGCAAAGGTTCTGTGAAGTGAATCTCCAGCTAACAGCACCAATGCTGCCCTCCTTTCACACACAAACACACTGACAAATATACCTATATGAAAGAGTGCATATTAGCAAGACATTCTAACACTTAATTGCAGACACAAGAATATAGTTTTTTCCCTGTTGTCGGGTGTTTTCATGCCTTTTAATTTACATTCTAACTTGAAGTAATGTATGGAAAGAAATATTGCAAAATGTAAACCCAAACTGAACTGTGAGTTCCTAGAACACAGACTGTCAACAGCATTTGTAGTCCTTCTAACTGAGAAAATTAGCAATGAAAACAACCACATTCATATTTTTTGCAAAAAGCATCTGGAGAAATACTAAAGACCACTTAAAAAGGATGAGTAGCACTGTACTACAGTCTTGATTATTCACCTTTTGATGCATTGACAAAACATATTCTAGATTGCTATTGCAACTGCTTTAAAATACAACGGAATAGCTTCACGTGGCAACCTGAAAGGAAAGGTATCATCAAAGGACCACGTATTTCATTTTCCAAGAGAACCAACAGTGAAGAAATGTATAGGGAAAGAAACATACCTTCAGTTATCCTAGTGAAAGACTTTTCAGCACATCTACATAGTCCTGCGGCTCCACCAGTACAAAAGTCAACACTGCAGCGCTTCTGATCTCTGTGACAATGGCATCATACTGCCAGCAATTTTTTCGATTAAACTTCTCAGACATGGTAGCAACTTTGTTAATTATGATATTAGCCAGCTGGCGGGTACAATCAATCATCCACTGTAAGAAAGCCAGACAAAGAGACATCTAATCATTGCAACCAGAGGAGATAAATTTTGTTCCTTTCTTATACGTGTCACAGATTCTATCCCTCCTGACCCTCTACACAGCCATCGACTGTCAAATTTAGATTCAGCAAGCTCCCAGCTTTTCTTTATCCCTGCCTTAGATCTGAAACTCCTGGTTATCAGGAAGACAAGCGTCACCAGCTGTCTCAGAACAGGAAGGCAATCAGGTGAATAGTACTTATTATCTCTCATTGCCTTCTGAGGAGCAACAAGATTGATTTTGGACCAACAACGCATCCAGATCTCAGGCACAGCTACTACACTGTCAAGTCTAGAATGCAGTGCATTTAGTGACCTAAACCTTTGTTAATACTCCATACCAAAAGTCTGAGGGCTGCTTTTTGTTTGTTTGTTTGTTTGTTTGGGGTTAGGTTTGCTGGGGTTTTCCCCTTTTATTTTTTCTCTAAGAAAAGTCTTAAAATATTTTTTTCTTCACAGCTGCATTGGATATTCTCTTATTCCAGGCCTCCTTCCCCCCACCTCAGAAAACCCAGGCAAGCAGACCACACCATTACTCAGGGGACTCTGTTTCACAGTTGGATAGTCTTAATTGGGCCCACAGAAGCAGTTAGCTACCATTAAAGGCTTCTCTGTATACATCTTCCTCCCAACTAGTCTGATTGTACATAAAACCCCACTAGTGAAGCCTATGCTTTGAGAAGGTTAAACACGCAAATACATTATAAGCACAAAATATAAAAGCATCCTAACAGAATTCAAGCTGATAGTGAATTTCAGCATTGCTCTAGAAAAGAAGAATATATATGGGCTTTTCATTTACAGCATTGGCCAATCATGAGCTCTTACTCTAAGACCACTTTATATAAACCAAATACATTGCAAAGTACTGGAAGGTAGCTCATATGAAGTAGAAACAAAGATTACAACAGAATAAAACCTATCACAGTAATGCATTCTGGTACAAAATACCCCATCAACTAGCTTGCTATGTTCCAAAATGCCCGCCGACAGTTCCATTTAACAAAACAAAACAGAGTACATTAGTCAATTAATACAAATTTATAAGGATATGCAAAAATTTTTATGACCATTTTTAGATTTATAGTACATTGGCAGCCCTGGCACTTGGAACAAAGACTGCTTTTCAGAAAATGTGATCTTATGTTTATTTCATCTTAACTGAAATCTAGTTTAAGATGATATCCAGTAATACTGCCTCTATCATGAAGAAGATGCTCTCGACTTTACAGCATAAAATTACCTCTGTTTTTAGTAAAACTTTGCAAACAATACGTTCTTTTCTTGAAAGATTTCACATGCAATTCAGCAAAAATTTGCACATTTTCTTGAAATCCAAACAGAAAATATCAACAGTTAGAAAACTGAAGCTTGTGAAAGTAACAATTACACCCCGACCTCAGTCCCTTGAAATTACAGTGTTGCCAGAACCTTCTTTGCCTTTCAGAAGTCAAATTTTGTTTTATGCAACTTTCTCATTTGGAAAGTTTATGAGTTTATACAGAAATGGTTAGGGCGTTCATAATGAATTATTAAACACAACTAATTGCTTTCTGATATTTATTGGAAAGGATAAGGACAAGAAAATAAATTACATCCTCAAATGTAATGTCATCATTTCATTCATTCTGGATGACTGATGAAGTATTTACCCAGCTTCTCAGGCAGATATTGAAGATTAAACCAGTTCCGCTTTGTGACCTATATCTAAATTGTTAACAAATTGAGATCTGGCTCAAGTACCTCCACAACTCTGTCACCTTTGCACTGTCAGACCCACTCAGTCCTAGCCCAAATAAAATTATTAATTCACTTCATTGAAATACCTACTGCCAAAAGGATTTTACTCAGAAGTTAAGGAAGCCCTTTGTGAACTATTTGTTCTCAATTCTATTGTTGTACTCAAATCAGATGTTGCTTTCTTTAGACAGCCGTTAAATATGAAGAAGTAATCTTGATCCTATCACAGAGTTTTAATGCAAGAGGGAATAACTGAGCATTGCAGATAAACAAGGGACTTGGGATGAACACAAAAATAGGAGGCTGCCATATCTACGGGTTCAATATTTCTGAAAGGTGAATCAAAAGCATCAGATACATAAGGCTATCCATAGCGGTATATCCAGTCAGCCACCAACATGACTAGGTTTCTAAGCTGGCAGAAGAAATCTGAGCTGGCAAAACTGGAAAACAAAAAGAATGGTCTCTGGCAGATATAGACTGATCTGACAGGTTATTAAGAGAAGCATGAAAGAGGGATCAAACTTGGCATGCCAGTAGCATTTTTATCCATTTTCAATCATTAGATCAGGTTTTCCTGTTATTCACATGTTTTTCTTTTTCATTACTTTAGAGTTCACTGTGTAAAATATGGAATTAACTTCACCCTTAGCTATTATAAATGAGGCAACTAGGCTGCTCACTATGCTCTCTTCTGTCATCACTAGGATGAAGGACAGCATGACAGGAATCTGTTGAGCATGAATTATTATACCTATTTCTTTACTTGGCTACTGGTTGAATGACTTGCACACTGGATGTACTGTCTCTCAGCTAGCTGGTCTGAATTCAGTTTTAACTCTACTTGGAGCAGGAGGCTGGACTAGTCAACTTCTGAGTGTCTCTTCCAATCTGAATTGTTCTATTTGTCTATGAAATGGCTAAGACAAAAGCAATAAAAATAGTAAAATTCACGAGATTATCTAAATTATAGGAATTACATATGCAATTTTTTCAGGAGGACAGGGCAAATCCTCTGAGTGTTTTTGGCCCCTAGCAAACATTTTGAAAAAGCAGCATTTTTCAGTTTGGGTTTTTTTTTCCTTTCCATTAAGGCAAAAATATTAGAATCACCAAATCCTCTGTATAATAAGAGGTTCAGAGAAAAGGAAACCTGTCAAGGGGAATACACAAAGAAAGTCCACAAAGACCTCCACGAAAGCAACTAGACAACATACCCGATATAGGAGGAGAAAAGGAAATTGAGTGGCAAAGGAAGAGTAAACTCAGGGTCAGGAAAAAGTGAAATGTCCTTAGAAAGGAGGGAGATGCAGCAAATGATCAGCCCTGGTTAACTAAAAGTATATGGAGTTTGAAAAACAAAAACACAAGTCATGACCCTAATAATGGTGGTACAGGCTCAAAGGAGGGGTTTATTTTGGTAAAGACAAGATTACTACAGGATTTCCATGGTATTTGCTATATTCCTAGAACACAGAAAGTTGCAAAGAAAAGCAAAAAACAGAAACCACACAGACACAAAATCCCAGCCCAGAAGGAAGTATAGAAAATACTAGGATCCATTATCTAAAGAAAAAAAAATTGCTAAATATATTCATTAATAGTCACAATACTACTTCACAATTCCAGACTGACATAAACCCTTTTAGTTTTAGTTATGTATACCTATTCATAAGCTTAACCTTAAAAATTCCTGTCTAATAAACCTTCCATTTGTACTCTCATAAATCCTGTAAATTTTCCACTCAGTACCTTATTATCAAAAATTAAGTGAAATTAAGCAATAATATATGTAAATTATACGTTTAAAATAATGAACAATGTAATGAAAGGAACACTCTTTACATTGCAATCTAGTGGGCTTTTAAATTAACTTTTAATGCTCAGAGGCTGCCAATTAATAAAGAGCCTACATGTTTGACTGCACTACAACACACAAACTAGGAAAAGCAAAAATGCAACAGGAGGGCACAAAGCCAATGCAAGATGATGCACAGATACCAGTCCACAGGTTTAGGGGAACACATGTAGCAGAGTCAAGGTCTAAGGAGCAACATCTGTCTTCAGTGAACCTCTTCCTGAAATCAGAAGCTTTGAAGCCTCAGTGATACACTGACCACCTCACTCACTGATTCCCCTCTCACTCCAAGAAAGAACATATGTAACTGTAGACAGAGAGCTTATGGTATAGTTTCTCATTTTGGCACATCATATGCATCTAAAATAGTCATGGATATTTTTTTCTTTTTAATTTTATTTTCAGCACTGCAAATCAAGAGTTAGCCTGCATCACAAACTGCACGTATATTCCACTGAAAAGAATTAAATAATAAAATTTCACAGTGCAGAACAATGTCTGTAAAGGTCACACATAACTTCTCGAGGGGGAAATGCCATGAGGCAGATGTGAAGAGGCCACATGTTGTGTCAATCCTTAGCACAGAATGAACAGAAGTAAAATATTAATGCACTGCAAGAAAAAAAAAATTGTGCCTATATTCTAGGAACCAACAAAGAAAGAAAAAAGGGAAACATACCATTTCTCCCCCTGGATCATGATAAACAGGTCCAGTTTCATCCCACTTTAATATTGTGAGTAGATGTGAAATAAAGGACTTTTTTCTGTTCTGCTATGACCACATGCAGATGAGCCTGAAAGCTGCATATTGTTTTTCCTTGCCACTCCCTTTATCTTGCACCAGAGCTCTGCTATTCTCTTACCTACACCAGCAGTCAGACAATCCTCTTCTTAAACTGACCAGTAAGAATATATACACTGGCTCAAACCAGCATTCTGCCTTTGACAATGTCAGGTAGCAGGTGCCCAGAAAAAAAATGTAAGGGCAAACAAGGAGCAATTTCTTTCCTGATGTATGCTCCCAACTTCTGCCCAGACATGGCACGGAAGTTAACAATGTCAGGATGGCTTAATGCAACACATTTGACAAGAATTTCGATACTGTTATCCTGTGTAACAGAATAACAATAATCAGTACCAAGAGTGTGCAGTTAAATAACTGACAATACCTCTGAAAAGCAGGAAGGCTCATGTGAACAAGAAACTAGGTCTGAGCTGAAATCTACAAAAAATAATTCTATTTTAAATAATTTGCCTACTTTTTAAAAAGGCAAATAATTAATTAACATTCAGACTAACAATTCTGGATTGGGGGGTTGTATAATTCTGTAAAGATGGGACAATAGAAAACTTGCATTGTGTTACTGGACAGATATTTTTGATGTATAAAGCACTTTCTCAGAGAGTCCCTCACTAGGTCAAGTGAGCACCATGGCTCCAGGAGTTCACCCATAGTTCTTCCCTAAATGCAAGGTTTGCACTATTTTACAGGAACTTCATTCCCAATTTTGTGGTTAAAATACCTACTCTACAGCCTGAAGGCATCCCCTGTGCAAAAGTTCTCACCTGTAATAAATGGGAACTGGAATGGCAGACCTAAACACACATAGAGCAAAATAACAACTGAATTAAACAAGTGCTTGTTCTGGAGACAGCAAACACAAAATATGTTGGAGAAAACATAATGCCATGTTACAGCAACACGATATCTTAGAACTATATAGTACTTACATTTAATGTGTCATTTTATATTTTTCCCCCAAAATAAAAATTGCACTTATACCCGATGCAGTCTCATAAAATTATCTATTTTATCTGAATAAAATTGAAACATGTAAAACACTAATAATGTGGCAGAAACAAACTCTGGTACATGATTCATTAGAAAGGTTGTAACTTCAATGATCCAATCAAAGTGACATAAGCTAAAACACCCAGCTGACAGGAAAATTACAAAAAATAATTCAGTAACAAAAAACCCTAAAATTGTCCATTTATAATTCATTTTAAAAAATATAGAGAGAGAGTTAATGTAGTTACATTTTGGGTCTGGATGTTACGCAGATAGGTTTCAGATTGTGAAACTGCTCAACACAGGTATTCTGGATTTTAATAATTTTATAACTTCACTTAATGATCTTCTTTCAATACAATTAGCTGGTTTCCTGGCAGATAATACTTTACACCTGATTCATTTCAGCACAGTAAAAAGGCAACATCTCCAAAGGCAAATTAAAAAACCCCAAAAGGCTAACAACAAGGTCAAGGATGCCAAGTCAATAATATTTTTTTTTTTCAAATTTGAAGTTTCTTATATATTTTAAAACTGGCCTTCACGTCAATGGTTGTTATCTATTATTTTTAGTACCAGAAGACAGAGAGCTCTTATGGAGTCTTATGTCAAGCAGTATCTAAAAGAAGGTTTAACAGTAAGTAAACCACGGCTTTGGGGTTTTTTTTTGTTTGCTTGTTTTGGGGGGGAGGGGTGAGGAGGTACTTATTAGATCATGTAAAAATTATCAAATTATCTTTTTTTTATTTTCAGTAGCAGATGTAATTGGATCATATCAGTTCTAGGTCCTTTTTCATTACAAAAATTATCATTAGGAACAGTGTTTTCTACCTATGTCACAATGAAATAATGCCTTACATAAGTAATTTTGTGAGGCATTGGTGTTGTGTTCCTTTTAAATAAAGCCTAGCAAGTTCAAAAGGAAAAACGTTGTTGTTTCCCCAAAAAAAATAGAGATTTATGTTTTGGGTTGGGTTTTTTTTTCACTATAAAGATAGTCTTTGCACAAAGCTATTAAAAGTTTCCCCTGTAATATGACTGAATAGGTCATAGGTAGTTGACCAAAGAAACGTCACTGGAGGATCTGTCTCCATTTTTAAGTGGAGGTTTCCCCATTACATAACAACCAACTGCCCCAGGCTTTACCACACCAAACAGGGAGGTGGAAGTTCTGCGTAAGGAGACTTCTCCAGAGAAAGAACAATAAAAAAATTAAAAATAAAAAATTTACAGCATCCAGATGTTGTGTATTCCCAAAGGGTTTCTAAGACAAAAATATGACCAGTATATGCAGCAAAACAGTAAATAGCTCTGAGTACACTATACATGTAAGTTTGCCAGACTGCAGAGAAATATAACAAACCTCTTATGAGCAAAGACCCAAGATTTTAGCTATTGCAGACCTCTTTGCTCACTTGAAAATTCCCTTGCCACTCTAGAATTATCGATCATGAGAAAAATTAAATTGCTACTCTCACTTAAAGTTGAACACTGATTTAAATATTTTTGAAAACAGAATTTAAACTTTGTTGTATAAGTACAGGAATCAATCATAGCATTAGAAAATGCTCTATCGATAGTTTCAACTAAGAAGGATAACCAAAATTTTTAATTTTCTGGTTTCATTTGTAAAAGAGTAATCTTTTGCTGATTGTCATACTAAAACTTAGGGGCAGTAAGAAAAAAAAATAAAATAAAAAAAAATAACCCTAAATGTAATTGTAACTGAGCATTTAATTGAGTTAGAACATGAAATTTTGAATATTGAATATTGAATATTTGAATATTGAACCGCCTAGAGCAGAATGAACCCACAGTAACAGAAAAGCATTACTGTTTAACATTTCCTGAGGAGCTGCTTAATTTTGAACAGCAACTTAGAAGGGATGAACTTAAATATATGCTCATGTGTCAGGTTGTCAAGGTGATATACCTCACGAAAATGCTGCATTATACCAGCTCTGGAAACTACTGCTCAATGCCACTGTAGTTCAGGTGTTGATATCCAGCAGCAGACTTCTCCGAATGTATGTATGGTCACATCCTATGATTCTTTGGCATTTCCACTATTTACCACAAATGCCAGGTCCAGTAATCCATAAGTTTGTAAAAAACTATACAAATCCCTTTTAAGGATTCTGATCAAGGCTTTAAAATGCAAAGTGCCAACCTGAAAAACAAGATGTCTCTTTGAGTCTTTTCCTATGTTTTAAATATCCAAACCAAGTTAATTTTCATAATGCTAAAGTTGTGCGATCAAGTTCATTGAAAATAAAAAGGCATGCCAAAAAGAACAAAATAAAATTGATGGATTCAAGTGGAAAACAGTAAAATAAACAAAATAAAGCACTAGCTAGGAGTTAGGAAGATCACGCATTAAGATGAAAGATGAAACAGATGCAATACACAGCAAAGATCAAAGAGCTCCATCAATTCATTCTGAGAGTCAAAATCCAGCTGAGCATGGGAGCCCTGTCCGCATAATAAGAAAGGTTGACTAAAACATAAGGATTAAACAGATGAGCTGTCTCCAGTGAATGTATGGCACAGGAAGCCCTGCTGAGCCACTTGTAAAGACACTTTGGAATTGTACACCTGCTACTCCACAGTGAAACCTACAGGAAGCCAGCCTGGAAGGGGAAAGAAACCACTAATGGACTAAATAGCTATCTTAAAGGGGGGGGGGGAAGAGTCAATGCAAGAAAACAGCAGCTAACAGATTTGCTCCTTCCCCTCCATTTCATTTATTTACCAAATATTTCCATCACCAATGACTATAAAGAAATTGTTATCACTATCCTCTCCCTTGAAATAAAAGAACGAAGCTTAGCACTTAAACTGTGAACACAAATGTCCACATATAGCAGTGTCAGCCTAGTATTCTCAATAAAAGTCTCTGTCACAATATTACTGGTTTGAAAGCTCTTTTTGTATTCCAGTACTTATACTAAATGGCCAAATCCCTAATAACTTCAGTGCTGCATGACTAAGTGTAATGGTCACTAAAATTTATATTATTCCTAATACTGATGTCATTTAAAATAATGGTCAATGCAAATCTTCATTTTTCTTATCCACTTAATAGATAGAGATGGAGATATTTCTATCAGAATTTCTAGATGATTAGTTTTTTTCTCTTATCATTGGGAGCAAGAAACAAAAGCAGAAAAAAAGTTGTTATGAACAGGTAAGAAACACTATTCAATTTAATTAATAAGTTCATTAATTCTCATAGTAAAGTAAAATCCTCACAACATGTATTTAGCCATAAGCACAACCCTTTCACAAGAAAGAAAAACGTAGGGCTAGCAGTCACTCAATTACTCAAAGAAGCCAAATTGTAAAGGTTCCTAACAGCTCTGAAAGGATCAGTGTTATATCCTACACCTCCTTGCAAGGATCAGCTAAAGGAAGCCCTCACTTCAGAAGACGGCAAACCATAACCTAAAACAATCAGGAAGCAAAGCCAAAATGCTTGCAAGTTTCTTAAGGCTTTGCTTTCTGCTAGATGTACAGCTAATGTCAACTGCCTCCTACAGGTGGTTCTTTATTTAAATTTCAAATGAATGTTACTAACCTGCTTGTCCCACGAATGTTATTTACAATCACATCTTTTATTCTTGTTTTAGTTGACAGGACAATCTCCTCAAGGATCTGGGCAGAGCTGATATATTTGATTTCCAGGTTATCTACTGCCTGCAGATACAAGCTCTTTGATTGTTTACAATGCAGGAGTAATTGGTAACTGTTAAATAACTCCAGAGACTGATTTAAGAGTCCTTCACTGACTGCATGAAAGTAAGGATTCATCCCACAGTCCCTAATCTGGCCAAATACTTAAAAATTTCACTACAAAACCAGGATATTAAAAAATCAGCAAATGCAACGATAATTTAATCATCAATCACATACAAGCATTATATTCAGTTTTAATGATTTCAGATCAATTTACATATCAAAGTGGAAGTTATAAAAAGAAACAAGTAGGTTCTTTTGTTACATTTCCAAAATTAGTCACAAATATGAATTTGTGTAGCTTAGTTTTAAGCAGAATTTCTATAGTGCTGCTTCCAGAACACCAAGCCAAAATGAGAACACTAAAATGAAATTCAGCAGGTATTCCAATGAGGAATTTCACGTGTTGTTTCATTGGCCATACGTTACTTCTTATTGCGTGTGTTCAAGCTGTGGATAATATTTAGAATAACTTTTCAAAGCATTTGCCTAGTCTTGCACAGTCATATAGAATTACTTTGCTATAAACAAATCAGGCTAATTTGCTGTTCCAGCAAAAAGTCACAGAGCGCATTTTAAGTATTTTCTGGTGCCATTTTATGGCCACTGAACTTTACTGCTCCACAAAATGGTGTGAAAGCACAACACTGTTATGAGAACACTGTTTGTTAACAAAACTCCTCCGAACTTAGCCTTTTATACCAGAAAGGAGCAGTGAAATGTATCATTGAAGATATTATACAATACCAGGCAGCACCATCATAGATGGAATATAAATCAAATACTAAAGCACACTGTGGGAGGCCAACCAGGTAGTACCACAGTGAGTTCACCATGCCCATGGTCGCCACCAAGGCCACATTCACCATGCTTTAAGGAGCAAGGCTGAAGTATGCAGCAGGAAATAGGGATATCCCTGGTCATTTTCCACCCTGTGTCTCCTTTGAGGGGCTGCTGCACCATGATTTCTCCACTGCTTCCATGTAAAAGTAATGTGGGTGCTTAAGGGCTGAACAGCAGCAGCTTCCCACAAGTGCAGTTCCACCTGTTCACGGACCAAAGGCGACACTCGTGGCAGAGCATCCGCACCTGTGCAGCACTGTGGCTACTCTAAGGAATCACAGGATCCTCATCAGCTCCACACAAGTCTAAATGCAACCCCTCAATCCCACTTAGCCAGAGCTTGCTTTCCAAGAAGAAAACCTAGAGAAAAGTGAAATTGCTCCTATATCATTAACAATGCCAATTGCCCAACTTCTTGGAGTATAAATGTGCTCGTTAGAACACTGTATATTAGAGAAGAGGAAGCCCAACATTTTACAATTTACAGCCAACAGTGAATGACACCAGGGCTCTTGCAAATTCCAGGTGCTCATCCGGAAAAAAAATCACTTAAGATATATGAGCAAAGACCAAGCCAGCTGCTCGTCCAAGTAACCTGGTGGATATACTATCACTGAAATTTTACCATCCATGGGCAAATCACAATACCTTCAGCACAAATCACAACCGTTTTCAGAGACATTTCAAAGACTTGTCTTCAGAGAGAAAACTGCCACCTCAAAAATTTTCAATCTGTTTATTCAGCTGTTTTGGTCTTACAGCTGTCATTTAAAAGGTCATAGACATTCTTTTTTTTATAATGAGGGCCACATTTTACTTTTTCCTGCTGGATAATTTTACATACGCTCTTGAAATAACTTTTGCACTGCAAGTTTACTGTTGAAAATTTGAGACCAGTATGTGAACAGTTCAAAAGCTCATGGTATGTCAAATGAAGAAATTGTCTCTATTGTTACTGTAATCACTAAGCTCCTATGCAAGTTTGACAGTGGGATGTAGGTAGTCATTTATTTGTTTTGCTCTTTTATTTGAATACTACATCCCCAGCTCTGTTGCTCTGCAATTTTTTCCAACATGTGTGTATATAGAATTAACAGAAGGCAAACAATCTCACTCTTTCAAGTAAAATAAAACAAAACCAAAAAAACACAACAAACATAAAAAAAAAAAAATTCCTTTTAAGGTTTATGGTCAACCTGGAATTTTAACAAAAAAACCATCTGAACATACTTTTAAGTATGCTAAACAAGGCAGTAAGAATGCCCTCACACCTAATTCTGAAACACTTCTTTTTGTCTGGCCTCAAACAGGACTTATGTTTGGCTCAACACTGAATAAGAACTGTGATTATTTACAACTTCTTTTATGGAGGAAGGACTAAAATTTTCCAAGTTGTACTGACATGTCACATGTGCCAGAGCCACAGAACTAATTAGTTTTGCACATTACTCTGGCTTATCTCTGTAAGCTAACTTTGTTGAATTTCTCTTCCCAGACTTAAAATGTAGTTCTTTGTATTTCTTGATGGAGAAAATCAGAGAATAAACTGAATGCAAAATCAAGAGTAACACTTTTTCTTCTCTGTCCTACCTTCCAGTTTGTTTGAAGCTCTTACATCCATCTAACTCTAACCTTGTTTTTTCAATTATACATAAATCAGGAAAAATATATGACTGTCTGAAGTTAAAAACAAGAATTAAAATTGATATAAGATTGTTGAATCAGAGGTGAATTTTAGTCATATCACGCAAAGAAAATTCTGCCTATATTAAAGTGCCCAGTAACAGGTTTTGTTTTGTTTAAATTTAAGGCTCTCTATATAAGAACATGCAAATGGTATGTGTTGTTATACCCTGCATGAATTCTGTTGTTGTAATTTGCTTTGATACTGTCATGAATAAACAAATTCTATGTCAAATTCAGATATTCAAGTCTTATCTTGAAACCTCACTGTCTCTCTGTCCAGCTTCATTTAAAGAGTGGGTAAGGTGTGAAAGCAAGAGTAAAGGAGCTTGGCCTGCAGTTTATATCTCCAGCAACAGAGATAATATAAGAAGCAGGGGAAAATTAACAAAAAAAAAAAAACCTAAAGAAATTTATTCCATTTTAAGTTTATGATAGATGCCACTACGCAAAACCTGACAGTATTTCCTCAGTGATTCAGGTTCAGCTTCCACCGATCAAGATAGCACAGCATGATCACATATATGTGATCGCGCATACATAAATCCATTGAAAAAATTATTGAAGTCTTACAGAGTTCATAGTCTAAGCTCTTCAAAATGGATTACTAGCACTTCTCCAAGTGATTTCAGGAACCAGATGTTATAAATACATTTGAATTTGCCTCACTTCAGCAATGATCATGCATTTAGTGTAGTTTTCATTATATCAAAAATACTTCAGCTCTACCAGCAACAGATGAATTAATTAATTTCTTTATTAATTCAAACGATTTTTTTCTCCAATTTTTTATAAGCCACAGTGTTCTCTCAACAATATTGGCTCCTTCTCAGTTCCATAAAATTGTAATCAATCTCTATTATTGTCATGAAAATGGTATTTGTCACTTTGCTAAGAAAAAAATAATCAATACGCCTTGCAGGGTAGAATAGGAATTTAATGCAGTGAATTGATGTCTGTTAGAGAAATTTAGCTTGCCAGCAGTTTGGGACAAGCTAATAGAAAACCAGAAAATTCACTGAAGGTTGACAGATGAATATACAGACATGCCACAAAAATTAATATTTGGGCACTTTGTATAGCCTGTCATTTCATATGCTGGAGGGAAAATAGATTTAGACAAGCAAATACCTAAGGAAATCCTTTTGCGTTTTAAAAGGCAAAAGCCAAAAGCATGTAAAAAATAAATTCCTCACTGAATTATTTTTATGTTTATATAAGTTTCTGAAAAATAAATATCCTGAAACAATCTTCTATTTAAATATGTTTTTTCAGACATGATATGAAATATGAAAACACCACTGAGTGATAAAATAGTGCAGTCTCTGAGGCAATACTGACTGCCTGATCCTTTTAGAGAACACTCTATTGCAAAACCAAATCAGAACGTTACTTCAAAAATTACCGCATAAACTGTGCAATAGTACAGCTTGGAAAACGTTCTGCATCGTGGGGGGAAAAAAAGCCCAAGTAAAACTTCTGTAACCAATACCTAGAAAGAAATCCCGTCGTACTTTCAGGACAAATACGATATCTTCAAAAGAGCTGCTAGAATTATTTGAGTCTTATTAATAAAAAGTTAGACTTTAGGAACACAATCCTCCCTTCTGCCTACTGCCATTTGCAGAAGCTGTCAAAACACTCCACCTTCCAATTACATGCTTTCTGTCTTTCACTTGCTCTACCATAAGCCTATAATCTGTTTAATTCCCTTGTTTGGTTGGTTTAATAAACAATGCTTTTAAGTAGAAGAGCTCGATAAGCCCAGCATCCACAATGAGGAAGCTGCAGTTATCCATCCCTCCAGGAGAGCATCAGCACTGCTGACCGCAGAGACAACACACTGGCCACAGGAGGAAGCAGTACAGGGCACCCAGCTTTGGACTTCTGTTGCACCACTTTCTGAATTCTGTTCTTCCTAAGAAATCCTCCTAATTCTGGGTTGGATATAAATGGGCACCCTCTTCAGGGACCTGCAAGCAGTTCACAGAAATCTCTGAGTACGAGGTCTAAAACCTCAGGTATCCAGCAGGCCAAGGAGAAGCAAACGTGTAAACACCTAAGAAGGCAACCAGCTGCTTGCTTGTGGTGAAACCTTCATGCTGTAATTCCAGAGGCTGTGAGCAAGCCTGGCATACGAGCTCCAGTAAGAGGAACAGTTTTTTAACATGTGCAAAATAGCATTCTTGGGAAAAGAAAGGGATGCTAAAGATGTCTAATTTTACATAGACACACCCTTGTTCCAACATTGGAGAGCAGAAGGGACAAAATTTAACACCTCCTAGCCTGTAAAACTGAAATAAGACCATGCAGCAGAGGTCTACAATAAGGTGGACATTGGGGAAAATCTGTATCTCCTACTGTCTTCACCATTCTGTCATGGATTTAAAAGTACCCTTGTGAATTAAAAGCCTCCCCTGCCACAACTGCACTTCTTTCTGATGGCAATGGTGCTAACACTCCTTCCTGATGGTATCAGGAATTTCATATAGGGAGTGAAGAATTGTCAACATTATTGAGGTTCTCCAGAAATGGGGAACTTAATCTAATTCTGTCCTCATTTGTAAAAGAATCTGACCTTCAACCTGACAATGAGGTTAAGTTTCCACCACAGAAAAATTTAAGTTAAAGCAGAAAAGGAAGACAAACTTCTATTGAGACATTATCACTGACAATTTTGTAAGCCTAGTAGAAGGCAAATAGCAGTACTATTTGGAAGAAAGTTTTGCACTCTTAAAAAAAAAAAAAAAAGTGAAACCAAAAAGGATGTCATATTTCATAGGAATTTTGCAACACTAACATAGGACATCCCCAAAGCCAAATGTATGGCCTTTATTTCACAACTGGCTTCCAGCTGCTATTCTACATTATAGGATCATGCAGCTGGAGGGAATGACAAGAAATCAGTGTTGCATGACAGTGTCAACATTTATACTTATGCTTTGCATGAGTGCAAACATTTGTGATTCACCCTAGGAAAAGCAAAGGTTTATCACAGATGACAGAGTGTAAGTAGAGCTAGTTAAAATGGGAGATGTTTCGTTATACACCATCAAGTCTCATGCATCTGATTTACACATGGTGATAAAATGAACACACATGTTATGGCCTGGAAGTTATATATGTGTTTTTGTCAGAAGTGCAAAGCACAGTTTGATGTAGATGCAAGCCATTACAAAATCTATCAGCCCTGTAAGCACTTGGAATGTCATTGGCTCCACATGAATGTACACAGTGAATCTGCTTCATGATCAGTTGTGAAGACTTAAGCATAAACTCAGTATTAAGCATGGATATTTTTTGTAATCAGTATGGTGGACCCTGAGGGAAATATTTCCATTGATTTTTCCTTGGGCTTTCTAAGCTAACTTGTAGAAGACTGATGAGGAATTTGAATAGGTTTGAAAGCTCAGTCCCGTTGAGGAAAAGGGTAAAGGTATTTCCCAATCAAACTCTTTCAGATTAGCTTACTGACAAAGGGCCATAAATTTGAACTCATGGCATACATTAAAATTAGATGAGCTTTTACTGAACATAGTAAATTTTCAGGTGTTTTTTCCTAATTTCAGAGACATTTTTCAATAACTGCCATATAACCAGCCACAGATTCTGCAGTACTGTTAGAATGGACTAACAAGCAACATCAATGACAAGGAAACACTCTCCATTTTTCCTATTCTCCCCAGCCATCAAGACAGAAATACACTACGCAAACATTTCTAGCACTTGTTATTAATGTAAATACTAACTGTAGGAATTATGATCCACTTCAGTCTTCCTTCTTATTCTCTAAACACAATCTTAACGTAATGTGTTTCCTCTGAAACATGAAACATTTTCACTTTTTCCAATAAGACTCAATAAAATTATGATGCAAGGTCATGATCCTACATCCACCAAAGTTGTAAAAAGTATACACTGGCATAAACAATATAGGAAGAAAGGTTAAAAATAAAAATCAAATGCAGCCTGAACAGAGGACTTTCCATCAAACATCTGGCCTCATTTATTACCCTAAGTGCCAGTCATGACCATTAAATAGAGACAAACCAAATGCCCTACAAAATGCCACTGGCTTCATTTCCTGTGCAATTCCAATGTTCATTAGCATCAGCAAATAAATTTTGCTTCAGGTGGAAAAGAGTTTTTCAAAAATACCAAGTAGGTATCATCTTGATTTCCCATTTTGCTATTGACCCAAAAATAACTGTTAACTACTGAATCACTGCTAGCTGAGTTTGGATCTGTATGAAACAGAAGGCTTTATACCGTACAGCTTTTCTTCTGAATTGTCTTGTTCCCCTCCCTTCATATTTGCAAATGAACCTAACTGACCAGCAGACAAGGGTTTATACAGTGTTGAAGAAAAACTCATTGCCAATGTAAACAATCTTCTAATTTCTTCTCAAAATCTTTCCTTTGTTTCCAAGAACAACTACGATAGGCACTTTCTACAACATGCTGTTTAAAAACTAGATGATTTAGTTTTGAGAGAAATCCTTGGAAATCATTTAGGATTCATATCTATTCTGCTTTTTGTGAGGGACGTTACGTTTAACCTGCTTACAGAATAACAGCAAAGAAAGGTTGTCCCATGTACTCACAACTATGAGAGATTAAAGCCAGCAGTGATGACCTCTAGCAAAGATTAAGTTGTCCTAGTTCTGTTTTGCTTCTGCCTATGAAGTGTGTTAGCACTTGTCTTTTCTCTAAGAGATTTGAAGTCAAAGGGTTCTAAAAGTTTCCTGTCTGCTGCATATTCAATGATGTGCACCAGAATGTTACCCATTTTGATTTTTAAGGAAATTACCTGCACTGACTAGTTAGAAATGCAGAAAGGTATTTGACAACAGACAAAATAGGCTAGGCAATGCTCCCATCTCCTCCCTAAGCTTCTCTTTTTGACTTCACATAAAACCTTCAAAAGATGGTTGCTGCCAAGTCTGGCCTTGTCTTTTTCTCATGTTCTGTCTGCTTTGCTCCTGCCAGCCTGCCAGCAAGAGACAACCACCACGACTGAACAAGGGAGGCAAATTTCTTAAGGTTCATCTTCTGTCTCCTTGTGTCTGCCCAGAGGGATCCATCAGTAGGACCTCAGCCTCTCCCAAGGGAACAGATGGGTGGAGGTGATGGCCGCTGGTGGTCAGAGATAACACTTTGCCCTTAGCCACCTCTTTCACCTTGCAAAGTAGGTGATTTCAGATCTTAACTTAAACAACTCTTGTGGTGTTGTATGACAATGTAAGCTGTTATAAGATATTTAGTCAACTGAAACATGTGAAAAATACACCATACCCTTGAATTGCAGATTTGCATTAATTAAAAAAAGTTTTGTACAGGTATAATTGATAAATAAAATATTTTAAAATGGCTAAGGAATTTAACACCTGTAGATTTAGTACTGAGTGGCCATAATTAAAATTCAATTGTTCAAGCTTTTCAAATTTTCAATGTAAAACTTCTGCAAATTAAAATTTGAAAAATCTGCAATTAAATGAAGTTATCAATGAACTTTAGTCTACATATCTTGTGAATTTTTTTTATCTATATGTATGCATATACATACAAGTAACCTGAAGTCAGGTCAAAAAGAATGAATTGAAACCTCTATTAATGATTTTGACTGATTTTTATAAGTCTGTAGGATATGTGAGAATGGATTCAAGAGTCAAAAACTAAAGCTGAGTATACAGTCTGAAGACCAACAGCTTTGGTGGCCAGCTACTGTAGTAGTTGGTGCTGTTTTACATATTGTGCATCTGCGTCGACTTGACTATCTACTGTGGACATCAAAGAAGCTGATGTACAAGGAAAACCCTTAATATCTAGAGACACTGATTTTACTAAGTAAATCCTCCAACGAGTCGATTGCAGAACCCATAGTAGTTCAAGGCTGGTTAAGTCTGCACTTTGACAACTCTGCCACTCTAAAGAACGTGTTCGGAATATTGCTGATGTTACCCTGGTGTAAATTAAAGTTTGAGGTAACCTAAGATGGAAAATTATAGTTCATATAAGATTTAATGATAGTACTTGTCTTCAGATCATCTGGAGCACGCCATAGCAAAGAGCAATCTAATCCTAAAGTGATCAAAGTACCTTGCCATGAAATCAAGGCTGACTTTATAGCAGAAATAAAAATATATGCATAGGTTTTTAGTTGACTAATAGAGCCACAGACCTAAGAATTTCAGAGAAAAAGCAAGACAAACAAAGAGCTGTGAGCAGGTTAAACAGGGAAATATACAATTAATATGCCCCAAAATCTTTAACTTTTCATCTGTCTTAAAGAAAAAGAAAATCTCTGGAAAATCAAAAACGAATTTGCTATTCATTTCTTAACATCATGAGTGCTGAATTTTTTAAAACACAACCATATTACACTTACAGGACATTTTGATTGTGCAGAATCAAGACAGTTTAGACACTGCAATTGTAAACTCCTGTATTCTGCTCAGTACACTTTTTAAAAGTAGAACTTTAAATATGAATGCATCAAAAGTTCCGTTTATATTCCCAGCTTGAATTCCACATTAAAAAGTTGACTGTTCTGCCCTATGATGGCACTACTTTACCAGAAAATGCTGTTAAAATGAAGTCATGAAACACTGTGAGTAGAAAGCTTCCCTATAATTTTCAAACTGAATTAAAACTCTAGTGAAATGGGTAAATCTAATATTAAATCACAGCATTAACTTCCTTCAGTGTTCTGAACACTGGTAAAGCTATCCATTTCTGCATGTGCTCATTCAACTTGAAGAGCAGAAGGATACTCTAAGCTTACATGTGTGCACAAGAAAGGAGTTCTGTACTTACACAATACTTACCTTGTGATTTGGTTCTTAAATCTATTAACCTGCTAAATGTGACATGATGTGATTACTTCTTCTTCTTCTGAGTCGAAAAACATGAGCATTGCATCAAAAACTCAGCAGTCTCTTTGGTATTCTGAAAAAGCCTACTGATATGTGCCTCAAACATAACTCATCTCTTTCTTTCTTAGCTGCATTGTGGGAAAAAGAGTTTTAATTCACGGTTGGATTCCTCACTACTTGCAGGAAGCCCACATGAGGACTTTTGCTTTTGCTTCACTACTAACAGCACCAGGCGACAGATGAGGTGGTTGTCAGAAGCTCAAGGAGAGTGCTTTCTTGTGGGCTGTTCTCAGTGAGGCTCTGCTCTAACTGGGTAAGGGAGAGAAAGGCGATCAAGACAGAGAAAATGGCAGAGCCCAATTAGTCAACACAGCCTGTCACAGCAACCCAGGGAACCAAGAAGCTGCCTCATCACACACGAAGCCACAGAAACGGCAGGTGAAAAAAATGTGTATTTGTGCAAAATAAAATAAAACCAAAATGGCTTTTCTCACATAAAGAAAATAAAGGTAAGTAAACCATCTTTTGTATGTTGTTTTAAAAAGAAAAAAAAAAAAAGATAAAAAAGAAAAAAAAAGACTGGAAAAAAAACCAACACATGAAAGAGAAGAGCTAACCACTAAGTTGGGATCTGATTAAAACCCTGAAATTGTGATACTGAGATTATGGGGATTATGAAAAGGACAACTAAGAAAACACGGTATTTGGGAAAATATCAATGCCAATGGCAACACTGATGTATTTGTCTAACTTTCCTATGTAGTGATCTTATCACCTCGCTCTATCTGCCAAAATAAGCTGAAAAAGGAGTATTCTAAATGTGAAAAGTAGCTGCAGCAAAGTACGGCACATAATGCCTTCTCACAGATAACTACAGTAGCAGAGCAAAACATTTTAAGGCTGGGAAAACTATGGCAGGAGGCAGAGGTTGGGAAACAACCACAAAAAATCCCCCAAAACTCAACACTGTGTGTGTGTCTCCCAGAAAAGCACTTTTGAAAAAGAAGAGGAAAAAAGCCAAATCCCCCTTTGAGACAATGCTCCAGGGCCAGCACCCTTGTGAAGCTAGGGCAAAGACATACCCAGATATTTAAGAACTTTTTAAGAACAGACTTTACTTCTGTGTGTAATTTTCATTCAGGCAAATAATAAAATGAGGCAAATACATTTGTTTGGGTTTTTTTAATTTGTTTTACTGCCAAAGGCAGAAAGGACAAAACTGATTTGAGCTTACCAGTAGTAGATATTTTCATTTAAAAAACTGTCTTCCATGAAACAGTTCATGGAAAAAGAGTAATTAATTTCAAGAAGAAAAAACATATACTTTTTTTACGTCAAATCAGATGAAATGTTGTTTTTGAAATGTTATTAAAACTTACTGGACTTAAAACATTCTACCTTGATCTCGTTACAAAGCCAGCTATAATTCTGCTTTAAATGGATGAAACAAGTTTGCTGTAGTTACAGTGCATGCATCAATGGCACATGACTGAGAAGACACAACGCTGTTCTGCTACTTTCCAGATTTTGATCTGCAAATTAACAAATAAAGTGTCACTGTGGATGGACGATAAACACGGAATTAAGCTAATTTCTGAAGAAGCTATAAAAATAGAGTATAAATGTAGAACACACAAATACCAGTTATAAAAATAACCCCTTCTTAAAATGCTCCTTCTGTGTATTTCCCTGCCTGTATATCCCATATTCCCCACAGTGACATTCTCCATTTCCAATTCCGCTCAATGGAAATAATTTGAATAGCAACTGACTTTGAAGTCTTCCACATTTAGCATAAGATAGTAAAATAGATTTAAAGTACTTTGACTCATTCAAGCACCAATAACAGTTTGAGGTGATAGGTGAAGGAAAATTATGTTCAAGCTAGGGAAAAAAATCAACTTCACTAACCTGAAACTGTTGTTCAAATGTGTTAAATACATAATGTGGTAGTAACTGCTTTTATATTGTTTCAAAGGCTTGGCTTTATTTGCTACTTTCGGTATTTTGGTGATTAAAAAGTGAGCCTTTCAGGCCCTAACTGGTTCGAAAAATATGCTGTACTATTTCACAGAAGTACAGACTGAGGCAGTAAAAAGAAAAAGAGCATCTTATATCATGGCTGTCTCTAACATTAATTTAAACATCAAATAGATGCAAAAAACCATACATATACATATTTAAACTAGTCTTTCAAAATATCAGGACATCTGTCTTGTAGGAGTTATTGCTCTTGGTGAAAATACAGCAGAACAAGGACTTCTGATAATTACTTGAGTCAAAACAGGCCTACTTATCACGAACAGCAGAAAATAAGATTTTTTCTTACTTCTGCCTTCTATATACTGCATTTTGGGGGTTTTTTGGGTCTCAAAAAACAAGGCATTCCTGTGGTGGCACCCTGAAAATATCCTAAGCCCATTAATAATATTATTTCTGACTCAAAAATTTACCTAAGTTTAGAAATACAAAAGTGGTATCTCTCATGATTACTATAAAACTAAAAGACACAAGCAGACTACAAGCATGCAACAGAAGTGCCACTACCCGTGATTAACCGAGTAGAAATTAGTATTCTCACATGGTGTTTCATTGTGCACTTGCAAGAAATAATACCAAATAATTCAATAAAGTGGTAATTAAAAACCTGTCTCAATTCTCCTGGTACTCTGGCAATCATGCTCCCACAATCTCGCAGCTGAGCACGGAGCACTCAGCTGCCTGCACTGCACTGCAAAGAAACAATCCACCCACCACTGACTCCTGTTGTTTCATAGGGGATCCAATTACTGATATCGTTCTGACACTAGAGATTAGCTGATTGCCAGTTCAGTGTGCTTACAAAATCTTATGTGTCACAGGAGGCCCTTTACTTGTTTCTGTAAGACAAACAGTGGTTTTTTTTTTAAATCTATTAAAAACCCACTAGAATATATTCTCTCTCATGTGTAGCACTTCAGCCCCATCCTGTTGGACGCAAAGCAAATTCACCCTTTAAAATTGTCATAGAACTAAAGTGTCGTGACAGTAGCAGCAAAAATACACTTTTAATTGTGCTTTTCAAAGACGAGACCGAAGAGAAGCAGGAGCCGTATATGCCACTATTTTAGCACTCAGAAAGACCACAGATCTTTTTGAAGTCCAAGATCACAATTAAAATTTTTCTTAATTAAAAATTGTAGATAGAATTTTGCACTGCTTTTTTCCAAATCTAAGAACACATTGGAACAAGCACTTGTGAAAAAGAAAAATTTGATTTTTGTTAGATAGTGCTTTTCTAATCTCCAATGCTGTAAATAAAACACGTCAGGACTGTCAGTTAAATTCTGCTATCATTCAATGAAAATACATCAGTGGGCTCCAGTACTATTTTCTTGTTCCAGCTGTTGAAGTGAAACAAAAAGAAGAAACAGAAAGGCAAACTACAAGTCGGGCAAATTAGTATTTAAGCACGAAAGGTCAGATAAAATAGGGAAGAAAGACAATGATGAGGAAGAAATACTTCTATTTTCTCACCACCAACACTAGTATTCTTACAGGCAGACATTCTAATGACTCTGCTGATTATTCAAGCGTCTAGACTGTATCTACATACGAGATACCAAGAATACCCTCTTTAATGCTTCGGTGAACTTTACCATCCATTCGGGAAAACAATGTCTTCATCAGCTGCAACCAGACACATTATATTACTTTGGATACCATAGGATTTTATTGTAAATAGCACCTTCTCCAGAGAACGGAAGCTTAAATTGATGTGGGAAATTACATAATACTGCATAGATTCAGAATAAAAAGGACTGACTTTGTTTATGCTTGTATATCCAAAAAAACCAGAAGGGCATTTTGCAAATCCCAACTTAATTAATTTTCACAAATATTCCTTAAATAAAAATGGAAGTTAAGCCATAAATTTCTGGGATTTGATTTAACCCAACGGTAATATGCAAATTTTTTTTCAGATCATTAGAAAAAGACCTCATTCTCAACATATGAACAAAGAATACTGCCAAATAACATAAACTCAGAGTTTATATAGGATTAAATAGACACGTTGCATTTTCTTTTAACACTCTACTTGGGAAAAGAAAGCTGTGGAAACTTACTGGTCAAAACTACATTTAAGTTTTATCATATACCCTAACAAGAGTAAAATAAGACATACAATCATAAAACAGATATAGGGTAAAGAAGTCACTGTAGTTCAGAGTTTTTAACCTCACTGCATCCCAAACACAGTATAAAAATTGTGCTGGCCTAGGCAGGGTGGGTCCAGGGATGCCATGAACCATCTTTGCCACCCGTCTGCTTCCAACAAGGTTCATTAACCTGCCCCTGACAGAACCTTAACTCATTCACAGAATTTCCAATATGGATTCTGCAGCATCTCTAATCAAGCAGCGGCTGTTCTTCACTAACTTTACATTTACAGTGGTTTCCCTAATATCTAATTTAAATCTCCTTCACTAGCATTTAAAAGCATTATTATTCTTGTCTTGTTCCCCAGAGACAGAGGACAGTTTATTACTTTCCTCTTTGCAGCAAACTCTCATGTATTTGAAACCCAATCTGAAATCTTCTTTTCAACAGATTAATTCTTTAAAATTGTGGGTTTGGGTAAAGTTTTCTAGGATTCTGGTCCTCCTGGCTGATTTTCTTTGGACTTGCATGAAAGTCATGGATCAACTAAAGTATGATAAGGAACTACAAACACCATTAACTTCCACAGCGCTATCCTCTCCACTGCCAATGTACACAAATAGTACTTGTCTACTGCACTTCACACTTGCTGAGGGCTGCTGTTCTTCTACTGAAACTGTCCCTCAGCGTTTTGTTCTAATAAAACTGTTGAATGGGCAATAAAGACAAACATCTGCCTAATTTAAAATCACTTCAACCAAAAAAATCCCAAACCCCAAATCTCATTAATTTCAATTTTGCACTCTGTTTTGTGGTGTGACTTACCCTTGCACCATTACATCACCTATCCAAAGCATATTGTTCCTAAAGGGTATTTGGTAAGTACTTAGTAGTTTGACAGACATTTCACATACACACATTCTGAGTTGCTATGTGAAATCAGGAGACACAAAAATAAACATCACGTGTTTATACACCTGAAAAGGAAGCTAAGTCCATTAAGCAAGAAATAAAGGCAATATATCAGGAAGATAACTAGTTCCTTTTGAAAAAGGTGACAGTGATAGTGAGCTATAAGGAATGTTCTAAATTGAAGGAATTTTCTCTCTCCTCATATCTCACACAGCTTAAGCATCATTGCTCCCTTGGTTCTTGTTAAACATTACCAGGTAAACTTGCTAGCCAGTGTTCCTAAAACAGGGCTGCTGGAGCATTGAATATATATTGTCAAAATAAAAGTGAAGTTATTACACATTAACCATAGGTGAGTCCTTACTAGGTGTTAATTTTGAACTACATTATTGAATCCTGCCATCCATTATTAGTGAAACACCAAGCCTCTGACTATATACCCCTCACCTATGCAAATAGCAACAGTGATTTTTTTTGTCTCACTGAAGCAATACTACTCTGTTTTGATGCTTGCCCCAAGTGTTTTACCATACCATATTGCCAACACTGTGACATTAGAAGAGCACGAGCACTCTTACTAGTCAAAATCACCCAGGAAGCCTTAGCAGACGTACTACAAAAGAGAAATTGTATGTGTGAGATAACACATTCTAAGTAGGTTTGCCATTCTGTGGCACTGAACATTTCCAACCACTTATCAACTGTAGAGTTATTTGCATCTTGTACTCTATACATGAAAGCCTTACAGCTGCCTGTGGCAGCAAAGGAAATGCAAAACTTCTTGGAAGAAAATAAATAAAATAAAACCATTTCCTGTGGGACAATTCAAAGTCTCACCTCATCATCCTGAGACATCAGGGATTCTGTGTTGCCCCTGTTTTTTATTAATAATGCAGCAACAGTCTTTCAACCACTCTTTCAGAAGGGGAGCTTTTCCTTCAGATGCAATATGAGTCATGTGATTGCCTCACTCATCTGGAGTCAAAGGCTAAAAACTGAGAGAGGTTCTCACTATCAACTAGCCTATAATTTGGCACCCAGAGAAGTGGTAATAAATGAGTGTTTACCTACTCAATGGGGAATTTCATTTCACTCTCTGCCCCCAAAGTCATTACCTGCACAATAGGAACGAGCAATGGAAATTCACAACATAATAAACTATTACAGTCTTGCTGCATCTCAAAATCATTTTCTGCACCGGAAGTTATAAGTGAACTGTACTTCACAACATGAGAAGAGAAATTAGTTGATATAATGAAACAAAAGGTATTTACATCTCCTAAGAGTGGAGAAACATTTCATACTTCACGTAAACAGTTTCTGCCACTCTCAGTATTATTTTCCTTGGTGAAAAGCCCATTAGATAGTCCTATTTTTCTTTTCTTGGAAGCCATTTTAATAAGAGACGTCACTAACAAAATTTGTGTAGGAGTCTTTCTGTCTAACAAAGTTGAAAGACATTTTCTATCTTGTGGAGCAAAAAGCTTATGTACTCAAAAGGATAAGTAATAAAAAAGTATTGTTCAATTAACTTGGTATACCATTTATGCTTAAGTATATTGCCAGTAAGCAAAGAAATAATACTTTCGGCATAATATCCAGTTAAAAGCATTCACAGAAACTTACTCTGAATAATATTTTCCTTTTCTAGAACTGGCAGCTTACTAGGGAAGAAATGAAAATATCTGTAAATCATACAGCACTGAAAATGGTATCTAGTCAAAAGTCATATTTTTGTTAATCTTTTTTGTTAAGTGTATTGTGGTACCATTTTAAAACTAGACATGAAAAGCTATCAGAGCTTCAAGCAATACTTCTCCATTGCCTTAATCTTAACAACCTAGTTTCTCATCAGCGTTGTATTTGTTCAAGCATGAAAAGCATAATAACTTTTCCCTTTCCTCACATTTGGTGGAGTTATTGCAGTATAGAAATCTAACATTATCTATTCCATTACTGATATCACTGAAGTAGCTGTGTAGTCACCCTGTGATCCTATGCAAGAAAACATAGCAAGAACACTGGGTAGTCATTAAGGGAGCAACAGAAACCACTTACATAAATTACAGTACAGTAATTCAAAAGAATATAAGGAGAAGAGATGTTTGAAGCTTATGCTTCTTTATTCTTTTAGCCTTGAATGTATTGCCTGCCCAAAACTTGGGAAAAAGGCCACACGGTGACTCCTTGTTAAACTTGAGTGAACAAGTCAGTATTTCTGTGTTTTCTAAAAAGAATTTTTTTAAAACAGCTTATATGGAATCTACTGTTTCTTACTAGTTTAGAGTGACTGGCCTAAGTAACTCCTTTAATGTTATAAAAGGCAAGCATCATAGCTCAACATGCTTCTTTGTTTGTTTGTTTTCTTAAGTCACAGAGGAAACTGAAGGTGAGAAGTACAGAATCATTTCTCCATCCAAAGAAAAGTAATTTCTTCTAAGAAAGTTTGGTTTAATGAAAATACTATGTTTCCTTTCATAAAACCTACCAACATGATAATTGACACATTTTAGTTTTTCTCCACCCGTAAGAAATTAGAGAGCAGTGAAAGGAACAGACAGCTCCAGAAAATTTACAATGGAAATCAAGTCCTCCTCCTAGAAGGTACTGGCTACATGCAAGAGTCACACAGGTCCCACCAATCTGGTTGATTTCAGTTACCAAGGAAAACTCACACCCTGGACTTCTCCAGTCATACCTTCAGTTTGAGAATAGTGACAAATTATTTCACATTATTTAAATTATTTCTCAGGCAATAAAATAAGTTAATTAGATGTTTCTCTCCATGTATCAGTCATTAGTTTTCTTCACCGTGATGTTTACAGTTGTCATTTTCAGCAGAGGACTAAAAAAATTAACACGAGATTTCTGTGCAAATCTCAGGGTGTTCCCACATCATCAGCCCTTGCACTCTGACTGTATAGAGTGTGGAAATATATATATTTTTTTTAACTTATTTTGTGCACATTTGTTTGACTAAAAGAATTGCAAATTTCAGTCTCTAGCTATGAAGCATCCACTTTTCACTGACAACAAAACTTTAAAAGCTTCAGTTTGCACCTGAGCATAATTGTAATAGCTTAGAATCTAGAAAATAGCATAGTTATGAAAAATATCAGAATTGCTTATGAGGCGTGGCTTATGTTTTACCACAACTTGACTCATTTTTAACCAAAACTTGACTTTTGCCAATCACTGACTCGTGAATTATCAGAATATATTTATGCTTAATCTCAGCATTCGCTCTCTGTGTTCTCCAGTACTGACTATCTGAAGAGGCACATTTTCTAAGAAGTCACCAGAAAGGCCAAGGAAGATACAGGAAGAGGAAGGTTCAGGAGAGAGCAGGAGAAAGACCTTTGTCTTTGTTGATAAGCCTGAATATTTTCTCTTGCTCTAGGACTCCAAAAAGGAGGAGCAGAAAACAAACAAACAAAAAAAAACCCAAAACAAAAAAAACCCCACCAGTTGTTATTTTCTTAATAATTACAGGACATGCTAATTAATCGTGCTCTGCCAAGAGAGAGGAGCAGAAAACCTAGAATTTCAAAATCTTCAAATTAATGGCATGAATCTGAAGGCTGCATGCATTATGGAGGGCAAGCACTGACATTTATTTTGTATTGCGGTACATGTCTTGAGAGTAATTGCCACTGGAATATTATCCCCACTCAACATGTCAAACATTAATATAAAATCAATATGGAACCACATTCCCACCATTTTTCACCCACCTGTGTTACCCCCCCCAAAACGTTTTGCCACACTCAGCACTGGGCTCCCGTGAAACATGGAAAGAGGTTCGCTGCAGACTTCTTGCTCGGCATGACCTCGCTGTCCAGGGTGTTGACAATGGCTCAGCAAGACCCTGGCATCTGTGGAGGGAAAGTGAACGGTGAGACAAAGATGATTTCTGCTAACTTCACTGCTCTGTCAGCAAGCCCTGAGGAATAAGAAGCATAAAGCTTGTTTTCCACAATATATATGACATCCTTATTTGAAAGGATACAGTTAGAGTTGCTTTGTGACAAGCCTGGTCTTAAGACCATGACAGAAATAAACCACAAGAACAGCCATCCTGCCAAATACACCTAGACTCACATAAAAGCTTGATTTGACAGATTCCAGTCTTAACTCTTTTCCCCAAAAACAGAGTTCCCTTTTGAGTTCATTAGAAATTAAGCTTCTCTTCATTTTATAGCTGAGCTAGGTCTTTAACAGGCTCTACACTTCAGTTTACCTCATGATGAGACACCACTAAAAACTTCAAAGTTAATCAAAAGTATCAAAATTATGAGGGAAGAAAACCTCAGAAAACCATGTCACACTATTGTTTTCTGCAAACAGGCTGTAGTAGATCTCCCTCCTTGTTTACACTCTCCTGGAACTATGCTCAGACAGCTGTTTCTCAGCTAAACATCTGAAAATTGCCAGTCTCAGAGGAGCTTCATTTTCCCAGACAATGTGCATCCCTGTGAGTCATTGGCACCTTTCAAACCAGATTTGAGAAAATTCCTATTAACATTTAAAAGTACTTGAGTTATAAGAGTTCAGTTCTAATACATTTCTTCAGGATCAGGTATTTGTACACCAACCTGTTATTATGTATATAGCCAGAAAACTGCAACAGTTGATCATCCTCAATTGAACTTACTCCAGTTAAGGCCACTGTCTCCTCGTTGCTGAGGTACCTAGTCATTTCTCCTAAATATGGTCATTGTAGCACTCAGAAATACACTGGAATTCCCATCTGGATCTTGTTCCTGGATATTTTGCTTTATGGAATAAAGCTCAGTTATTTCTTTCTTTTTTCTCCCCTCAAGATTCCAAAGTTCAAGGCAAGAATTTCACTGAGGTCCATGGGAGAAAACTGCTGCTACTTTCCATGATACAGATGGGAAAAAGATCATAACCATAGCTCCTCACCTTTACAGGCTGGAAAGAAAACCACACTCAGTTATCACTGTCAAGATGTTAGATATTGTCTAGTCAAAAAAGATCAGGGAAGGGACTATTCAGAAAATCAGCTCCTGCATAAGTCATTCCTGAAGATGAGGAGGCAAATATGACCCCAATATCATAGAAAACACATATAGCAATTTCAACTGCTTCTTCAAGAAATCCACACCACTCCACTGCTAAAACTCAAAGCCAAAAAGACTTACTATCCTGGACCAATGTATTTGTCTATTTTTTAAAACAAGATTTTCAGAAGAAAAGGGATTTTTGTGGAAAAATGACAGCGTGTTTGGTCTCATCTGTGAATGCATATTGGCAACAGATCCTCTATGGGGTTGCCAAATGAACTCACAAACTTGCAGGGGCCCATGTATGTATCTTGCTGCCTTCAGTCTCATAATACAGTATCTTTTACAACCAAGAACCCTACAGATGAACTAAGGAAGCCTAAGGCAAGCTTTGAACCCACTGAATTTGTGTTGTTGGGTCATATTGCACAATGTGAAGTCATCTAAAACATGATGTCACACACCCACTTCATTACCACATGAGATCTTTTCTGTTTTAATCAATGCTTGCAAGGTTTTTGAAAACAGACTGCAACTTTTCAAAGATTTGAGAGTATCTCATAAATCAGCACACAGGCAAGACTTTCCACCAACCACCGACATGCAACTGTGTTCAGGGAAGAGTGTAGGTGTAAGTTATGGACCTATGAATAAACAGGGATTTGGCTGAAAGACCTTATCATTACAAAAAGAGCCACAATGTCTTTTGTAGTCTAGAGAATCCTGGATTACAGGTGCTTATGATAACAACCTCCACAGAAAAAATCTCATCAGAGCCTACGTTATAGGCTTCATAATGGTGAAAGACCAAACAGTCCCATCTTGGAATCAAACCCATGGTTGCAGACAATAAAAATGTTTCAAAAATCAATGCTTAGATGCGATTCTCCTTCAAAGGTCAACTTGTGAATGTAGGACATCCTGCTGAAATACAGGCTTGCACACAATACTTTAAAAAAAACCCCACATGGTCAGAGAATGGAATATCTCAAGAATAATGCACTGTATAATGAAAATAGTATGTTTATATAGACAAATACAACATTAAATTGAGATAATCACCACATTTTTATATTAGTCAAGAGATCAAAGGGATTAAAACTCCCCACCTAAACCCCACTTTTCATGAGCCGAGAAGTTAGCTCTTTCTTATTCCTGACTAAGAGGCATGGGAATTCCTCTCCGGTCTAATTGAAAATATCATTTGTCTGTGGACTGGTACCTACCTGAGTAAAAGAAAGTTATTGAAAGAATCACTTCAGCTAGCGTTAACTGGCTACAACAAAAAGCTTTTTTGTCATGCATGAACAACAAATGATTCTTCTATCCCAATAAAACAGAAATGCAAACTGTGGAAACAATTCCTCCAGTCCTCATGGAATATGCATTAAAAGGTTCAACAAAAGTTATTATCTCAGATTATACCTTTACTATTATATTATTGATCGGTTACTTTGATTGTCATTTGTACATCAGTTACCAGAAATTAAAGTAAATATTAAACTTCTAAATACAGCATGCTTAGAAAAAATGTGTGTTCATGGGTTCCAGGATTCCCTGCAGTCCCAAAGGGATTTTCATAACCTCACACGTATCTTGAAGTCCTAGAATTTGTATTCTGCTTCTCAGCTCAGCTTGCAGATGTTTAAAAATACATGCAACAAGACAATTTGCTTTTGGCTACACATCTGAGAGGTTCAAACATCTGAATTATTCCGTCTGAGGGCAACTACAATTTATGTGCCAAATTAGGTTGCAATCGAGCTGGGAAGAGCTATGAAATACTAAGATCTTTGGTGCTTGGGAACTTGTGGCTATTTATGACCAACTCATATCCTCTCTGATCTTCTTCCAGAAAAAGGAGATATTTTCAAGAAACAAATATGAAATGTAAACCTACAACTTAGGAATCTGTAGGCTTCAGCCACTTAAATTTTGCTTTGCAAACAGATCTAAAATGTGGATTAGAATAGCAAACTTTCATAACAGTGTACATTGGGTTTGGAAATTCTAAAGGAAAAACAATGCACGTGGCATCATATGCATTTGCTTGCCAACCAGATTTGCAGTAAAGATAAAATACAGGCTTCCATGGGCTTTAACAATCTATATCACTATACCTTTTAATATAACCAGAAAATACTTTTCCAGGATCTCGGGATCAAGGTATCTAAGAGGTTTATATCTCAGTGGTATAATTCCACCAAAATGTTCTTATACTGTATAGATGCAGTACTAATTATATATAAATGTTTTAATATAGTCCAGTTAGTTACCAAGAGGATTAATGTTCATCCCCAAATGTATGGACTATTTTTTGCACAATTCAAAGTTGTGAACTAGTAACTCAAGTAATTCTTACTATTCATATTCTAAAATAATTTCCCACAAATTTATGAATGATGGAAGATATTTCAGACAACCATCTCTTGACACATTTCAACACAATTAAGGTAGAGCTAAACAGAATTCAAATGATTCTCCCCTTCAGGGATTCATGTTTCAAGCAAATTCCCAACCCCCTATCTACAAGCAGTTTTCACTTTCTCTTTGCTTGGAACAGATAGCTTCAATATTAAAAATACTCTTGGGAAAGGACAACTTAAAACAGAATTATCCACAAACAAAAATGCTAATGACATCAGCATTTTTTACTAAATACACTAAATTTCACAGCCCAAGTAGGAATTTTAAAAATCAAAAGTAGTTATCAGCCTTCAGTACTGTTAATCTCTCTCACTCATCTCAGCCCATTCCCATCAGCTTCCCAGTTTTATCTTACTTCTTCCAGGGACAGAGAATAGAAAAATAAAAGAACAATGGGGAATGGACCAAGATGCACTTGTAGATATTTGTTTTAGTACTGAAGAACTCAACATATAATTCACTATCAGCCAGACACATTTTTTTTTTTTTTGAATAATCAGCATACTACTATAAACCTGGAATGTAAGCCTCAAATATGCATTAATGAACCAATTAAAAAAAAATTCAAGATTTCCATCTATCAAGTAGATACAGAAAAAAAATAATTAGAAGCAATTTCTAGTATTTTTCCTTCCCTACTTATCTGAAATCAAACTTTAAATAGATTGTATTCAACCAAAGTCCTCTATCTGTACAAGTATGAAATTAAAAAGAAAAAAAAAATCATTCTTATCAGGGAGAAAAAGAGTCACAAAATTGTACGTGTATAAAAGTCTAGCTTGTCTTACACAAAATTAAGCTGCTAATGGTACAATTTTAAAGAACACAAACTGTCACAAAAGCAATAGCCAACACTACAGAGTGCAGTTTCTAGAACTATGAAAGTGAAACCTAAGTTGGATCCATGCTGTAAGCTCGGAGAGCAATGATAACAATGCAATTCAATTCCTACATGAGACTTAGAGCTACGCAAAGTGTAAAAGACTCTGGTAAAAGATTCAACTTCCCTGATCACTAGGGGTTCCTAATGAATACCTGTGCATTGCCTCCTTACGCAAATCAGAGCAAGGGCTGGATAATATAATTTGAGAATTTATTTTCAGTACAACCTTTAAAAAATACAGAACTGTACACTGAAATCAGCATCTTCTGCTTCTGCAGGAGACACTTCCAAGGCCCCTAACCTGCAAGAAGAGTTGTGCCAGAACCCTGAACGCTGTCCTTGACCATGACTCAGAGCAGGCAGTTAAGGAAAAGGATAATTCTCCAACATATCCCTCCTATTCTCTAGTTAAATTGGAGAGTTAAGCTTAACCTGAGTAAGCAGAGTATATCATGACAGATTTTATAGCCACCATGACATCTACCCTCCATGAACCTCCCTAATTTAATTTTTAACTTTTTTATATCTTTGCCTTCCTTAATTTCCTCTGGCACTGAGTTCCACAATGCAAGCCAGCTTCCCACTGTCAGGAAGGTTTTAAAACTTGTTCTTCCCTGGGCAGCAGAAGAAACTTTAGTTGTTCTCTGGTCACCTTCTTCTCACATGTCCTGCTGTAAGGAGAGCCAACTCTGTACTAACCATACCATAAGAGAGGGAGAGACTACTCTTCTTTTTTCCCCTCAAATTCTTATTTCAAACTGTTCACGCTGTTGTGAACACAACAGTAAATTCTTCTTCAAAGAAATTCCCTCTCTCCTCCCAGCACAGGAGGCATATGACTGCTCTAGCAATCAACCCTGGTACATTATTTTGGTCCGTGAGTATTTCCTGAGCTGACATCTCTGTCTAGTTATGGTTGTATTTAAATTAACCATAATATTCGTGAGCATTAAAATCACCATGCAGGAAAGCCCCCTGACCTGCTAGCTGATTTCTCTTTCTTAAAAAATTTTTAATCTACCCAAAACTGTCACTTTATAATAAATCCCAGGAAAGCTGGAGGTTCAGGGACTTGCTCAGAACTCATAAAAAAACTCCTCTGAGGCACAGTGCCGTTACCCTGAGCACAGCCAGAAAGAATAAAATGCAGGGGAAGAAAACTGATGGAGGATGATAAAGTTTAAAAATAAGACACAATTTTTTTCAGTTAGGGAGAACTGATGCTAACTGAGCTTCTCCGCCTGAACCAATGACCAAGGGAACACAGTTGTCTGTATTTCAGCAGATTCAGTAAATCACTCAGTGTGACACAGGAGATATGATGGTTATAATGCGATGATATTATGAAGGGGAAAAAATAAGACAGAATAGTAGAAAACACCATCAGTTAGTGAGATTTGTTAAACTAATAAGTGGTCCCCTCTGTCAATGTAATTTACATTTCTGAGAATGTTTAAAGCTAAAAGATAGGAAAAAAAAAAAAAACAACCAACCTTTGAAGAGATAATTCCACATGGAGAGGAAAACTAAAAATTAAACAGGCTTTCTAACAGGTTGCTCTCCCCCTGTATATCAGAGATTCTTTAATAAAAGCTGTACAAATCTAACCTCAGCCAGAAACAATCTATACAGAGTTGCAATGGCTGTCTTATACTCACCTGGACGACAGCCCTGTGGAGAAAGGATAATTTGAGGGATGATTAGTTTAAGTTACCTCAAAGCCCCCTTCTCTCTCTCTCTCTCTCTCCCTCCCTCCAAGGGCACTACCTCACAGGGGTGAAACATTCCAGAAGAACAATGACATTAGTAAAGCAACAGAAGGAAAACGTACAAGGATAGATGGAAAAAAAAAACCTAATGGAGGTAGAACCAAGGTTGTAAAATTTCTTCCTAACTCTCTCTTGCAAAAGAAGCATTCAGAGGAAATGCTAATATTTGCTCCCCACACCCTGAATGTGTCCTGCAATAGTATTATCATAAGTTAACACTGTTCCATTTCTACAGACATGTGCTAGGACCTATTGCACAAGTATCTAAGCAAATGATATCAAAACTGTTATCTTTTTTTTCCTTAGTGTGACTCATGCCAGCTGGACTAGTCTAAATATTATTAAACATCATTGAATATATTATATTTAAGCTTATATTGTGCCAGCAGGGCTAGTTAACAAGAAAAGAAAAATATTTTAATAAATTATGTTCACTGGCTGTGGTGATGAGTGCTACTCTAAGAACACCAGTACTTACATACAGTCTCAATTATTTTCCACAAATGGATAGGTGTGCTTACCAATCCTCCTGGCAGCATTTTCCCTGCTGTCAACTGGTGGAAGTCTTAAAAGGCAGTCCGGGAAATTCTATGATTTTCTATAAAAACTAGGAAGTGTTTAAGTGCCTAGATCAGAGTCCAAGGGGAACTTCCACAGCTGCAAGACTAAATTTCATTGACTATGAAAATGCCCTGCTTTCTGAACTGTCAGCAGTATAACCCTACTTTTATCCTGACATCTCTAAGAGATCCTCAGAATAACAAGTCCTTGTCAGCACAGCGTCAACACATTTCTAGGAACAGAGTGATTATTTTACAGTAGTAAAAATTTATTGAAAATTGCTTTTACCTATTATGGCATCTACACCATTGCAACACTCAATACTTTTCTGAATATTCCAAACTTATACCTGCATATATGTACAAACACAGCAAGCTATAGCAATCGACGTGTTTCACTGGGGTTTTTTGGTTGGTTGGTTTGGTTTTGGGTTTGGTTTTTTTGGGGGGTCTTTTATGAACTAATGATGTTTATAGTCTTAGAATCTTTTCAAAAGTGACAAATACAGTATTTCAAAAAGTGCATGTCAAATCTAGCATGCCTCTGGGAAGACAAATCAGCATGTGTTACATTTTCAAGTCTGCAAGCACAACTGTTAAGTATATTATGATCAACAGGAGGAATGCAGAGTATATCAAAGGGGAAAATAAAATTCATAGTAAATCAATTTTCTTTTCTGGAAAAAATACTAAGATGCTGAAAATTGCTCATATTTAAATCACAATTAATTAAAATAAGCCTTAGCTACTCCCTCTTCAACTCCCTACTCCTTTTTCTCTCTCTGCTTTCAAAATAAGACTGAGAAAAATTGAAATGTCCGTGTAATGGAAACTTACACAACTTCCAGCAATTTGCATTTAGAGGTGATTTAAAATTTCGTTGGTTTACACTGTAGTGGTTCTTCAGTTTTACTAACTTTTTCTAAAGGTTACTGATTTTTTGTACAACACTTTAGAAAAAAATGTTTACTAAATGCACAGAGTTTAGATGCCATCTTTGTGCATATGACCTTTTCCAGCAAAATAACTTTTCTCACTCAATTTGATCAGTTAGTTTGTTCTCTCCTCCCACTTGTCCACACAGATTTTTTTCTTTAAAATTTTGGAAACTCCTCTTAACTGAGGTATGAAGCACAGGAGTTTATTTCAACTGAACTTTACCTAGATCACCTAACAGAGCTCCCAGTTTCTACAAACTGCTGATTTCTGACCTTTGCCACCACATCACTTCTCTGGAGAGTTTTCTCAGCAGCATCACACAGCCACATGTTGACAGACATGCCCATCAGATACGCAAGTGGTCTTGGGGAACAAATCAGGTTTTGGGTACAATATGAAGAGCAGGAATATTCCTGCACACATGCAACAGAACGGAGAAAGCAGAGTCCCATTACCTCTGCCCCAGGCTTCCCAGGATACCTTAGACATCCTTCAGAGGCACAAGACAGGATGTTTCAGTATGAGAAGAGGTATGCAGATGCACAAGGGTATTAACTAGCTGGTTTTCTCGTTCTGGTTTAGTGTCTGCATGGATGGGAATGCCACGTTGTGAGCTGTGGAGCTCCCACCTCTCTTGAGTGTCTTTTTTTTTTTTTTTAATTTCTCAATAGATTTTTAAAAATGGATTAAGAAGTTGAGTCACAACCTCATTTAGCTCCTGTATTCGAAAGGTTAATATAAGCATTCAACATAACAGCAGGAAAAATCAATCCAGCATGAGACTGAATGCACTAAATTCAGCCATAATGCCAACTATGGGTTGTTGTATCACTTTTTAATTTTATGTAAGAAATTGATACAATCATAATTTCCCACCTCCTAAACCCTTTGAGGAGAAAAAAAAAAAAAAATCCAAGCAATTTAAGTAAAACAGGGGCTTGGCAAAAAATTTTCTTTTTCTCTGATATATAATGACCTTCTCCTAACAAGCTTCTTGGAAAAAACTTCATAAATTTTTACTTGAAATATTGTGGGTCTAAAATAGAAGTCGTCAGTATAGGGACAATGTTGGGAAGGATGAAGAGAAACAAAACAGATGAAAAGGAATAATAGACCTAGATTTTGTCTGCAATATGGGTACAACACAGCAAAGAGTATTTTTCGTGCAATAAGATACAAATATGTTGTGTCACAGTTAATATCTAGGGCCAGTTCATGGCTTAGAAAGTGTCTTTGTGCCATCCTTGAAGTCACAGCATTCAAAAGGATGAAAACAGGAGTGAAAGAACACCTTTAAAATGCATTTCACGTTTTCTTCTAGTCCAAAACTACAATTACTACACGCTTTATAAGCCTGCAGCCAGTTTTAGTAAACTGCTACTTACAGCACTTGCATGACATCCAGTAGATGAAAGTGGTGAGTGAGAGCTCTCATTCATTGCTGCTAGCAACCCACTGCCTTTCTGATTCCTTCTTCAGAAACAAAGACTGGGTGGGGGGAAATAAGGTAAAGGGTTATTTTTAAAAATCTGTATTTTTAAATCACTATCCAGGAGCTGGCTGAGTTGAGCTCTTATTAGCTGTCTCTCATCTTCCACTTCTGTCTCCATAGAAACCTTGCAGCAGCATTGCCTGGCTCACTAACCTGAAGTCTTCAGATTTGGCTGGTACCAAACCTGGCTGGGCAAGCTGGCGGAGGATAATGGCAGCACCACTTCAGTGCTGAGGTTCCCACTGCTGGCCTCCTGTTGCATGGAGATCGTGTGTATAAAACACACACCACCTCTACAATATTGTGCAAACTGGGACAGGTTCATCCAAATCCCAGCTGCTTACCTTTTCTCCATCACTCTTTGACAGGTGCATGCATGGACTGGGGTGAAGGACACATCTCAGTTCCCATAAACTAAATCCCACAAAAGCTGAAAAATAAGTGAAATGGAGGGATGCTGACTACGTAATCAGCACAGGGAAACTCAGCTGACTGTCAAGCAGAGGACTTCACCAAGTCTCGCTCCCATTTCGATACATCAAGAAAAGTGTAGTGGACAGCATCAGGACACGGATTTAAATAAAAAGGCCAGACTGAATATTCAGAGCTACATCGTAACACCACCTGTCCTGTGGAAAAACACACTTGGAAAGTCTTTTGTGCATGGTATCTGTCTACTTTAATTGATTTATCTGCGAAGAAAACTTCTTTTTTCTAGTGTCAATCACTTGTTTTACAGAGAGAGGGTACTGAAAAGTAATTTGTATTTATTGATTTATTTGAATGGTCTGCACATGAATAATTTCCTACTTACTTTTTTTTTTTCACCTGCTGGAACTTTTCTACCATCATTTTCCCAGCCAGAATATACCAAAAAAGTGACATTTTGAGATGACAGCTATGAGTCATCAGGTGACCAAAACTCAATAGTTAAACGCAAGTGACATTTCTACTCACTACAGACTGCCCAAGAGGACTACTGAAAACCCCAGGATGGTGAATTGCTCTGATTAAAAGGAGAGGGCATGTTCAGGCAGACAGTCCCTCAGAATGGTTTCCCCTGCCAAGCCCAGCTAATCTCATTTCAGTTTGAGTAAACTGTTCTTAAAATAAATCTCCCCTTCTCGCAGGCACCCATTAACAGAGAGAAGTGGGTTACAGAAAGAAAAACACAATAAAGACTTCTAGCAACTCGCTAACAACAAGGGAGCCTACGGAAACACTCAGAGCTGAGTAAGAGGTGGCAAGATGTATCTCGTGAAAATTCAGAGAAAGGAGGGGTTATCCTTACATGTCTAAGAACAACTGCAATAATACATGAACACAATTCCTCCTCCTTGTAGCTACTAGACCCCGCAGGCAATTTCTGTTCAAGAGATGTTTGCATAATGTGCCAGATCTCTTACCAATCTAGAAGCATTAGAACTGATTTTTTATTTTTACAATATATTAAAGCCTTACCCTCTATGTTAAATATGCACTTACCAAAAAAATCAAGCCAGGCATTACAAAACAGATTTGGAGCTTTGGTGGGTGTGGGTAGGTTTAGAGGTTACACAATAAATATGACTAATGTGAATATATGTGAACATATATCCACACTGAGTAAGTAATAAATACTCCTTATCTATTCCTTTTAATCAAATACTAAAGCATACTGTCAATCCAAATGTGTATCATGGTGCAAGAATGCATTTGCATAATTGGCTTTTATTGTATCTAGAGTTGTGAAGAATTTCTAAATATAAAGGATGTATAATGACAAATATTAGTTTTTAAGTCAATTTCATGGACATGGAAGATGATGAATAAAAAGAAAAAAAATCTCAGTTTTGTGCAATAACAGTTTTGAACCAATGTGCTGAACACAGATAGCAGTGATCAAAAGTTACTTCTCATGAAGATTGTTATTTTCTGAAATACCAGCACACATATACTTATGATGGCAAAATTCTAGGTACAAACCACTTAATAGTTCCTTCTTCCAGAAAGCAGTTTTCTAAAATCATGCACTTCAACCTACTAGTAAATAATTTGTTTTCCAATAAAACTTTGCAAATATATAATTTACGGACAAATAATGCTTAATATTATGTACTTTTTCCTAATGTCTGCTGCATTTCACTCAATGTTAAATGTGAATTTGGGTTCTCATCATAGAAAGAAGAGCAGTCCTCTCAAATCACCATTGCTGGTGTGGGACAGTACAGTTGCCATCTGTGTCAATGCAACCACCCTATTGAGACACACCAAGTCCATAGTTTTATTTGAGAGAGAATCTTACAGTGTCCCAATTACAGTCATTCTCTTTCAATTTGCCATACTTCATCAGTGACAGAAACAAAATATTTAACAGCAGAATGAAGGCTCGTTCAGTTTCCAACAATGAGATCGTTTTTCAAAACTACAGTTTCCAGCTGACAGCCAAGTGAAAGTCTTGGAGGCCTCAGTTCTCCATTCTTAGATGCAAAGGCATTGTCACAATAGCAGGAATTCAGATTTTTAAGAAGATAAGAAGATGCTAAACAGTAATGAAAATAAGATAGCTACACAAATTATTTGTAGACATCATGTTGCTGTCTATAATATAGTCTCTGTAGCAAAATTAAAAAAATTAATGCTGAAAGTTAAGAATCACACTACAAAAATTCATTTCTTCATTCAAGTCAATGTCATCAGCAATGAATATACTGCCACCATTTTCTGATGCCACAGGCCCAGAGGAAGATTACAGCTGTTATTGAAGATAAAGATGATTTTGTAGAAGTGCTTGAGGAGTTACCAGAAAGAAATGAAAGAGCAAACTTCTCCTACCTCTTTAAAACAGAGGGCTGGAACCCATGTCATTGATAACAATACACTGAACAAAAGCAGCAGAAGCTAAATAAAATACTTTGATGGGGTAGAGAAAACCCACAGACATTAGAGACACCTCTAGAAAATGTGACCTATCAATTTTAGTAGTGCACTTGTGATTTAATCACAGGATTGCACATTTGCAGCACTAAGAATTGAAACTAGAATTCAAGGGGGTTTTGATTCTCATTCAGGTTTAAGGGAATAAAATCCTTGTCTAACACATTGACCTACAGGCTAATCCAAATTTTTTTTTTTTTTGCAAGAAATGACGCTAACAGTGTGGAGCAAGAAACACCTTATCAGATTCCTTTCAAGATGCAAGAGTGGAGAAGGAAAGCATCCTAATCACACTATTTGACACTCAAAATCACCAAGGCAGGTGGTTTTTGCTCCAGAAGGTGCAGGAGCAAGCTGGATTGAGTAGTGTGCCAGAGCTGGTTGTTAACAAACACTGCTTTAGCTCCTGCTGGAACCCCAGGACAGATCCTGCCCAAAGGGCTGACCTGTCCTCTCCAGCTTTGTGCTGCATTACAGCTGCCTCTCCAGTGCGGACACCAGGGTGTGAGCAGCCATGCAGTCAGCTGGATCAGGTGATTGATCTGTCTGAAAACTAACCCTACCAGGGAAAGAAAAGAAAGATTAGTTTTCAGTTGATCAGCAAAGCTTTATAAGTCCTTTCTAAAACAAAGAGGAGACAGGACTGGCGCTTTCCGTGGCATTGCTGGCCCAGGTCAGCAAAGCTGCTGCAATCAAGGGCTACTGCTCGCTCCTTCATGCACACAATCACCACACTGCTAAGCAGGTGACCCTTTGTCAGATGATTCACATCAGAAAGATATTCAGTTTAGTAGAGAACAACTTAGCCCACATTTGGAGCAAACTCAAATTACTGAGCAGCCAGACCAAAAGATCTCCAGCCCAAGGTAACTGGTTCTTCCTTGCATTATGCAGAGAGAACAACATGCCACTCTGTATTTGGGACCTGAAAATATTTGATATATTTGGTCAATAGTATCATCAAGATGATTGAAGATGAAATTGATAGAGACAAAACGAACTGCTCTTGCTCAGCCAGACTCTGGTAGAATCTATTGATTTACAGCAAACAAAGCAATATGGGAAACAATATTCAGAGAACCTTGCGGGTTTGTTCTCATTGCCGTTTCATTTCAAAAAAATGGATGCTATTCAAAACTGTAATTCTCATGAGCTTTAAATTGGCCACACACACACTCTTTATAGATAAACACACAGAAATTAATAACATCGATTATGACAGAGAGTACAAAATTACCAAACAAACAGTAGGAGAGGTACCAAAATTCAGGCTGGCGCTGAATTCAGAACCGGACATCATGATACCATGCTTAATTACACAACTACCTTTTTTCTCTTTTTTATAGGACCCCAATCTCATTAAGTGTACAGGAAGTCTGAGTAATTGATTATTTAATCTAAATTACTCTGTTTTCAAGGATCTTTGTTCTGCAGAGTGATATACAGACAATAGCCATGATAGGAAAGATGTCCAATGGAGAGGAGGCATGGCACACTGATGATACCTGGGTCAACCATCAGATGTTAAAAAGGTTTGTGCTATTACTGTTCATCACACTTAAAAGTCCTCTTCTTCAGGCAAAATATCAACATGAGCCACCCAGATGGTGCTTCCATCTTCTACAAGACTTTAGTCAATAAGCTATATCAAGAGCGAGACAAGAATGTAATGTCCTGTGGAGAGTCAGACACTGAGGTATGGCAAATTATGCCAGGAAAGGAAGAATGCACTAGTAGCCTTGGATCAGTTAGGTAAATACAAATGCATGTGTGAAAACAAACATTGACAGTGATAGAGACAAATACATGGTGTTTGCTTGAGTGAGAACAAGAGGATTTCCCTTGGTCTGTGCTCAGGTGGGTGACTCAGTTGTCCCAGGTGAAGGGAAGAGGAGCCAAGGGCTTTTACACCAATAAACCACTCTGCTCATCACTTGTGACCCCAACATGTGAATTGTGCCAAAACTGTCAGAAAATCCAAAGGGGAAAAAAAAAAATTACATATTTAGTTTATAATTCCTCTGCACTGTTTTAATAATGTATGGCCTACTATAACCCAGTATGGTATAATAAAGACCTTAGTCAAAACTAAGTGTACCTTCAAGAAATTTATTCTTACATAGTTTTGACTTCATCCAAAATGCAAAATTCATGGAAATTGGTGTTACATGTCACAGCTTCTTCATTCTGGGTACATGTGAGAGAACACGCAAACATCTCATGGAAAACATGAGGTAAAGAAAAAAAAAAAACAACAAACCAGCAAGATTTATGATTATGCACTTATTTATAAATACTATTTTGATATATTATTTTACCTGTCTTACAGAACAGATTATTAGTTAATAGACTTCACAGTGAATATATCCATATTATGTACCTGGTTTTGGCAAGATTATATGCAGAATTGTGCATTTTACAGAGCAAAAATACAGGGTTTTCCACTGTTGTACCTTTATTTCAAAACCTGGACTATAAATTAACCAATAAGTCAGCTGTTGACAAGAAAGAATAATGACTTTATTCACAGATGACCACTGATTAAAATAAGCTTATAAATTTTCCTGTGTTCTTTCAACAATTTGCAGGATTTACTTACATTTTTTCATAAATAAAAAGTCTACTATGAAAATTAAAACTGTACTACCAGTAAAGGAAACTTGTTTCCTAAGCTGAAGGAACTCCCAAAAAAAAAAAAGATTTTTTTTTTCCTCCCTTTTGTACTCTACCGGGGTGGTAGTGAGGTTTTTGCCAGTTAATCCACACTGTTAATCCACAGTGTTTGGATGCACTATCGAAATAAAAGATAGAATGTCTGCATTCGCTTCCTTCAAGTAGAATTCTGTAGCTCTGAAGAGAGTGTTTCATATTGTACTCGCATTTTAGAAGACCAAACAGTGACAAGAACAAGGACATACTGTGTGTCCTGATCCTACAAACCCTTACTCCCAAAGCAATTCTGCCTATGTATGCTGAAACCAGTTAACTTAAATACAGATGTGCAAAAGACAAAATACGTAAATGCTTCAACAAAGCTTCTTTAATCACTGCGCTATCAAATGAAAAATTTTCACAAAACTAATGAACCTATTTTTCCTTGCATTTGTAGAAACAAATTAATACTGAAATACATCATAGTCACAATAAATTACTTCTGATTAATATTTTCAGATGTTTTTCTAAGATTTTCTATTTCTCTTTTAAAAGCATTTTTTAAAAACATGGTCCTTTTTTTGAGGGGCTTACATTAATTCCCACAAGTCTACTTCCAAGTGTGCAGGACTGATTTAAGAGTTTCTTATTGTATAAAGCAGTCAATAGCTGAACATTGGACTATTACAAAGCATGCTTACAAAAAGAAAATCCAGGTTAGTTCTGTAACTAGCATCTCAGACCATCTTTAGCAGTAGCTGCTAATAACTGTTACTCTTAAAAGCCCTGAAGCAGTAGCACTATTGTGAACTAACCCCAAGGAACTGCCTCTGCAAATTCTGCTATCACTCTGATGCTGAAAAGATGCTCAGTAGTTCCAGAAAGCTTTGTGAATTCCATCTCTTTGAGAATTTATTCCAGTAGCAGCAATCAGCTACTAAGTATACTGGAAAAATCTGTTACCGCTGTAGATCCAAAATTTAAAAATTCACCTCAGGAAGACTAAAAATTGGCTCAATTAAAATAGTAACACTCACCATAGGCTAGTATAGAAAATAAGCTATGAAAAGAAATCGGGCTTGAGGAAATACTACTTTTACTTCTAGTACACTAATTTAAAACCATATACAATTGAAGAATTATTTTTGCTCACCATGTGCTAAGCTATACTGATCTCTATTATATCAAGCTCTTTCTTATATTTTAAAAATCAAAAGTTTTGGTTTTTTTAAGCAATACATTTATAATATTGTCAAGTACTAAGATCAACAATTGATCAGACTTTTCCCTCACAGACTAGTAAATCTATAGTAGCAATTTTTGCAGGGGCTCTATTAACATTATAATTTTATTTATTACCGCTCTATCTAAAAAAACCCAAACGCCATAAAGCTAAAAAAATCCAAACAAAACAAACAAAAACCAAAAAAAAGCCATCATAATATTTTGATTCCACAATGTATTTGTATTATGTTTGCTTATTGTACGTACAATCTGAATGACTACCAGTAATTTCAATGTAACAAAATTAACACTACTCTTATTATAAAAAACCACTCTATAGTCTCAATTACTACTTAGAACAGCTCCTGCTGAAAGAAGTTCTAATATAGATGAGAGACTAGGCACCATTAAGAACTACACAAGTAGTACATGTCTGAAAGTAACATATATCTGGTATTACTTGAATACAAGGATCTTGCCTAGGAAACTTGGAATTTCCTACAGCCAAGACACAGTTTATTTGAATGCAAATACTCTTAGAGTTTGTAATAAGAAAGTGGCAGGTAAACAGCATAAGAAATCGTATTTGTGACTTTTTAATATCCTTTCAGAATAAATAAATTCATAATTGATCAATTATATATTCAAGCGGGGAAACACAATGCTAGCCTTTCATTGTCCATTGACACACAGTCTCATCACCAGAGAGCACAAATGAAATGCTAATGGCAGAGAAGATGAATGCCAATTTCCTTCACTTTGCTCCAAGTTTCAGTGGCTCTCTACAATAAAAGATAGCTGTTTGTGGAGACTGGCTTGTTCCATACCATTAACTCAGAACAAAACATATTTTTAGTGGGACAGCAGTGTTTACTTGTAAGAACTGATGAATTGTACACCACCATTTATCACTTGTAGACAAAGACATTCAGGCACAATTTTGGACATAAATCAAGGTACATGCTCCTAAATAAAAAAGGGATTGCTTAAGTCCCTAAAACTGCATAGATTGAGGTCAGATTGGCCATAGCAACCAAGAATGGTACTTAGGCCTTCAGTAAGACTTAGCAACCAATAAATGAGCTCAGATGTCTTTTCATCTCCACTGGTGTGAAAGCCAAAATTAAAAAGATTAGATCACGCTGCACCCATCACAATAGACTTCACAGTGAAAAAGTCATTTCTAGCCTTTGATTCACATCCAATAAATAACATTCATCCCTTCCATAATGAACAACTTTCAAAGTAAATTGAATCTCCATAGTGCTGCTTTCCCTTGCTGCACCATATTTACATAACAATATATCACAGGAAGCTCAGAGTGGGTCTTGCAAATGGAAGATGTGTCTTTAGCGCTGATTACGCTACACTCAGCTCTAGAATGCTTACCATTTAAACATAATGCACTGTAGATTATAATAAATAATAAACAACACTTAAATCTTGTGATATGAAACTTTGTCATTATTTCAATATGGAAATTTCATTGTAAACAACTCCCTCCCCCTTTCCTTTCCAGTCCTTCTGTTTGAGGATATTCAGCAAATTCTACTTTCCAGGAGCATTGACGATACTATCTGTCCAGCATTTCCCGGAAAACGGATAGTACATTATTTCATTTTTACTGCCTCTTTTCACACTGTTCTTCTTCTCTTTAATACATCTTTTCAAGTACTTCAACAATTCTTTTTAATGGTCCAAACACATCAGTAACCTATTACTCCAGTTTCACACAAAGCATTAAGTATTGCTCATTTTCCCCTCCCTAGAGCAGTAGATATTTGTAAATAGGTGAAGCTGATCACAGCTGCAGGAACAGATCTAACACATGAAATCAGAAAACAGATCCAGCAAATGTTTGGGTTGTATTGTTAGTGTATGCCATGTATTTCCTACACTCAGTTTGTCATTATTAAAAATGGATTGTCATTCCCTTCTTACTGCAGGTTGCATAAACTGATGTCTAAAGGAAAGTGTTCAAAAGAAATATATCGAAACAAAAATTCTACACCTAATTAAAACCATGCAGAAATAATTTCAGCCCTCTGCAGCAACAACTCATGTAGATTATACTATGTGAACTCAGCAGGGAACCTCATTAATTTTTAAAACTCTCTGACCCCAGTGCAGTTAAGGGTGTAAAAATAATTACAAATTAGGGTTGAGGGAGCACTCTTTTAATATTGCATGTGTGCTATCAGCTACACAACATTTTATCAGATATGGATATTTATGATAGCTAAGCATAATTTTAACATAGCCAAAATGAAGCTTCATGGTTAATTTTAAAAAGGCAAATATTAGAGATCTTATACTTTCAAGAACATAACTATAGTAGCCACCACTTCCACAAAAAAAGCCTGCTTTGCTTTCTGCAAACATTCTTATAACACAAAGCACGGCAATTACAGGTTAAATGCTAGTAACACCCTGGATACGGCAGTAAACTAAGGTATTTCTATAACAAGGCACATTTGCAATCTAACAAATTCTAACTTATTTAGAAGGCTATAAAATACCTTGCAGACGGTATAAATATTTTCTCTTACCTAAAACTTGTCAGAAGAAAGATCCTTCTCCATTGTTGTCACCTCCAGTGCCCCCTCTTGCCACCATGGAGATTGGTTCTGCTATGTTTATTGCTCTGTGCCTCAGTTACAGCCGTGACACTAATCTGCCTGCACAGACCAGCAAAGGGGTGTGTGTGAGTGTGCGAGTGTTGTGTGCGTGTGAGAAAAGAGAGCCCGCTGACTTCACGACTGGGAACCTAAACCTCAGGCCAAGTCAAGGCTGAATGAAAATGATCAAAGCTCTGTCCCTCATCAACAGAGTAGACAAGATTTCTCTCCCCCCACCCAATGAGAAGTGGGGCTGTCATTAGGGATTCCCACTAAAAAGCCTCTAACAGAGGCAGACCTTCTCCAGACTGCTAGTGCCTGCCCAGCAGCCCGTGCAGAATACAGGTAGCTATTGTTCCTGAGACAGATATGTAGCCAGCCACTCAGACTCTGACAGATCTCAACAAACCAGTGAGCCTGCCTTCAAATTAACTCTTTATTTACTAGAGCTTCACTTTTTACAAAGATCTCCTTTTGCCCTGGAGAGGGAGGGACAGGGAAGGGGAAAAAAAAAAAACAACACAGTAAATTTTTCTGGTTTAGTTAAGAAAAATGTTTCACATACATAAGCCATAATCCTATGCAAAATCTAGGAGTATGGACTTTCATTTTGAAATCTCGTCTAGTCTGGTGTTGGGCAACACAGCAATAGCACACTTCAGCGGTAAAACGGGATGGCAGTCCTGTAAGGGAAATAACTCCTGCTCTGCCTTCCTCTGAATCCTCGTAAGTCATGGCGAAATAAAACAGTTGGAATAGATAACATGCATCTTTGCTCAAACATTATAGGTATTAAGAAATAGAGAACTTTAGTGCAGCGGCTTCAGCAGTTTTTCCATCAGATATCCATTTTAAAAACCGACTAAAAATGAAGGTAGCATCTCCAGCAGAAAATTGTGTGAGAGCAAGTGCATAGTGGGCCAATTAGTTGTCATAAGAAGCAGAGATACTCATTTCAGCCTCATAGCAGTATTTTGATAAGGAGATTTTACTTTCAAAAAAAGTTGTGGGGGTTGTTTTAAATTTAATATGACACAGAATTTAAGTATTTATTTGTGAAGAAAGTCAATGAAGCTGTTAGACAAAATATCCTGACATTTACACCCTGTGCTTGACTTTTATGAAGTATAGCATTATGATATGAGAAGCTAATGATTCTGCATTCTGTATAACTATTATTTAAGTTCAACCCAGATGCAGACTTCAGCTTTAAAACACTTTTTTCCCTACTTCTGTTATAAGTCAGTCTAAACTTCATTTTAAGCAGACTGCAGTAGGGTATGTGTATTCATGGGTATATTGTCTTAGGGTGGGGTGGATTATTTTAAGAAAATTGTAAGGTGTAAAGGTTGAAGATTACCAGTAAAATTTTCACATGGCAATAAAATCAGATTCATAAAATGCACAGTTAAAAAAAAATAAATTGAGACTGCTAACACAAGTGCAAATTAGAGACAGGATGTCAAACTCAGTATTTTATCCTGGCAGACCCTCTCAACTCAGAGATGTCTCCCTACCCATACAATCACTTTATCAGTAACTTTCAAGATAGATGTTAAAAAAAAATGCATGTAATTTAATTTGAAAGTTGCCAGTTGTCACTGTAGAGCTTTTCAAAGCAATATTTTCTATATATCTGAGAATTTAATTAATTCCTACAAAAATTCCAGGCATCCGGTACCCTTCAAAATTCTCCTGGTGCAGCAAGGAAACAATCAGACAAACAGGAAAGCAAATCAGTGTTACTCAGTGTAATGAGTACTGCCCTGTGTGGCAGAATACCTCTAGACTACCCAAGGGGTTTTAAAGAACCAGGACTTTGCATTCAGAAACCTTGCAGCTGTTGAATTCCAGAGGACCTCTTTCATATCAACTGGAATGTCAGTCCTTGAGGATAGACATTCATTGGACCCATCAGTTTATATAAATATCTGGCATTATGTAGAAAAAAAAGAAGCTTTCAAATATAAATATGTTTACAAATTAATAGTCTTCTTAGGTAAAAAGGTTTCTGTAGTATGAATTTTGAAGTATAGTGCACCCATTTCCCTTTTATTTGAGCAAACTGGTAACAAACTGTTGCCACTAAATGAAATTAAAGATTGCTGGGAAAATATATACCAGGAGGATTCTCTGCTGCTGGTGTACAGCATGACAAACCTGTACCAGCCCCTTGCAGGTGAGAATGTGGCCATGAAGCTGCAACAACAAAAGACTGTGGAGTACGTATTCCCATTTGGCAACACCTACCCTACTCAGCACACGTATACCACTGCAAAAGAGAGACCACCAGTAACGTTCCCATGGAAAGCATGGGCTGAAGCCCTGACAAAGACCATGTGACAAGCTCCTGGTCATATTTGCATCCTCTGGTTAGGCCTGGTTAGGTGTAATAACCTTGGGATATTTCACCCTGAATCAAGGATCCCACATGTCTTCCTACACCGTGTTATCCTGATATGTCCTCATCTGCTGCTGGCTTGGTATCTACATGAATTTGTATACTGTTCAGAAACAACCAGCATTAGTAAATACCACTTCATAGGAGGACGAGAAGGAAAACTTTCTAAAAGGAGCCCATGGCAGAGCTGGGCACTTTTCAGGAAGTTTGAGAATTTGGTGCTTGCTATGAAGGCATGACCTGATCTCCTCAGAAACCCTCCCTGCTTTTACTGGAGCAATCCCCAGACTGCATTCATGAGGGAAACAACTTTCTTCAGGTTTTGAGAAAAGACTGGGAAGAAGTATTCTGCCCAAAAGCTTTCACAGTCTCTGGAGGTCTCCTTTCAGTGGGCCAATGGCCACTCTTCCCAGCCAAGTCTACTGAAAGCCACCAGTAACAGATGTCTTGCTATGAAGTACATATTTATGGGATTTATGTAAAGGGTGGTGTTTGTTTACACTGATTGGCACTAATTGGTACTAATGTTTCTCTCTCTTCTTTTTTTTTTTTTCTTTTTCTTTTTGGTAAACAATAAAACCCACAGAAGCACAGAGGGAGATGGAAAAGAGGGGCTGCTTAAGGGGGAGGGAAAGCCAGGCTTTTTTTTATTTATTTTTTTTTTAAATTGTACTGCTCATCTAATAAATGCAGGCATTATGTGCACAACATTGGATAACTAATCTCACGTACTGCAGGATATTTGAACAGTTTGAATTGATTTCCTAAAAGGAGCGCATAAAGAAATCCAGGTATGTCTTGTGTAACAATCCTGTGTCTGAGAAATTTGCTTGAGAACAGACTGCTGGAGTCATTTCTTTCAGCTAACCCACACAGCCCCACTTTGTGAACAAAGCCACATACCAGTATCACTTATCCATTTTCCTTTGGAGATTCAATTTTAATGGTTCTGTAGTAAATACCTCTGTATTTAAAAATCATTCATACCAGATATTCAGTAACTAACTGTCTAATAGAGGTGAAATGCACATAATGTATTCAAATATGCAACCTCAATTAACCTTTTGCCTCAGTTTGTGGACAAACCTATCTATAAAAAGTGAGCTACGCCCACAATCAAAAGTCAGTTTTACAACTTCACATTGTTTATGCCTAGTTCCCAGTATAAAAGAATATAATGTGATCTTCATGAGCTGCAATTCAAATTTAACTGGTTATTCCTGATCTTCATTTCCTCAATATAAAAGCTACTGCAAAACATCATATGAGAAAGCACTGATTTTTTAACTTTCTTTTTAACCAAGATAGTTCATTTAAAATGTGATAACTAGACTTCATTTATCTCAGAAAATACTGAAAAATGTAAGATAGAAAACATAAATAGATAAAAATATTTAGACTGGAGTCAGTGTCTGTTTTGCTTTGGACCTAGGCAAGTACAACAGACAGTTTAGAAAAGAAGTTACAATTAACATATGTTCAGATATGTTTGTACACTGCTATATAAAACAACCTGGAATTACAGTTGATAAAGTATCCTTAGGCTTCCCAAAATTTAGTATGTATACTATTAATGAAATTGCTTTTATTTAAAATGCTGTGCTAAAGAGTACAACTTTCCCCCCTACTCAGCTCTTTCACAGAAACATAATTAGGGTATTGCATTCCCCACTAGCTGCTTTGTGAAAGCAAATGTCAGGGATTGCGACTCAGCAAGATAATTACAAACATTCTGCATAAAAGCATAGGAAACCAGCATAGGAGGTACATTTTACCAGTTCACGTTCCTCCTACAGATTACACTTTTGATATGTGATCTGTTGGGAAAAATGAATAGAAGGTGACCATCTTTTTTTTTCCTCCCTCAATTACTTTAGAGCTGATATCAGCAGACCAAGTGACTGTCCAAATAAATGCTTTTCTTTTTGTAATGTTTCAGACTCTGAGTCCTAAATACATACTTTGTAAAACTTCGTTCAACACTGAGCCCAAAATCCTGCCCAGCTAGCCAGTAGTGAATGAATTGCAGCAAAAGGACTTATTCACACATTGTAGAGTGAATTAAACCATCTCTTTTGAAAAAGTTTACTTTTTAGATCAATCTTGTCCTCAGTTCCATATCAAGAGAAAAACAGAATAAATAGAACAGTGTATTTTCTTTTTAAAATACCAAACAAAAACCAAACCAAACAAACAAAAACCCCACAAAACATACTCCAAACCCACAAGACAACACCAGCACCACCCTAAATATGATGACTGTAAATAGAATTTCTTCCCTTGCTTCCTTAGGAACAGAGATTTAAATAGCCAGACTACATTACAGATAATTCAGTTTGACAATTCACTTGTTATCAGGAATTAACATTTGTCAATAGTTTTCAACCCCTCAGATGGATTTGGACCTACCATTTTAAGCACTGATCCATGGGAATTGCTCTTTTTTGAAGGTCCACTTTTTGAAGTAAAGTAGTTTGATGGAGAAAAACAACTCAGGACTGCCCCTGCAGCTTCAACCTGCCGTGGATAGTTTTCTTCCTTGGAATCTTTTGATAAAAGTCAGAAAACAACCTGATTTATTAATGTAGCAAAGTCATTACAATTCAGAGCTAAAAATGTTATTGGACTTCCCTCCAGCTAGTACTGCTTAAGGAAGCCTTTAAAAAGCAATTTAATTCTATTTCACAAAGTCAAATTTCCTCCACAGATAATTGGTTTTCATTGTATGTATTAAAAGCTGCAATGAAGCCAATAAGTCAAACTATATCTTTTTTTAGATTTATATTTATTACCGAAAGACTGACCTGCTTTTGACAAAATTGTATTCTCTGTGTTTTCCTACTGTTAGCCTGAAATCTTTCTGTTAATAGCATAAGCACACACTATAGTAGCATTCACCAAGGTACTATGAAATCCAATTATAATCAAGAATTCTTCTGGCCTCTCGCATTTATAGACAAATAACTTTATGCTGTCATCTGTCATAGATTAAATCTTCATATATGAACTTACTGAGTAAGAGTTAAAATATTCACACAGTTTTAAGAGCTTGAAACAGTTGGAAAGTACTTGCCTGGCTTGAGTAAGTATATTTTAAAACTGCCATACTAAAAAAAAATATTAAAACCTGTTGTTGTGTATATATAGTATATAAAATTATGTGTATAAACAACAGGTATGTTTATATTCCAAGAGCCTGGGAACAACAGTGCTCTTTAAAGCATATTGAAACATCAAACTTGCAAAGCTTGCACTCTAATTACAGCACAATAACAAAAAAAAAAAAACACACACAAAAACCCCAAAAAACAACCCAACAAACAAACAAAAAAAAACAACAAACAAACCCCAAAAGCTATCAAAGTCGGAAATGCAAAAATAAGCATGAAATTTTTCCATAACTAAAAAACTTCACAAAAAATGCACACTTATTCAAGCCCTAATATTGTTTACAGCAGATATTTACAACTAAAAAAAGAAAATCTTCGATCTAAAGCAACAAAATGAAACAAAAATACTCACCGGATATCTTATCTTGCTTTGAATTTATGTATGTATCTTATTTGGTTTTTTTTTCTCCTTAATAAGAAAAGGAGATTCAAATTTAAAAGCTGTATTAGTTACTGTCCTCCTGCTCCTGCAGTTCTTCAGTTTTAGGTAGAGAGGAGCTTGGCTGGTGTTGTTTTGAGATAAAGAGAATGGCCTGTGTGAGCCAAGATATTCTGTACTGTCTGATGATCTCTGCAGTGCTCTTAAACTCCTCCACTGAGACAGGTATTTTTTTTTTTTTTTTTGCTGTCATCCAAACAGGTTCATCAGAGCTCTTACAGCCACCTTCATTTTTCAGTAGTGGAGGCCCTATGTGCTGAAAGGAGAAGAGGTTTCTTTCTCTCAGTATTTATTTGCTCTTGGATTGGAGGAAGAGGCTCAGAGATTTTCAATTTGAGATCAAAGGCAAGCGCATGCAATGGGACGAAACATAGTTTTCTCAATTGTGCTCAGAATAGTAGACCCCGAGTTCCCACATTCAGCGCTCCCATCTCTATAAGCTTCACGGGGTAAAAAAGATGGATAGTTACACATATACACATACACGCACGCAGACACACACACAGACACACACACACATTTTAAATATATTAGTTTTCCCCCATGAAGCACCGCAGTGTCTCTATTGTCAAATAATAACTGTATCTGAAAAGAAAGCACTTAATAAGGCTAAGGTCAGACTGCTTAGACTTGGCATTTGCTGCGATAACAAATCAGAGATGATAGCATCGTACAGATTTATGAATTTTTTGCCCCCGCAGTCACAAACATCAGACCTTTACTTTATAAAGAAAGCTTTTAGATTCTTCCTGCAGTTTCCATAGTGATTTCATTTTTTCCCTTTTATCACAGATTGGCTGAAGTACTGCTATCCTTTGTGCTTTAAAAGGCTTGTGCTACCAACTGTCGATATAAAGGCACTGTAGCTAAAGCACACATGCAACACAGACTGTCAAAAATAATTGAAATAGATAAATACTGGCTAAAAAAGGTTTCAGCATTTTCTCTGCTTGTGCTGAAGAGTACAGTAGAATAGTATTTCATCTGATTAAATGTAATTAACTTGAGCCAACCATACTACTGTTCCATTTCCCATAACCTATGATACTTCAATTAGAGCAGTTGTCATACACAAAAAACAGTCTCGTCACAAAATGCTTTAATACAAACTACATCATGCAAAATGCCTACGTTTGTTAGATATAAATGAAAGCACTTGCATTAATTTTTGGAATCATCTGAAGACATTGCTTATGCCAATTATATTCTTCCTCTTTCTAAGAAGTTTATCCATTTAGAAAGCATGATGGTTTAAGGAACAATTACACTGTTTCTGGCAAGGCAAACAATGTTTTCCCTTGCTGGAAAGATAACCACCTTTCAAAGTAAGCCTAAAGGATTAGTTTCTGTTTAACCCTTGCTAAACAAATGAGACCATCATCTTCTCAACAAAAAAGAACTCAACTAAGTAAACACCTCTATTCAGTTATCATGCCTTTAAAAACGTCTTCAGATTGGAGAATGCAAGTAGAGTATTTCTCTTCCCCTTTTTCAACCAGCTTAGAAACTGGGTGTGTGCTTAACCCGTGAGAGTTTCTATATTGTGAGTCAGAAAAGATCTAACTTATTCAAAATACTGAATTCCTATCATGTAGAGATAAATATATCACAAAAACCCTTTGAGCTGGGAATTTTCCAGGTGACTATAAAAATATTGAGTTTCCTTACTTTCATGTAAAAAATTGGCAAAGTTAATGCAAAATTTACGGGGACAGATATCTTAAAAATCTACAGAAGACAGTAAAGTTTAACAGATATTTTAACTTAGGGGTAAAAAAAAAAAAAAAAAGGGAGAAAAATCAGACAATTTTCTTTTGGATGTATTCATGGCAATTAATTATTTATTTCCAAACACATTATCTACAGAAAACTATTTTATTGTCATCTATTTATATGAGGAATTATACAACTGGCTTTTGCTGTTAGTATATACTATCGTATATAAAATGTAAATCGATTACCAATAGGGATTTAAAATAAAAAGCTGACAGTTACTAAGATTACGTTGATTACTGACACACTCCACAAGTGATCCTGGCCAAAATTTATATGGACAGATGCAGCAGTTTTTGGAAAGATGCAGAGACAGCTGTAGATGCCCTGGGACAAGAAGATGGGGTAGCTGAGCTTCCAAAGGTCCTGTTTCCCCTTGGAAAGCAGCCACCAAAGTGTCACTTGTAGCAAACCCAACAGAATCTGAAACTACACTTCATACTTGTTTTCCATCAGAATCATTTCAAGGGCCATTTAATGAGTGAATTAAGCACTGTATTCAAGTAATCAACATTGTATGGCTTATGATGATAAATACTGTCTTAGTGCAGACTTTTCATGCACTGGGGGAAAAAAAATAACCCATTCTAAATGTTAGTGACTAGAACCCTGACTTTTCAATAGGATTCCAACTTTTCACACTCTTTTTAAACATCGTAGCTATTTTTAAAAGCCTGCATGCACACAGACCTCAACACAAACCTGATCATCTAGGAGAACTCAGTGCAACAAGGGGAAAATGCTCTTCTTTAAAAATAACTCATCAATAAAAAATATGAAAAGGTTTTCTTCAGGAGGAGTTAGGAAGAGATATCTGTCTTTTAGAAAACAAAAATCATTGAAGTCAGTTCCATGCTACCTAGAAACACTTAATCATATTCTCACAGTACTTTATTTGCAAACTTTACATATGCAAGATTCACTAGGCAACTGACTTTCTGGCATTGTGTAAAACTATTGAATTTATCCAGTCTTTCTCTAAGCCAAGGAACCCTAAGGAAATGATTTTTTTAGAACTAAAACACAAGCTTAGTGATTTTTTTTTTTAACTGTTTGGGACCAAAGAGGGTATTTGGAATGAAAAGTTGAGTAGCAGTCCAAATTAAAAAAAAAAAAGGCATGCTTCTTTGCATGCAGCTCTGAATATTCTCTTTGTAGAAAACTCTTAAATACAACAGGAATGTGCTAACTAAAGTAATTGAATATTTGTTGCTATATGCTTTTATCTTAATCTCTTTTGATAAAAATGATTTTTCAATCATGCAGCTGATGGGCAACCAGGACATTCACTCATTCCCTTCATCAAATAAAAAAAATAGGTCAAGCTCAGAGTGTGACAATCCTTTCTCCTGTCACACTCTGCAGGTAGACCTCACACAGACACTGTTTGTCTTTCAGCTTAGGCAGTAGAAGCAAATATTTTAGGGCTCACATTTATTCATTAAAATACATAGGGGAAAAAAAAATTCAAGGGAATTCTTCCTGAACAGTTCTTCATCAATGAGACCCTTTTTCTCATCCTCCAGATTAGGGTGGGAAGGGGCTGGGGAGCAGACCAAACAGCCAAAGAAACAGACAATATAACTATTAGTTTCCACGTATCAGCCGGTAAACTACCCTACAAAAGAAATCCAAAGTACTTCTCCTGGACACATAGGGAGGGATCACATTTTTCTTTCAAGGATAAAAGAAACATATTTTGTTTCACCCACCTAATATTTTCTTAATTTTTTCTTCTAGGGAAAACAATTTGCTACTTTCTCTGATTTTCCACATAAAATGCGTTTAATGGAAGACTGCAAATCTGCAACCTACCATAAGAGAGAAACTATAAAATGTTTTAAAATTTACAGTCCTAGGTCAGTCAGTCAAAAACTTTGCAGTGTTAAATCACAGAATAGCTCAAGACAGAAGAGACCCGCAAGGATCATCAAGTCCGACTCACTGCCCCTCACAGGACTACCAATAACTAAATCATATGACTAAGAGCCTCATCCAGATGTTCCTTGAACTCTGACAGGCTTGGTGCTGTGACAGCTTCCCAGGGAAGCCTATTCCAGTGAACACACACCCTCTGTGTGAAGAACCTTTTCCTAATGCCCAGTCTGAACTTTCCCTCATGCATCTTCATTCCATTTCCTCATGTCCAATGAATTCCTGATTTATTTACCCACCAGCTCTAGAAGCCAGTAGTGTATTTTCTACCCACCAGCATCAAAGCCAGTAGCATCAGGAATTCCCTCTTTAGGGTACCCATCATTTCCTGATAAAGAACAACCATAGCTCTGCCCTGAGATCTTAAAATATACATTTGAAAAGAAAAATAAGGCAACCTTTCCGACCTTTAAGATCACAGAGATAGTTCTCTTGTACAGTAAGTGAAGTCTAAGAAGTCACTTGCTTCCTAACAAGTTAAGAAATTATCAAAATACAGGAAGTGCAGCATGAAGTGTCAGACTAGTTTGAAGCTCCTTCACTTTATTTGGGTCAGTGTTAGAGAACATAGGAGTCCTTCACTGCTTTGTTTTCAGTGACATCTCAACTTGCTAAAACGTGGAAACCCGTTTGCTGAAAATCTTCCTTAATGAATATAAGCATCAAATGCATCTAGAAGAGTGCCAGCTCTGGACATAACTAGGACATCAAGGACATAACTAACTGCCTGTGCCAGTTCAGTAGAAAATTTGCACACAGATATTCCCCTTCAAATAGATGGAGAGATAGAACTGATACACAGAAAATCCTCAAGCATGTTTCATTCTTCTTTGTAAAAAGATGTCTGTTTTTAGACATTACAAATTTTTGCTAGAAGACAACTAACCTTAATTCCACTACCGTTGCACCTAACAACTGCACCAGGGTACAAGGGCACCTTCTCACCATTGGAAACCACCAACTAATCACAAAGAGAGAAATCCCTTTTAAGCCATGTCTGCTTGAACATCACATGGGTGTGTGTTTATGCGTGACTACTGTACAAGCACCTACCACAGCTGTGAATGCAACTATCTGAAGTTACTACAATGCATGCAATAAAAACAGCAACCACTACCCTCAATTTTGGCACAAGTACACGCAGGAAACTCTTGACTTAAAAACATCTGAGCATTTTCTAAAAGGGCATCCAGAAATATGACTCACATAGACCATGTTCTTCGGTCCTCTGCCCTTTTTCATGCCTGAGAAGAGTATTTCAATGATTAAGATAAGCTGTGATGGATTTTATTTTATTGTTTTCTATATATTGTTATGCATTTACACAGGTAAGGTCAAAAATGTTCCTAACAGTGAATGTAGACATTAAAGTAAGATGTTCCTAACAGTGAATGTAGACATTAAAGTAAGATTTATGATGATTCTTAGCTCTAGGGAGAATCCCAGAACCTGGATATGAACCCCAGGAATGTTCTACGTTCTACAGAGATGACTTTTAACACTACCAAAGAATCTTATATTGTAGCAAAAGAATGATACTTTCTAGCACATTTTCATCTCGGAGCTTTAGACAACCTTCAAATTGGAAGAATTCATTAGAGTAACTTTCTCAGAATCCCTGACTGAAGTAAGGCTAATTTTAATTACATATCACAATAAGAGGTCTCAAGAAAAAGTATAAGAACAGTATTTAGAGAAAGAGGAAAATCATTTTCAAAGCACACACGCACACAGACATGGCTGACTTCACAATATATGTATATTAAAGTATCTGGTGAAAACTCCTCCTAGAGTCCTCTAAACTTTACAGAACACATAGCTCCTTGTTTATATGCTGCATATTTTAATTTTATTGACAGAATTTTCCAGTCATACCTCTGATTAAAAAAACAATCAAACAAACAAAAAAAAACCAACAAAACAAAGCAACAACAAAAAAATATCTCTTTGTAGCACATTTGAAACAAGAAGAGAAACAAAAAAATGCAATGCTTATCTTCCAAGGAATGCTGAGAAATTGATTAAGCATGATTAGGCACTAAGCCAGGCACCTCAAAACCCCAACATTTCACTTTTTGCACTCCCATCCTAGGAACTGTGTAATTTATTTTAATTTATGAAATGTTGAAAGAATGCCGCATGAGTGCAATTTTAAATTATGTTCTTTCTTTATGCTGGAGTCTGAGGAAAATAATTTAAGAAAACATCTGCAGAAAAACATTTTACATATGGTAATACAGTAACAACCATATAGTCTTCAGAAGAAGAAGACCTGTACAACATTTGCATTTCAAAGACTATGTCATTCAAGAAAACTGTGATAATGTGTACAGTCTATGAGTTTTATGCAAGTACAAGTTATTTTTTGATTAAGACAAATCCTAAGTGTTTTCAAGAGTTATTTTATTAAATCCCTTATTAAATTCAGGAAAGGCTTTATGAAAATCTAAGGTAGTCAATACTGAACCTTAGCCCATAAAGCTGTGAATGAAGAGCCAAACTTGGTCATTTGAGAAAGCAATAGATCTTTTAAAATAATACTTAGCACTTATTACTCACAATAATTAAGCTCCAACATTCCTGTGAGGCAGGCAAGTAAAACGTCATTTTACAGACAAGAACATTTAGAGCAGACAGAAAGGTTATGTACATTGTCATTGATTAGAAAGAAAAATAGTTGGAATTCTTTGAGCAAATTGTGAGCACACATCCACACTGTCAATTTTCTCCTTCAACAACTTGCACAGTTTGCATTAAACATGGAACAAGGAAAAGTTAGACAAATGCAGAAATGTGAACATTCTCTTGAACCAAAAAAACACTCTGGACAACAATTTTAGAAATGGTCAACAGCATGCCTGTCTTATTTCCACTTCCTCAGAGTTAAAACAAATACAAAGGTGGAAGGGAAATGAAGAGACATATGTAAGTATTGACAATCATAAAAATCCCGAATCCTGTCTAGATCCATTCAAGGACTTGAGGAAAATTATTATTGTTAGAGTTCTGTGATTACCTGGAGGCCAGGGACAGTAGAGAAGTGCCCATGGAGACGATGCTGGATTCTACTGAGTAGAAAAATATCCCTCAGAGAACTAGTTTGCTCTTTTCTGAATCAAAGCGGAAAGCACTTGGTGTTCTCTTGGACAGAAAGAACAATCTATTTGTGGTGTTTGCTCCCATCTGAAAGAGTGACTTGATTATTAAGTCTTTCCAAAGTCAGCTGTATGACGAGCTGTTCCTGTTGTTAACTTCATTGGGATGTACCCTGTCTAACACACACGCTGCTGCAGAAGTGATGGGCAGGTGAATGTGCCACTTTCAATGACAGATGGCCTCTGAGACGAAGGATCTGAAATACACTGCATTGTGGCAATTTATGTAACACACCCACAGTGGTGCTGTGCAGTAAAGAAAAGATTTAAATGTTAGTATGACAACTCTGTTTAAATTCTTTTATGTACAAGCAGATCTCCCCTTGCATGCAAAGCTAAACATAGCAATATTAACTAAATTTGTCAATGTGTTTTGGAGGCATCATTGCGTAGAAGAATTGCAAGAACTGGTGTTTAAGAAAACATGGACAATCACTTCTAATTCTACCTCCAACCACCCCCATCTCCTAAAGCAGTCTTTTACTCAGGGTGGCAAAACAGAACTATAGAATCAGAAACAAACAAAAAACTCATAAGATATCTCAGGTTTTACATGTCCAAGAGTGTCTATCCAACAGTGCTTTGAAAGTTGATATTGCAGTACCTGAGAAGTGCAGAGACCTGACAAAATCTTGGGGTCTTCCTAAAATGAGAGAGACTCAACTTGCAAAGAATCTGGAGCCATTCTATTGGTCTTCTCACCTAAAGTCAAGTGGTATTTCTTTCAATGTATTCACACATACTTAGGATTTAGAATCAAGTAAGGAGGAGTCTGATTTTTTTTTTCCTAAAGAAAAACAGATCTTTTAATAATTTACAACACTTTTTTTCTGCTAAAGATACGGACTCATTTATGCCTACGTTTATTAAATATGTCAGGCAAAGTAAAGAGATGAAATGACAAAGTTTTGCATGGGCTAAGGAAGCCCAAAGCAGAAACAGACATTTCCATACTGATTTTGATTAAACTAAATCACAGAAAGCAAGCCTCACACTAAAATGTATTTGCCACCTCCTCAGTTCTGCTGTCACTGCCACTCTTGCCTCCCTCTTAAATTCTTCAGGAGGGCAAAATAACCACAGAAGTAAACATATAAAGGCCACAATGAACCAAGAGAACTTGAAAGTTCATGATTCTAGCATGCTAAAAGGTAAATTAATATAATTTAAAAATAATTTGACTTTTCTCATATACTTTTTCTTTTTTTTTGGTTGGGTTTATTGGGGTTTTTTGTTTTGTTTTTTTTTTTTGGTTTTTGTGTTTTGGGTTTTTTTGCTTAAATGACACCTGCTGCATTTCCTTATTTGGTGGAAGAACTATCAAAGAAGGCAGCAGGGTAGTGAGAACATAATCAAAGCCTTGAGTGAATTTGCAGTAACTGGCCTGCCTAGGCACCCTGCACAGAGTTTGTAAAATAAATGCCAAGTAGTTTCTTGATATCAGGAGGCAGAGAGTTCTTCCATAGCTACAAAGACGGTGGTCCTTTAATTTGGTCAGAGTTAATACAGAGTTACAGCAAGGAACACTGGCCACATAAGGAGTGAAGAAATAGCATGATGCACAGTCCAGTCCCTGTCTGGGTCATACTAAGACAGTTCTCCCTTGACACAAGGAAGATTTCTTTTGGCTTTGTGATATTTGTGATTTGAAACATGGTTCAAGGGTAGCCTGAATCTGATAAAACCTGACTCTCAAACTGTTGCTCATGCCTCTAAACCAGCCATGATTCAAAATCTTCTCTTGACATTATTCAAAGAAAGTCTAATGAGATTACTGCACTCCTGTGCTGATACTTGTATATTCTGAAGAAGGTTAATGTCTCAGCTTTATATTACATTTGCATTCTGTGTACTCATTCCATGGAAATAATGCCTTAAATAGTTAGCATATAATTTGGGTGCATATCCTACTCTCAGTATCAGCTTCCCATATTAACGTTATTGCTAGACACTGAGGAGATTAACTACATAAATGAAATACTCTCAGTTGCCTTAAAAAGATCATACCGTATCTACATGATATCTTCAAATTGCTTTTCAAAGTCTGGTTTCTATTTTGATAATCAATTCCCTAACTAAACTACATTTGTCACTATGAAAACAAATCAAGTCATACACACATTTTTGTCTCCTTGTGACAGACATTGCTTGAGAAAGGAACAACTAGTTTCAACCTCCAGTAAACAGCTGGTATCCTTAGATAAGAAAATCTCTGCACACAGCCAAGCTTCCAATATTGTGAAAAAATGATGCAGTAGAAAGAAAAAGACAACAGAATCCCCAAGTGCTTACATGAGACAACATAATTTATAACCAATATTCATAACATAACTTAATTATCACATTTCTTTTGTATTTTGTGACTAAACCGCAATCACAGCTTCCTTTGGCATCCCTGGGTTTGTTCCTGGGAAAATAAAAGGCAACACAACAGGAAATACCTCACTTTTAGTAAGAGAAGATCAGAGGAGAGCGATTGAAGGATAAACTTATGTAATAATTAAGCTTTGATATGTGACAGTTCTCCCTTCATGACTCAGTCAAAAGATCTTCATGTTCTGAAAAGTCAGAGTCAAGCGCAATTCCACGAACAATTTAGCAAGTATCTCAGGGTAGAACTAGAGAGTCTGATAGTCATTTCAGCATAAATACTGCAAGGATTAATCAAATATGTTTCTCTGCTTAGAAATCTTATCACTATATCTAATAATTTTATTTAGATACATGCTTTTTATAAAACAATGACTCAGATATCAAATTGGGTAAATGTACTAAACAAAGACAAATAAAAAATATAACTTGAATAGAGATAATTGTTGTTCAAAGTCACATTCTGTCTGATTCATAGGGATGGCACATAAAAGGCCAAACAACCAGCTTGCGGTGACTACACGTACACTGCTTTCAAAATAAATTAATGAGAAAAATATCACTTAGTGATGAAAGAGTAGAAAGTTTCTTCATGAATAAAACCCCTTTCCCCATTTAGCATGGGAAAGAGAGACACAGGAGATGTTAAATGAACTCTTTTATTAAAAAAAAAATTACTTTCTGTGTCTTCGGCAAATGTAAAAGAAAAACTGAAGAACATTTCACATAATCTTAACCTAGACTAGGCCACCACAATCCTTCTTAAATAAGGAACAGAGTACTATAATCTCCTTATTGGCTCCCCCTTTACTCCAGGATGCTAGTTAAAAAGAAATCACCAAAGAAGCTGTTGTCCCTTCTATGCAGTGCACCATACTCTTGGCAGGCTAGTCGGGAACAAAAAAGCATGCATGGTCCTCCTTCAATTAAGCACTCAGGGCAGACAAAGTGGCCTTCAGCTTCCATAATTAAAGAAGAAAAAGGGAGTTGGCTCACAGGCCATAAACTCTTGCTGAAAGAACAGCTAAGATATGAAAGGAGCAGGAAGAACTAAAGATCCAGATAACAAAGCTTCTAAGTAGAAATAAAAAAAAAAACAAAACTAAACAAAAAAAAAAACCCAGGAAAATATAAAAAAGAGGAACAAAGAAAAATCATGCATATAGGGAATTATCAAGAAGGGCATTTTTAAACTATTTTTTTGTTGGTTTTGTTTTTTGGTTTTTTTTTAACTCCTTGCTCCTTTTCATCAAATTCAATTTATTTTTATTTTTAAGTAAGCATAATCACTTCTCAGAAGTTGTAGTTTATTTTCTGGTTTAAAGCAAAATTTAAGCTTTTGAACTGTTCTCATCAACAATAACGAATTACACCTCCAATATTTTCAGTCAACAAAACCCAGGCATAATTCCAAACATGATTTTGGTTATAGTGTGTCTTGTGTCACTCTGGAAGCGCTTGTTTATTGTTATCTATTGAAGTATGATAGATGCCAGTTCATAATAACTGGTTGCAAAATGTGTTTTTTCTACTTTTCAGGAAAAGGTCATTATAGTCAGGGCCTCCTTGTGGGATAGAAACAGGGATCTAAGACTTTATGAGTTTGACTATTGATAAATCTCTAACCCCTAGAACTGTCCAGGGAACACCCACACATATAAGGCAGCAGGAGGCAAAAGTAGGTTACTAGTTCTAGTTCTGAAGGAAAAACCACCAAACGACAATCTCCTTTTCTTTGGATCACTTATGAAATAAGGTGTTGATTTCACATACGGTAAATTCCCAAAGGACCAGATGTTGTACAGACTGCATGAAAAAATTACAAGAATTCTCTAAACATTTTTAAGGGGCCATGAGGAAATGCAAAGGAAGAGACAGATATTAACGTCACACAAATTCATTGTTGTTCTTTACCTATGCAGTAAGCAGAGATGTTTAAACAGAAGCTGCCTTTACAGACTCCCTACAAGGGTACACCAGTAGACTTATTTGGTCCAACACTTTGCCTGGAAAACACCTAAAACTCATTGCTGCTATCATCCTGCACAAAGATTCAGAAGATTTTATCAGACCAAAAAGCCAGCACAAAGAAATTTATCCTGATCCAAGCAGAAGCATCTGCTCACACTGTCTGCCAGTCTGTTGTGCAGACCTAGTAAAAATGTACAGCTGAAGAGACAGACTTAATTTGAAATGCATTAAATCATAGCCAGACTGCTATTTGGCATAATGAGAAAGACCTACTCCACTCCTTTTCTGTTTATGTATAAAAATGCATTTGTATTGCCTATCATCATTTGCACTGACTGACCTTGAGTGCTGTGGGTTTTTTCGTTTTGTTTTGGTTACTTTTTAATGTGTGTGTTGGATAAAATAAATACTGCACAGTGTGACACAGGCAAAGACTTGGATAGGGTGAGTTCTCTGGTCTGGTAAAATAGTACGTCATGGTTGTGCTGCCCTTGATTGGATGAACTGGTGTTTTAGCCTGCTCCTTTTCAACATACGTAGAAAGAACTGCTTAATTCCTTTCAGTTAGTGACACTTATGTGTCCTTCAAAGAAGCATTTTAACACATGCTCCCCACAGTATTCCATTTCTTGAAAGTATTATATGACTGCTGTGGCACTGCAGCTGGAACACTGAGCAAAGCTTCTTTCAGGACATTAGCTTTCTGAGAAACAGAAGCATGTCAGCTGTGAAGGCCATCTTCTGTCTTATTTGTAACACCAGCCAATGCTACAGAAGTCCTTATACTGAGTTGAACACAACATATGCACAATACAATTGAAACCAAAATGATAATAAGTGCCTACAAGGACATTTGGTTAATAGTCCTTAATATTTAATAATATTTATGAACGATCATGGTTCCAGAAACCTCTTGTGTATGAGAAAAGTTGCACCTCACGAATTAGGAAGACCCCTACAGAGAAGGCCCTGTGTGTATGCACATACTCACACACAGGTTATAACCAGGACTCTATACACATCATCTGTTTTTTACAGAGATAAACACACACATACAACCCTAATGGTACAGCTCCTCAGCACAGTCAGAGCCAACAAAAGTGTCAGTCAGTATCAATTTGTGATGACTTACCTATGTTTTCAGACATCTCCTCTTCTGAAACAGAAAAATACTTTAAGAATTCTAAACCAAAACAGCCAAAGCAAGAGAAACAAAGTTGTAGCTAAAATTTTGTTTACTGTGAAACCAAGACAGATAGTTATAAGTAACTCAGTTTACAAGAGAGATGAAAACAAACACCAGTCACCAAAGACTTGCAAAACTGATGTAGGCTGAAAGAGAAGAATCAGTGCAAGGGAATGTCAACACAAGGAGGTGTAAGTTTCTGTCTGGAGCACTGAGGTTTCTTCTTTCACCTTCCTCAGCATGTGTGTGGTGGTGGATTGGGCAAGGCTGGCTCTGAAAAGAATTTCTAAATTACGTTGTATTACCTTCAGAGTCTGCTGGGTAGAAAGCAGTCTCATTTGAGTTTATAATCCCTGGAGATATGCATTTAAATTCAAGCCAAACGTTATTCCCTTGGCTTTAAAGTCTTCTGTTGCTATATCTAAAAGGAGAAAGTTTTGACAACTGAAATTTAGATCTTTGAGAAAAGATTCACTTTGAAACAGTGAATAAATGTCTCTGAATATAACACCGCAGGGGTCCTCCTCACAGACTGAAAGATACCCAAATAACAGTTCTAGACCTGTCTTTTTCTAATATTTTTTTTCTGCTTTCTTGCTTTAAAAAGGAAAATTCACCATTTTTAACTCATTTTTAGGAAATAAAATGCATCACCTCATTAATATTGAGAAGAACCAAAAGTTACTACCCCATGCGATGAACTGCAGGGACAAAAAGAGTCCTAAGGACACATTTTTTAACAACTTGATCTTCAATTAGCCAATCTTCACTGAACATCTGGAATTATGTTGTTGTGATAAACCCTCTTCTAAAACTGATATTAATATTACATCACAGTCTACTTGCTGTTCTTTTCCAATGGAAACAAAGGAGAAAACCACTATTCTCACCTTTCTTTCTTGCAGTGCTTAGCAAAAATCAACAGATCCTGGTCTCCTTCTCATTGATTAACTACTGTTGGCATTCACACTCCATGAGCAAAGGAAGCAAGGTTTCTCAATTATTCACTTTTCATATGTTAAACAACACAGCTTCCCAACTTCTACAGAAAACAGATGACAAAAGAAAGGTGAAACATTTAGCCTGTTTATTGCAGTTCATTAAGCTTAAGACAGGAAGAGAAAATTTACAATTTCAGGGACAGCAAAAGTGTCAAATACTGGATGGAAGGTTCTGAAATCCATGCTGAAGTTCTAGAGTTATAGTAAGTACAATACAAGACTTGAGAATGTTAAAGCATTCTCAGAGTTGACTTTTCTCCAGCTCAGTTTCCTTTCACCTCTGTTTTCTAGTGTCCCACACAAGGCATCACGTCCTCCCTTTCCCCTGACAGCAGTAGTGGCTAGGATCAGAACTGTCATCAAATCTGTAATGTTTAGACCCACATTCGCTCTTCTGATGATAGGGAATCTCACTGTATGGGTTTCAAAAGTGACCAGTAAGAGTCAAATGCTATTTGGGAGAATTTCCTACAGGTGCCAATTCCATATATCTTGGTTCCATTCTCTGACTATTTCTCAGCAGGGAAGGAAGAGACCGTCGTTAAACTCTGTTTACATCAATACACTCCTCTCTACAGAGATAGGCTGTGTCAGAGTCCTGAATGAGGCACAAAGACATCCTGCAGCCTTTCCCCAAGCCATCCTGGGTTTGAGCTACCTGTGCTTAAGGTTAGCTCCAGTAACAACGCTGGACCAGCTGCTGGGAAAAGAGCTGTGAGAAACCTGCCTCTGCCCCTCAGCTCAGGAGCTGTATTTAAGCTCCAGCCCTTGGCCTGTTCCTGTGCTATGCTGTAGCTACACCTGTGCCTTGCTGATCCTTACCCACTGGTCCTGATTTGGCCTCATCTCCACCGGCTCTGGTCTTGCAAAGAGGTTCCTGGTCCGGGTGAGGGATGCTCCCCATTAGCAGGGGCTACAACGAGCAGGGACATAGCAGCAGAGGGCAGCACACTCAATGCTGAGGACAAGTCTTCAGTCCTCAAAGTGCAGAAAAACACCAAGAGCAACTGTAGAAAGCCCTGCTACATGATCTCATTGTCTAGCTTGCACTAGCCAGCACAGCTCATGAGCAGTAGTTGAACTCTGTAACAGTTTTAATTTATAAACTTCAGTTGTATGACTTCTATTCCATATGTAGGCAAATTATAATTGTAGGTGACAATAACATTACTTGCTGGGCAGGCAGTGGGTAATGATATGTGAGTTGTGTGTGATGGAAGGGAGGAAAATAAGGCTGAGATGCAGACCTGAGTGAAGCACAGCATATCGAATGACTTAGCTGCTATTTCCTTGCTTTTTGTTTTTGCGTTGGAGGGATACACGGTCTAGCACATTTCATTCATGCTTGATGACATTTTTTGGATGTGTTGATTTATATTTACATTTCAAAACATACACACAGTTAAAATTAAGATTACATCAATATCATTCACAATCAAGACTCAGGAAATGGAAACCTACTTCTACTAATTGAACTTAACCAAGCTGTACATCCGATCCTTTAATCATTGCTATTAGTACTGTTTAGTTATTGACAGTGTACAGAAGGCAATGTACACCTTGCAAGAAAGGGAATTTCTTCCATGCAGAACAAAAAAACAAAGGTAATATAATAAGCATTAAAAATTTACCACCAAAAAAAAATGCTATTTATGTAAAGTAGTTGAACTAGTGTTGCCCTGAGAACATTCACTTTTCCACTTCCTGACTTCAGTGTCAAAAAAGCTTACTTTTATTAGAAAAATTAAACCAAAAGTTATGAGCTCTTTCAAGATGCAGGAAAGTATCACCACAGATGAGACTTCTCCAGCTTCTGGCTCAAACACCATACAAACCCAGATAGTTCCCCAGTTTTTCTAATTCAGATAGAGAGGGCAACCAGAGAGATGTCTGCCTCATAATAACTTTCTAATATGAGTAAAATGTGCTCTTTCCAAAAGAATTTCAAGGAAAAAAAAGGAGACTTCTGCTCTTACTTTAGTTTCACCTTCTAGTGCTTCACTAAAAGAAATAAATGTTTTAAAAACAAGCAATACTATCAGTTTCTGAGTCCTACCAGAATTTTGCTCATTCATGATTCACTACAGCACAGCAAATCTGCAGTGGGACAATGACTTAGTAATAAGCAGCAGTGAAAGCCAGCCTATCTATTTTTATCACATTTATCATAATGGCATATATTTTTCTTCGAACTATAATTTATTGTGAGGAATTCCCACTTCCTATACCACATAGCAAGGAAGAATTAGAGGCTACATTTAATTTTTATTGGTTTCCTTAAGCCAGTTTCTGAGCTAAACGGGTTTATGCAGTCAGTACTATCTGGCCTGTTAGCCTGCTTACCACTCTCATTAATCACTTTTTGAACGGTTATTTTTGCTGAAATTTAACTTTGAGGTGGAGGGGTTAAACACATGTTCCCATAGGTACTGACAGAAGAGACTTCTGTTGAAAGGGGAAGTCCTCAAGCACACATCCCTATAGAGGGACAGGCTGTGGCACAAACATACACACCAGAGAAGCCAACACAGAAAAGAGCTCAGGCACAAAACCTATGAAAGCTTTCAATGTTTATGTCTTTCCAAGGCTCCAAAGCAAAATTAGCCACAGGATCAAATCAGCAAAAGAGAATTCATGAGTACCAGTGGAACTGGTACCAAGGAACTAATGGCTGTTATTACTTTACAGGGTGTACGAAGAAGAGAAACAGTCTTCTTACACAAAAACACTGTGTTTGTCATGTAGAGAAAAAAATGGAAGTAAGTGGTAAAACGGTGGCATTGTAAACAACTTTGTATTTCTGTTGTATGTGCTGAAAGGAAATAAATTCTGTCATGCTGTGGATTTTCAGCGACATTTCATTAAACATCAAGAAAGGATATTGACAGCCTATTCTCTCTCTCTTTCCAATTTCTGTTTGCCAAAAACAGGAGAACGAAAAAGCAAAGGCACCACTCATACCCTTAAACTTAATAATAGCTTTCTATGCATTCATTGAATGGGGACTGCTGCTTGCATTAATACAGACCACTAAGGGGAATCCATAGTTAAATGAAAATAAAATTTTTTAAAAGTTGTTGCAAAGTGCACAGCTAAAACGATTTAAAAAACTCAAGAATCCCATGCTCTGCATAAGAAGACACATATTACTATTTTTTATTATTTTAGTTCCTTATCTTTCTTAACAATTGTGTTAATTTTTTTAAAAAGAGCTGTTGCTTCAACACCCATGTGGTAACATGTGTATCACACAGATTTTTAATATTATCACAGGGTCAAGGTGGGATTTTTCAAGCTTATTATATATCAACAAATCTCATAGGAAACAAATCAAACTTTCAAATGGAGACTAATATTGCCTGTCAACAAAAACAGACTCGGCAGAATGTATAGATGCACAAAACTGCAGAAAACAGAGAACAGACCTAAATTAAAAAGCAACCTTTTAAAAAATTATTGTTAATTCCATTTGAATAAACAATTTTAAATGGTTCTGTGAAATACTATTCTTCTCTATTTAGCAACTGGTATTATTCTTGTTTTAAGTCATTGAAGGAAATTTGGTTAACATATGATACCAACAGAATACACACACAGCACTGTTTTGTCCTCAGATAGCAAGAGCGTGAATGGAGCAGGCAGGCTGCAGAGCAGACACTGTGATTCCTTCAAGCGTATTAAACCTCTACAATAAAGAACAGCCCTAAAGCACTCAGCAGAGCAATCTTACCAAGCATCTCTTCTGAGGTGTGCTATTTCTTTGTAAAACTGTGACCATTCTCTAGGAAGCTCCACAGCAGGTTGCTCCTGCTGCTGGCTGCCCATGGTCAGCTCCTGCATAGTGCTCATATCAGCAGTTCCTCTGTCAAGGTCCATGTGCTGTAGGACGGGGTATAATTACAAATGTGGCCACTAATGCATCGGATGACTGCTGCAGGTGAACCAAAACCCAGACACACGTCATAAGCCCCTGAGAACTTTGGGAACTGCTGCTTGAGTCATAAAAAGTGAAAGTAGTTGCCAGAAGAGATCTGGGCACGATGCACCAGCAACAGCTGGTACCCAGTTCCTTGACTACAAAAGGCAAAGAAGATAAAGGGGGGGGAACCTGTAGAATGTGTCTAAAAATTAAAATATTTATGTTCGCAGCAATTCTGCCATAATAGGTTGCAAAATATGAGACAAAATGTGGTTTTCTTCTCTCCACTTTCTCCTTCACTGGCTTGATTCAGGAAGACTGATTTGCCTTACTGATATGGGACTGCCACGGTGCAAACACTGTCTTCCTTGGGAAAACCAAACGCATTAAGACGGATACAGTTCAAAAGGTGATTTAAAGTACTGAGCAAAAGCCCCCCCACCTCACAACTCCCCAAAAACCCACATCATCAATTAAGACCTCGTAACACTTCAGTTTCTCATTACAAAAGAAACCAAAATGGCATACTTATCATAGACCCAGTCTCCAGGTTGCTGCCTAGAAAAACAGCAAAGACCTGTCCCTCATGGTGCCAGGCATAACACAGTCAAGCACAGACAAGGACAGCTCTTCAGGTGCCTGGGAATAGCCATAACTTGACTCCAAAGGCTGCTGGGATGACAGTAGCAGGGAAAGAGAAGGAAAGTCCTCCCAAAACTTATCTAGCTGACTTTGGAAGCAAGATTGAAACAATCTTCAGGTTGTTTCAAAACTGACTCACCCAAAACAAAAGGATGCAGTAGGAGTGCAATATGCTAATAGAGATTCCCTTTTATTTGTATGCAGGTGCACAGAATTACATGCATAAAGATGTTGGGAAGTAACTGAAATAATATATTTTCCCATCATAAAATATTTATGACCGATCTAATTGTGCATTAAATGTTTCTTAATAATGGCAAACATTTGAGTCATAATTGGTGAATTGCTAAGAAATCTCATGAAAATAAATGCTTAAAATGTAGAAATTACCTTCAAGCCATGTTGGTTGAATGAAATTATAAAAAATTATGTTCTATTCATTATTTTATGTATGTTTTATTATAATAGTGTGGTTTAGTTTATGTAACAAAAGTATCCAATTAGGTCCTTCTTAAATAGATACAAGTTTATCAGTTAGCATATCCTGGGTAAACCATTCCAGCTAATGCAGCTATTGCCACTAATATTATGTTTTAATTCTTTCCAGTTGCTAGTGGAGTTATTTATATGCACAGCATGGAAGCTTATATTCATGCTTCTTTGACTGCACATGAAAATAAAGGACATTGAAGTAAAGAGAGAGAGTAGAAAATTAACAATTTTAAATCTCAGACCAATCCACATTTTCAATAAAAGAAAAGACAAATAGATGGACATACCACAATAAATAAAACATGTGCTTTGGCATATCCTGGATTTAGTAGTCAAATTGGTTTATATCTCTCAAGTAAGAGACAACAAGAAATACTTGTTTTTTGAAAACTGGCACACTACTTAGAAACCAGAATGTTTTCATTTAATTATGATAATTGTCTATTAACATTCTAATGCATGCTAAAACATTAGAAGCATTTCCTTCCCTTTTTTTTCTCCCCTTATGACAGAGATACATTTGCCCAAATTCTCTTCCTTCTGACTCCTTTCTGTCAACACAGCTGAAGTTAAAGAAAATCACTGAGAAAAAGAAGAGGAGGAGAAGCATTTTGTTTTAAGTGTCATTGCCTATGTTACAAATTCACAAGTATCAAAATAAATGAAGACAACTGACGAATTATAGATGAGATCCGCCAACAGTCAATCCTCACTCCCAGCCCAAGAAAAATCTTTAGTTCTTTTTGAAAACACTGATCTAAATGCTAAACATATTTCTACATTTCCTTCTTAAAAGCACCATATCTTTCTGTCTTCTTCTAATACTTTGGCCTGATTTCTGAGGAAACTAGGCTTAATGAGATCATGGTGTTTTTCTAAGTACAGTGATTTTTTTTTAAACTTGTTGGCCAAATTCAGCCCAATCCGAGGGTGGGATAGTGATCTCATGTCTAAGCAGCATTAGAAACGTTTTTTTGTTCCAATAGCTTACTGTGGTAGGCACAGAGAGCACACTTTGCAATACAAACCAACACCTCAAATGGACATGCCTGCTGAAATCTAACAGTAAGCCCCATCAAAAAAAAACCCAGAGAGAAGGGTTTGTGTTCAATTACTTTTATTTCTCCCTTATTCTTCCTTTTAATGAAAAACTGCTTTACTGAATTTGTAACAGTAAAGAAAATGGTAAAATAGTAGGTTTTCCACCAGAATTTTAAGGACAAAAAGTCATCTAGTCATTCTGGACTCTCCATTCAAGTTTTAGCACATTTTTACTATTATGGTTCATGATTTAAGTATTATATTTATCACTTACTCATTTTATAAGTATTCTACACATAAAACTGTTCTATACAAATATTTATATATGTATACATACACACACACACACATTTGCACATAAGTATGTGCCACTTGAAACACTTCTTTTCTTACCCAAAAGATCTTCTGGTTTTGCTATAATGTAACAGTTTAGCATTTCTAGAAGCAATCAGATTTTTTAAACCACTGCAAAAGAAAGACAAAATGCAACAAAAAATATATCAATTTTTACAAGCATTCACATGGAAAATACAAGGGGTAATGTGTGCAAGTTACTTGTGGGGAGATTCTGATTGGGCACAAGAGGAAAATTTTTCACAATGAGAACCATCAGCTATTGGAATAATCCCTCTGGGAAAGTTGTGAGTTGACCAGCATTGGACAAGGTGGCTGGACAGGGTGCTAGGCCATCTTGTCTAGACAGTGCTTTTTGTGAGAAAGGGTGGACCAGTTGATCCTTGAGATCCCTTCCAACCTTGTATTCTATGACTGTGATTAGGAGAAAGTTCTTCACTGGAGAGCTGATAAAGCACTGAAATAAGCTCCCCAGTGAAGTCATGGCCCCAGGCCTGATGGAGTTCAAGAAGTCTTTGGACAACACTATTAGATACATAGTTTAACTTTGAGGTTGCCCCATGTGGAGCCAGGAGCTGTACTTTATGATCCTTGAGTCCCTTTCAAGTCTGAATAATCTGTGATTCAGTTCTTCACTATCTTGGGTTCCTGGAAAAATGGCAAACAAAAACACATGCCAAATGGATTTTTCCTTGTGAAAATAGACATACACAGATCTGATATACACATACACGGATCTGATATACACAAAAAGCAGGAACTTGAATAGTTCACAACACAAAATATGAACAAGGAAACGTAATACCCATAAGTGCCTACAAGCCACAGGCCCAAATAAGGTGAAAAAATTAGTCCTATTCCTCATCACAGTGTGCTTTTAAATTGTTGCTCACCAGTTTCAGAAGCAAGTCCTTTTTTACAAGTTTAAGGATCAGTTACTTTTCTGCATTGCCTTTAGATATAATACTGTTCAGCTATCTCAAACTATTCATTGGCCACATGTAGGCAACTCTGTTCTCCCCCTCTTGCCATGCTATTATCCCACTTTGTGTCCTCTCTATTTAATTGCAGTCTATATAAAAGGTGCACTCTCCCAGCTATTACAGCATAGGAATATCTAAGAATATTTTCCACCAATTTAAAGAAAAAAACAGATGAAAAATAATTCTACACAATCTTAAGGATGGAGATCAGAATTATCTTACATGAGTAATATAAAATGCAAATTTCTGTAGAATTAGGTGAAAAACATGAGCAACACTTTGGATTTAGAGCCCATTCAGGAGATGTGATTTGATGTGAAATGAATAAAGAATAATAGAGAACTTACTAAAATAGAAGCATTTTCTCAGTGCTGAATCTCCTCTTCAGCTTCCTCCTCCTTATAATTGCATAGTACAACATACTTAAATAATGATAGGAGGTATTATTGCTTCTGGTGTAAGAAGGTTATAATTTAGCAACACTGCTACTCTGTTGAAATTCAAGAAATTTAATTCACAACACACCTAAATAAAAGATCTCTACTTAGGAAAACAGCATTAGCAAGCATACTACCTAATTATGAATCATGGGTTGCATATTTTAAACAGATTCCCAAGTCTAGCAATGTTGATTCACTAAAAAAATAAAGTCAGAAAAGTGTAACACTAATTCAGTTAAAGCAAAATGAATAGATGCTATGAGTACATTTACCCCTCCTTGGACAATCCATTTTTTCATGGACATGTCTAAAGCACCTTGATCCCTCCGTCTATTTTTATCACTTTTTCCTAGACAGAAAAATAGCAGAAGTAATGAACTGAAAAAAAAACCGAAAAAAAAAAAAAAAACCAGAATCTCAAATTAAACAACAGAGACCTATTTAAAATAAAAAAAAAAGTTATCCATTCATCACTAGAAATTTGACACTACTGTGCCAATATGAACTAGAATTTCAAACCTTGTGGTCAGTGAAGCATAAAATAGATTGTTAAAATAGTGTCTGAAATATGAATCCACTGGAAAAAATGCTTGAAAATACTAAGACAATTCTATGGTATCAAAATTGGCTGAATACACCTCTAAAAGTCTCCACCTCTCTTTCTCAATTCATAAATGGCTTTCTCCTATGTGACTATTTCATAGAAGTAGTAAAAATAAGCTTCCGATTTCTACAGTTGAAAATGTGCATTTCTGTGGTAAGCTAAATCATTCTTATCTGGAAATTATTTACTCTATAATAGAAACTAATAGCAAAATAGTAAGCTTTCCCTCATACTGAAGCAATCTTCCTGGAAAATTCAGGAGGCCCACTGCTATGAAACCCATGGTGTAGTAACCACGATGTTGTATGAAGTAGAATATTAATACAGAAAATACAGATGCAGAGGGAGACTGAAATCAATGTTTTGTGGCTATAACTCAAACTGGAAAAAAAAAAAAACTTTTGAAAAAAACCATACTTTTTAAATTCCAGTCAAAAACAATCATGCCTCAACACAGATTTAAATTTTGGTCAGTGTGAATTCTTGTGCTGGTTTTAAAGGTAAACCAGCAGGAGAAATGGACCAACCACAAGAGAGTTCATAAGTCAGAGTTACAATTTAATGAAAAAAAATATTACAATAAATATACTGACACAAAGAGAAAACTGCTTTCCACTCACCAAAGCCCAGCAGTATAACCCAGTGTCCCAGGGCACAAGCCCAAAGGGGTTTGTTAGCCCTTGAGCTTAGACCTGTGTGGTT
>JAWWEW010000041.1:45906882-45934260 GCA_035583185.1 Anabacerthia variegaticeps | reverse complement strand
ATAGAGGGGGTAGAATACATAGCTTTGATCACCCCCCACACAGTGATAACCGGTCCCACCTGCTGAACTAGGACAATTCTAGTGTTCCGTGTTGAAGCTCATTAAGAATAAAGATGGCTACACCAGGTTGCAGTGATTCCCTTAGAAGCTTGCTTGATTCGACTAGATAACCTCTGTAGGTCTACTTCCAGGGCTCCTGGACTAAAAGAGGTTAACAAAGTTCTGTGTCCCCCGAACATCTGATGTTTTAGCCAAGATGGTTTTGGCTTTGTTGATACTGTTGTCTAGTTGGGCTGCTCGTCCGTTCATGATCACCCTTTTGTTACTACATGAGGATGCTAAAGAACTAAAATAATCCAACACTAAAATAAGAGCAATTACATCAAGGAGATGAAGTATAACAAATAACCCTTTATACATTCCCTAGTATACCAACAATAATTAAAACCAAAGACTATTTAGCAAGCTTTGAGTTTCTCCTGTCTTCACAGTTCAGCAAAAAATGATCATGAACTAATGTGCTGATATACTAAACAAAGAAGAAGGGGAGAAATCTTTATATTCTGACTATATTTTCCCCATAAGAATAAACAGAATTAAGTAGACTACAAAAAAAAAAAAAAAAATGAAACCTGTCTGGAAAGACTTACATACAAGCCAAAATTAATAAGGAATGAGAAAGCAGCTGTATTCACATTGAAAAATATCCAAGTCACCTACGGACACCCAACTGTAACTTCTTTCAAAACACTGACGGTCTCCAACACAGAATTCCTGCATTTGTAAACAATATCTCACCTTCATTTTAGCCAGTGGAGGAGAGTGGCTGGTGAGGGAAGCATTCGAACAGACTGAAAGAAACAGGACTCACTGCCTCAGAAAAATGGCAACAATTTAGGGTTAAAACAACTCTGCTTCTTACTGCCAGCACATGGGGGGATGTATTATTTGCAGCTGGAATTGGAGAATGTCTGACTGCTGACAGAAAAAGAGCTGATGGCCAGGTAGAAGAATAGGGAATGAAATAATTGCCCTTTCATTGTGCAGCTATCGAACACTTCAGGCTTTTCTTTTTTACTTTTTTTTCCCCCCCGCCTTCTCCCTCACTGCATTTAGTCCCTGTAATCACACCATACTCAGAACACTTAGGTCCAAAACATTTGCCAGATATAGAAAAGGAAAGGATGAGTTTGGGGTTTTCTTTCCTCACTGATCCCAACTGGCAAAGATTTGAATTTTTTTGCAGTATTTACAGTGATTCAGAGGTAGGATTGTAGAAAGTACGATCAACCTTGATTTGAAAATCTGAGAGGCAAGGTAGGAATGAGTATTCTACTGCAGCTTTCAGCCCATATTCAGAGGCAAAGACATGCAATAATTCTCAGCAGTAAGCCCCAGGACTGTAAATATAATGGCAATCTGAAATCTTCATGAGTTTCCATTTAGTATTCTTACATCGTATGTAGAAACACGATATTTACCAGTGATTGATATCCAAGGAACATAATCTGTCTTACAGCAGGTTATTTATTTATACATGAAGAGTCCTGCAGCTGTGCCTGGAGACAGAGTGGATGCCCTGTGAAATGGAACGAATGCATGTATATGCCCTGGACTCTGTGTCAGGCTGTGACCTTTTATCTGAAATTCCTGAGGTGGTACATCTTCACTAAATCTTATGGCAATGGCTTATTGACGTTAGCAAAAGAGTGTGGCCAAGAACTCCTGCCTCCTCCTCCTCCTCATACAGATTCCTTCATGGCTGGGATTCTTCATGCACGTGAGAAAAAAAAAACCAGCAATATTTTAAACATATCTTCTCAGTTTGCCATATCTGCAAACAATTCAAGCAGTAAACTCAGGAACACCACACACATGAGCAGGTTTAAAGTCAACTCTTACTTTGAAACAAAAGACAAAAGCATATTTGCAGTTTAGTGTGATGTTCATTTTCTGAATGAAGCAAAAGTGAGGGAAGGTAATGTATGGGTATCTGTGGCTAACAGCATTTCAAAATTATCAGCTATTTAGAGGGCAATTGGGTCCATTCAGAATATAAAAGGTTTTTCTATTTAAAAATAAAATTTTAGATTAAGGGAGAATTCCAAAATAAATTACAAAGTAAATTGCACTAGTGGCAAGGATTCATCTTAGATTTTCCATTTCTTTGATGAAAGCACCTAGCATAGAACTCCCACACAACCCTACTCTACATGTAAAAGGACAATATCCAAAGTTCAGAAATTAGCAGATCTGAAAGTCAGGCAAGTCTGCATCACAATTATTCCTGTGAGAACCACATGAGTAATTAAAATAAATAAATAAATAAATAAATAAATAAATAAATAAATAGAAGGTTTTATCTTGAAATACCTCAGACTTCAGAAACATGCCAGTCTACCTGAGCTCCCATTAATATATTTGGCATCTATGAAATTACCATCAAGATCCTTCAAGGCATGACGCTGTATGGGGTATCTTTATATGCACATCTTCAGGCAAGGACTTGATCTCTCTGTGATTGATAGAGGCACTTACCACAACAGAATCATAATCAAGACCCAGATCCTCTGGAGAAATAAGAACAAATAATAATGACAGTAATGCTTTAATATCCTACTAAGCATGAATCATCTCTGCTTTCTTGAACTGAACACTTTTTCCCCTATCATTTACATACTTAAAATGTGGAGGCAAACTGGTATCACCACGGCCATCCTCTGGTCTTATGCAGAATACTGGCCAGAACTAAACAGCACTGTGATGTTTAGCAAGCCTGGGTTTTTTTCATATAAATATTATTGCAGTTGAAGAACTTAGCTACAGAGCAGAAAGAAAAAGCTTGAAAAAGCATAGGACAATTTTATCATCCCAAGAAATCAAGAACTCCAGTATTTCAGACCAAAACTGCGTGTACTTCCGGCAAATGGATGCATCTGTGAATTCCGGAGGGACAAGGGACTATAAGAATCTGAAAAGGTTATGTTTTGAGGTATATGAAATGTATTTTTTTGGGCCAGTAGGGAATGCCAGATGAAAATTTCCCACTCCTCCTCTGAGGTCCATAAGACAATCACATTCTTTGTTAACCCCTGTGAAATGCAGATAAGACACAATGTTTGAAGAAGGTAAACTCCAGATATTTCAAAATAAAAACATAGCAACTGAAAAGATAAATATTGTATGGCAAGAAATATACTTATGGTAAAAAATTCTGTTGATGCAATGTAATTTGTAATCTTATTTGTTGAATTTGGAAAAACATGTTTTTTCAGAGCCTGCAATATACAACCCAATGTTCTTTCATCAGAAAGTGCAAATCAACCAGCTTAGTTAAGAACTATACTAAGAACACTTAACAGCATCCAGGTTCAGTGACTGATTTTCTATTTTAAGCAGCAAGAGAGGTACAGCACAAACAATCCGGAGAATAAAAGCCTGACAGCAAAATCTCCATACATACCAAAGAAAATAACGTGCCTGTGACAGCTACAACAGCCTCAATTTTCAGCTTCTTACACTACTCATGCAACACACTTTGCAGGCATCCTTCTTGCATAAATCTGTACGTTAAAATTTTGTGTTCCAATGGATCGGTTTGAACGCTCTGTATCTGCAAATGAGCCAGATAATACAGAGTGTGAGAAGTGATTTGTGCTATCAGTGACATCAGGAGTTTTGCAGCTGTAGTTATTAACAGATATTTTTTCACCCAGCAGCATTGACTAAAATCAATCACTCTGATAACCAGGCATGGCATGAGCTGTCCGCCCTGTCATTTCAATCTGATTAATCACACGTACGCAGACCTTTACCTTAAAGGAGCAATTGTTCACATTTAATCACAAAGATACATTCAAGCATACCATCATAGATTACTAAATTTAAGTGCAATTTATGTCCTATAGTTTGGCAAATACGTTTATGATAATACGGTTTTGGCATATAGATGTATAGTTTCATTCATTTTACAAACATTAAAATCTAAGCTAATGTGTTGTGCTTTGAATCATTTATCACATCAGATTTGCAGCTTTTGAAGCTTCCATTATACACATATCCTTATCTGCAGATTTATCCTAATAACCCAGGTACAAATAAGTTATTAGTTATTACGTCTTCTTCAGACTCTGCTTGCTAGACAGCAGGCATCGTCTTCATCATGGATGAAATGACCTTATTTTACCTAAACATCCTAGCTTCTATTAACTGCCCCTTCATTTGTCTCAATGTTCCTTTTTTACCTCGGAAGAAAGCACAGCATTAAGAGTTGTGCAAGAGCTATTCTTTCTCTTTTGGGTTTTGGGGTGGATTTTTTTTTATTTGTTTGTTTTTCTTTTTAAAAAGAAGGATGTATGAGAAAGTTCTTACACAAGCATAATACTCTGCAAGTAAAAAGAGACCCCTCCAGTGAAAGCACACTGTTATGCTAAAAAAACGTTGAATTTGAGATCTGTCAAACCAGTAACATATTTGACTCTGCCAGAAACATCCTGCATTCCAGATACACTTCTTCATTAGGCCTAAGCACACAAAAGCATTCAAGTGTCCTGGGTCCATCACCCTTCAGCAGACCGCATGGGCATATATTTCACTTTCAGTTCAGCCGCCAATGAAATTTAAGAATGTGTTGAAAATAGAGTATGAGCCTAAATGCTGTGCTGGTAGAATTGCGCAAAACCGTATTTTGGCTGTGTTGCTGAACTGAACTTGTATGTGGCAGACAGGTTATGCATATTAAGTAGGTGACTCCTTAAGCTTTTACCTTCTCCAAAAGTATTAATTCACCAACATTTCACAATGGGTATATTTCCTGAAGGGCCAGACCGTATACTAGGAATTATTTTTTATTTACTCTTTCTACGTTAGATCATACTTATGCTTTAAAATATATATATACTTTTTCAAAGACTGTTGTACTCAGATCTATATATGAATTGCCCGATTAACATTTTTACGTTTTACATTTAAATGAATATAATTTTAAATAATTTTTAAAATGTTTTATTCAAATAAGGCAAAAAAACTATTAGTAAAAAATGTAGCATGACGGATATAAAGTGGAACTTTTTTTCACTTGTAGCCCAGTGTGCATGAGGTCCCCACCAACAGGCTTTTGCTCTGACTGCTCCCCAGCTGTGCTCCCAAGAAAAGACAGGTTAGATAGGTTGACAAGCAACTAAACTCTTGAAAGAGGAGACAAAGCATTCTTCTGCCAAAGAATTTTGGAAAGAAAAGCCAAGTGTTGGAGGAAACCATAGAGTTGTTTATGTTTAAATAAATAGCAGAGACACAGATTCATGAACAGAATGCAAGTAATTACTCAAAACTGCACAGTGCATTTATTTCCTCAGTCCTGAACTGGGACACAGAAGAATATTGCTTTTCTACCACATCAGGCACCAACAGTACAGACATTATAAAGCTTCCAGAGGTTCAATCGCCATTCTGTAATGCAATCAACAGAAGCCAGGCAGGACGTAACAGGGCTGTAATCACCACTAGAAACTTCAATAAAAATGCCTCTTAAGATAGAGAAAGCTGACTTTTCAAAACATTCCTTCTTATCACATCCTACCCTATTTTCCAAAGCAAGAACAACTGTTAATATTATTGTGCCCACCAAGTTCAACAAAATGCTATCACCCTTGGTCTTAATGTTGCAATGAACCTTTACCAAATAGGAAACAGGTAACAATGAACCACACAGCAACCCATACTTTATGAATAGTGTTTTACAGGGATACACTACTGCAAGCAATTGTTTGATCTTTCTTAGGCTCTGGAAAACAGATTAAAGTGAGGATTTTTGTACATATAGTCATACACAAATTGAAAATCTAGAAAAATGCAGCTGCACGTTAGAATATTAGTCCATCTCCGTAGCTGCTACCATCAAGGAATGTGCAAAATACCTGTCATTAATCAATGAGGATAATATCTCACAAGTCACAAGTGGCATTCACACAACTGTCTTCAATAGCTATTCATTAGCCAGTTCTCTCTTGATTTTCCAGTCTCTTTTTAAATCAGCTTGTGCTTTAGACCTTCCAAAAAAAGTAGAGAGGTGCATTCTGAAGTTTAAATTCTGCAGTTCAGAATTTTTAAAAAATAAATAAATCTGTGTTTTCTTTTTTTGTATCCAGTCTAAGCCTACCAGCTCATAAATCCCTACTCATTCCCTCTACAGCAATCGTCTTAGTATCCACCTCCACCTGAGCAGTTCCTACATTTGTACCTCTTCCCTGCTTAAAAGTTCTGGTCTGTTCAGCCTGCCCTTGTATATAAAGTCATCTAGGTACACTACCTTCATTTATTTCTGAAGATTGTTTGGTAAAGAACTTGATGAATTAATAGTCTTAAATTCAAAGTAAATTACAACTATACTTCAATCTTCGGAAGCTGAAGAGCTGTTAACTATTTCCTACTATACCACATTTTTTTAATTCTATTTCTTCTACTACGGCAACCTTCCAGAAGAACTCTTTCAAACATTTGGAATTTATCACCTCACCTTCCTGTTTTACTGAATAATCTGTTATTAATAAAAAAAAGCATAATAATTACTACCGAAATCATCTATTTGGGGATAAGAAATTTCAGCCTTTTTTGATTTTGCTTTTTAAAATTATTTTTCACACTTGGATTCTTCTGCATTCTCTGACATTTTTGCATTGTTGAAACAATATTGCATTGAGCATTCCAAGTTCAATTCCCATTGCTGATTTAGAAAGGCATACTAACAGGTTTTTCACTTCTTTATTCCCACTCCTTGTGTCTTATCCTCTATCTAAGATATTTCACCCTGTAACTACAAAACTGACCTGCTCTGACTAATGACAAAAAGAAAACAACACACAATACAGGATGTGACATGTTTATTCTTCAGGACAGGGAAACCTGAGTGTCTAATTTTAATCAGCACACACATACAAAAAGTAACTTTTGAATGTGGTACTACATTTTTAGCCTCTTGAAAAGAAACACTTGCTTTTACTATACAAATCTAGTTTGAGGAGTTGAGTAGCACAAGACATCACAAAAGCCCTGAATTTTACCAGGCCTTTTCTCCCGGGAGCACCGTGAGTATCCTTCAAGAGAGGAACCATGCAGGTATCCATCAACTGGGTAAGAAGAATTTCTCAAAACAGACAGATTACTTTATTGTCACATACCCTTCCAAATGTGCCTGATGTCAGATTTTTGCATTACCTGTAACAGTCATATTTATTTTTTAATTAATTTCCTAAATGGAAGTATATTTAGGAAACAAGTAAAGCTGAATTTCTAAGAACTGAATATGATATATTAATATGGTATAAGTAATTAATTGAGGAATATTAAATACAATCTATTGCTATAATCCTACTCCAATCCAGTGTAGATCACATACACAACATGCATTTCTTATAGTGTAAAAATATTTTTTTCCTATTTAACATGTATCAGGAAGTCAACATTGTAGCCATCTTCTAAAACAAATCCTTGGCAGGGAGAGATGTCTAATTTTTATTTTTTTTTTCCAAATATACTGATTTTCTCTAGAGTCTGTTAAAGACTTGTCACAAGAACAACAGTAAAGAAAGATGATGCTCTGAATTCTGTCATCATACCCTCATGTGCCAAGTCCCTAGACACAAAGACATCAGAAAGGAAGGTTCCTACTGATTTAGTACAATGACTAGGTGGAGAAAAATTATAAAACAGAATAGAAAAAAGATTTTCAGAATCTGTAATCAGTGTTAATATTAGGGGTTAGAGGGTAAAGGACCATATCCAAACCAGTATTATAAAATAAGGTCACTAAGATACTTTTTGTGGTTATTGTATCATTAATTGATGTAAATATACACCAAAAAAAAAAACAACCCTGCTAATAATGTAGTAGAAAATACTCTAAAAATTGTGCAGTATGTTCTAACTTCTTTCAACTGTCAAGTGAGATGCTGAGGGTGAGATTGGTCTGAAAACATATATAAACTTTTTATTTTTGCTTTCTTTATAATATACTTGTAATTATGGTGTTACCTAAATTCAGCTTTGACAACATAAGTGAAATCAAGGTATTGGGCATACAATATATTGCTATATATCAAGAGCTGAGCAGGTCTTTCCTTTTAGTTACGTAGCAGTGATATGGTCATAATTGATATTTTTGTCACGTTGCTGTGTTAAGTCCCAGCTTGTGCTGCACAAATGCACAGAAATTCAGCCGCATTTCACTGCTCTCTTTACCTTACCTGCCATTTTACTTTCTGCTCTCTTCCTCTCTGTTTCTTCCTTCCAGACTCATCACATGTGAGAATTCAATGTTTATTCTTCTGCTTGTTGACAGGAAAAAAGAGGCTATAATGTCTGCACACTACATGGTCCTGAACAAAAATCAGCAGGCCTGCAATCAACATCCAGATTAAGTCCTCTAATTTCATTCTGAATATGAAGCATAATTTAAATCACAACACTGTTAATGCTGAAGTTAAAAATAAACAACACACACCCCTCAAAAAGAAACCAAAACCCAAAAAAGCACAGAACATGTTATGAAATGACAGAATCAGATGTGATTTGTGCTGTATGCCTAATTCTAATTTTTATAGAATAGATTTAAGATAAGACACATCAACCATATTAGTATTCAAGTCTATCCCTTTAAGTATCACGCAGTCACTAATCAGAGCTGAAGGGGACTGAGCTTTTCTTACAGTATTCATTCTCATTTTAAAATTACTCAATTCTGAGCTATTTTATATTCAAAACACTTTTCTTTATCTGGCATGTAACCCCTACAGTTCAAGTAGTTAAACAAACAGCATCTAATTTGATATTCTACAAAATTAGTTTCAATAGAGCAGCTGTTAAAAAACAGAAAGGTTTTAGTATTTTATAGGTGTTTCTAAAGCTTGTCCCTCCGGAATTAAATCTTCACAGCAGTCACTTCATAAACAAGATTTAGGTTTTTTGGAGGCATTACTTATATATGCAGTAGAATATATTTCAGAAAACACTTCGTTGTGCTGTTGACATATAAGCGTATCTTAAAAGAACTAAACTAAGTTGTTTTAAGCAACTAAAGCTAACCCTAAGCAAGGATTTCATCAGAGAATTATAGGGCAACTGCGGTACACGAAACCAAATGGTGTTCTGTCCCCACAACACTCACACATGGGTTCTATTTAGTGGCAGTGTTTGCTTCACAGAGTTATAGCCTCTCACCTGCCTGAAACTGTCAGCTAAGCCTTTGCTTTTATAACAGGCCCACTGAAGCTGTATCTACTGGTTTTTCAAATCACCACAATTTACTGATTCCCTGTATTTTAGTTTTCCTTTTTTGGTTTCCCTTCATTTCTGATAATAAGATTCAGCTCATCTTGTCACACTTGAATTGCCCAAGATAATCCTTGTTTTCCCAGGCTGACATTGGTTACAAACCAGGGAAATTCTTTTTCCTGAGTCCCATTCAAACATCTGGACTAATAGGATTTTTGCTTTTGAACATCATGGAGAAATTTAAAGCACATACAAAGAGAGATCGAACTTATTATAGCAACACAGAAAGAGGAAATATTAATATCTTAGCTATTTCTGGCACTCAAAAAAAAATGTATTTAGTCTTTTTTGTACACTGGGCCCGTCTTGAAGACACATCCTCCCATCAGCTTCAGACAGCTTTGCACATTGCTCCCAGGAGTAGGGTAAGGTCCTCCCTCTGTCTCAACCACAGCAGCAGTCTGAAAATGTGGTTGCACATCTGTGCAAGAGAGAGCTCTTATCCATCAGCATTTGTTTTAGTCACTCAAGTGACTCAGCAATGCTCTAATGTATTCAAAACAGCATGAGGGCACAGAATAAGAGGAGCCTGGGCCTGATGCTACCAGAGAACAAAGTCTCTGAGGATGGACATGGCCGTGACGGCAGTTCAGAACAAACCTTTCCCCACTCCAGCAGTGTCTAAGCAAAATCCTTCTGTCCATCTGGATCAGAAAAAGGATCATAAACTCACAGTACCAAACTAGGAGGAGACTGGGGGAATTATGTTTTCAGGCAATTAATACATAAAATACTTAGACTAAGATCTCTGATAGACCCTCAGAGCAGCTACCAATGCATGTAGATGCAGAAGGGCCATCTTGTCTCTGAACTACCCATTCAGACATATTAAAATCTAATTGAATGCATCAGTCCCACCACTCCATATTTATTTCTGGTTCCACTCACACAAAAAAACAAGGAGACTTTTTGACAGAGGTTTCTCTCTCTGCTTTTCAGCAGGATGTAGGATGGCAGAAGGAAATCAGCAGTGAGCTCCTTTCAAATCTGGACAAGACAAACAGACATTTCTAGAACTTCCTGGTTTCTCAGTATGATCTACAGTTTGGGCATTTTTATATCAGTTCCTGACATATACATCTCTCTCGAAACCCACTCATTTCACCCACCTTCTCTCCCTTTTTGCCATGTCTACTTGGCCAGAGAGCACAACATTCTATGAAGTCCCTTATACTGGAGGAGGACGGCAACAAGCACAGAACATATTGTAGAGGTTAAATGAAACTTGAATATATCTTTTTGTCTCTGAGCTTTTAGAAGAAGCAAGGATTCTGAAGGGAGGAAAACAGTGATACGAATAAGAGCAGTTACTGTTTCTTGACCATGTCTTCCACTGCATTCCCACCTCAGAGCAATCTAGTCACTATATTTCTATTTTTCACTGAAGCTACATAAGCCTCACCTTCCCATTCCCTGATTAAAGATGGGGGCCTGTCTGGATATATTGGCTGTACTCACTTTGCCCCATGAATTTTAACCCTGGTAACTCTCCCTTCAAAAGCTTGCTATCAGCACTATGTAGAACCTTTCATACAGCAATGGCAATAAATTGGTTTAGGAGCTATAAACCACATGAAGGAGAAAGGGTCTTTCCTAACAGCCCTTACTTATGCCCATCTTAAGTGATTCCACCCATAAAAACAGGATAAATTTTCCATCAACATCTTGTTTCTTCCACAGGGAAGCCCTCTCTTCTGTTGAGGAAACCCTGCTTTGATGAGAAACAGCTTCTTCAGCCTTCAGTTCCTCATTTAAGAAGTGTCTCCCTCTGAGTCCCTTTTCCCATGCTATTTTTTTCCCTTATAGATTTTCTATTAAATTGCCAGCTCGGTCACAGAGAAGCAACTTTGTCTACAGATGTAATAGCAAAATCACTCCAATGGCAGTGTTCCCTCCATATGCATACCAGTGCACATAAAAATTGTTGGAGCTTTCTTGCATATTTCCCACAGAAACTGGGAAGAGACACACATCCTCTAATACAGCAATAGAAAAAAAATCCTCCAAAAACTGTCCCTTAACCTATTTTACGATTTGACTGCTCTGTTATTGATGCTGTTTTATACCATCATCAAAGAGGTCTAATCCTGTCTGTGCCACTCAGCTGGCGCCAGATACCTCTACAAGCCACACAGGGAAGCACATCACAGCAGCCTTCCTTCAGTAGTGTGCTGCACTGAGCAACAAGGATCAGTGCCCAAACATGGGCTAAGAGTGTTGACAAGCATCTGACAGCTGTTAGATTTCACAAAGTTTTGGTGATGGTGCTTCCCACGCACCTTCCTCACCTGTGTGAGACCAGAGCAGAGAAGCCAAGCTGGTTGGCTAGACCACATTGACAAGATAAATGCATGCCCTTGAAAAAGCCCCAGTCCTATTGACGTCAAAAAGCATTGGATTGGGTCCCCTGTCAGACACAGAAAGCAGACATCTGCTTCACTGCAAATTCAAAGAGGAATTCATTAAGTCAAGCATAGTCTTATTCCAAACCAAACACTATTAACATTTGAAGTGCTTAAAATTTTTAACTAATGTAAATTCCCTTCAAAGTCTCTTGATTTCCTGTGTTAAATAATGATAAATGTTAAAATCATGAATTTTATTATTTCCTATTCTTTTATTGTTAAATTTTATACAGGCTTCTTGATACTTCCCCTGTGCTGCTCTCCCCTCCCCGTTCTATGCATTTCTCCCCCCTGCTGTGTGCATCTGCTGTGTCTCTCTCTCACTCGCTCTCTCCCTGCTGTGTACATCAACTATTTCTCCCCACCACTCCTATATGCATGTTTGCCATCTATCTCTCTCCCCCTCCTGCTGAGTGTATTCACTGCCTCTCCCCCTCCCCCAGTACATGCATCCTTCCCGCATCTTCCTCTCCTGCTGCAGTGCACACGAGCCTTTTCTGAGCAACTCCTACTGGCATTCATGCACACCTTCCCCTGCTTGTCTTCCCTCATGCCCTCTCCTATTTCATCCCCCACTTTGTGCATCCTTTATCCCTGCTCATCTTTATACTTTTTTCCCTTCCATCTCTTTGATATTCTGCTTTTTTCTCTCTCCTTATCATCCTTCTCTCGGTCTTCCCGTTGTACCATTTCTCTCCACTTCTCTCTGATCTGTTCTTGCAAATTGATTCTACAGGAAAAATGTTCTGCTCTTGTTTGCAGAGGTGTGCAAAGACGCATTGCAAACCATTCAATACCGTGTCAAATCTAATGGTAGTCAGCTTTATTTGCAGAAGAATCCTTGCTTCCTACCATCAGATATACAGGGTAAAGTCTCCCAAAACACTTCCCTGTCCTTTTTTCCTCATATTACTGCACTACAGGGTTCATTTGCATGTAAAGCAGTTAAGATATGCCTGTGTACCTGCCAGGTTCTTATTGGGAGAAGAAAAGGATCTATTATGACACTGAGCCTAACTGCATTTTAAGTCACAACAAACTAAATGTGTATTAATCGGTACAGCATAGCTGGACAAACACATTCAAATGTGTCCTATGATTTTTGTTTCGCTTTCCAACTGATGTATAATAATAGTAATTCAGTGATTTAACAAACAGCTAATTGACTCAGCTCTCTTCCTCCTCATCAGTAAATTTCACCACGTTTCTCTCAGTGTCCAAGTAAGTCACTTGAGGAAAAATTTAAGGCTGATCACAAAACTTGTCCTTCAGGAGCTCCAAGTAATGACAACTACACAAACCTGCACTTTCTCATTCAACACTAGCCAGCACTGTCTTCCATTTAGCTAATCACTTATATTATTTATAGAGATCCACAGTTTTCCACTTTTGACTATTAATTTCAAGATACTGATTTCCAGATCTCCAGTACAGACCGATAACCACACCTCCATGATCTAGAAATTTGTTGATTTTGGCAAAGATTAGTAAACCCCTTCAGCTTTTGTACCACTTTGATTATTTTCAAACCTTAAATAATTATATTTTCTGTAAAATGTGTCCTATTGGCTTGCTAAGGCTTTGTTTAGATTTTTCTTTTTAGAACATACACTACATGCCTACATGCCACTATATGCCCAAATCTACTTATTTTACTGGTCCTACAACAACATGTACTACTTCTTTTCCAAAGTCAAGAATAGAAATTTTGCAGTGTTTGGGGAAAAACAGTAGGCAATTTTTACTTTGGTTCTGCTGGCTTCTACTTACATGTCTAGTCTGCTGACTTCCACTTATTTAAACGGAAGCCTAGTCTCATCACATTTCCTTTATCACTTCTGTTCACCATGCCCATCTTCACAGTTACCTATTTTGTTTGGAATTAAAGTCCTAGGCAGCTTGCTAACTGCCCTAGACCTCCTCTAGCACATCGTCCTCTTCTACTCCCTGCAGGTGGTTTATCACAGGGAGCCAGAGGAGCATCATGGCACAATCAAAGCTCCTGGGACTCCTGAACAGTCTGTCCATTCAATCTCCTGTCGAATTATTCCAGAGTTATTTCACAGGCAAGGAAGGTGTTTTTGGTTATGTTACTCCCATGCGTCTGTAGTATGTCAAACCTAGAAGCACTAAGCAAACTCTGTCAGAGACTGGTGTTTGAGAAGGCATGTATTCATGTTAGTGGCACCCATCTATATCCCTACACTTAAGTCTTGCCCAGGTTTTCTAGATCATCAGCTGCATTAAAACAGATCGGAACTATGAAGTTCTCACCTGTCAGTTCTAATCCTAAACTTGACTAAATAGTTTCTGCTCTGATTTTTGTCAGTCTTCTATAATTGTGGTACTTTACCAGATAGATAGGAAGTACTCCCATGGTTCTTGACGAATCGTATTGAACTGTATGGGAGTTGGTGAGACAGCAAAATATGCCCTGGTATTAAATTCTATTTACTTTTCTTCCATCACAGAGGGCACTGCTAATCTCCTTCTTTTCTTTTTAAATGAGACAGAACTTCATATTCAAATGCATAAATGCACCTGCTTTACATTTTGTTTTAAATAAGTAAATTTAGTTTTAAGAGTGCATGATCAATGTCATTGTAGCAAGAGGAAATTTTGGCAGTTGCACAGAAAAAAGGGATGAAGAATTCAGTGCTTCTTATATGATCTGAGATTGAGAAATAGGCTCAGTTGTTGAATACTTCTATGAAAGTGATCAACATAAAAATGGATAACATTGCCACTGACATTTTTATCACACAGTTTGAGTGTTGACACTCCAAAGAGATAAGAAGAATGGTCCAAAAGATCAAAGTTCCTGTCTCAGGCTTTCTGCACTTTCAAGGAGATGATGGTACGTCAATTTATACCTGTTTCAATATTTGGAAATGTTCTTTTTCTTTCTTTATCCAAAGAACTTTAAGGCTCATCTACATGACATTGTGCTAATGAATAGATTCTACAGAGAGTGACAAAATAGGCAGGTCTATACCTATAAATAAAAGCTTAAAAAGAAAACTAGAATATTTCTAATGAAAAGCACCTTAGAAACATGAAAGAACAGTGGGAAAATACTAGGTATATTCTTTTTCACATAAAAATACCTGCAATATTTTTGTTACCCTGCTAAAGTTAAAAGTTCCATTTGTATTTTAAAGAATAAGTCACCACCATACCCAAACTAGACTAAAAGTTATTTTATCTTGGTCATCTAGAAACAGGTCAAAGCATTTTGAATTTCCTGCTTCTTTTGCCAAACAAACGTTCTTCATTTGAGAATAAATTTCCATGCCCTGATGGAACAAGCAGCTCACAGGAGAGTGATCTAACAAAAATGACTGAGGCTCGGGATATGAATGTAAAACTGATTGCTTGACCTGCTCTGTAACACCGCTCATATCATGCATATGCACCTGAGAGGCTATAATGATTTGCACATCTTCTGCCTGAATGACTGCCATCCTATCTGTAATAACTTTACCAGTTAAATCACCATCTGTTTCACAGGCTTTCTAATGTTTATATCTCCCTTTTCTGTCCTAGGAAAAGAACAAGATTGTTTATCTGTACTGTAGGAGAAGTATCTGTGCACTCAGCTGGGGAGATAAGCTAATGTATCTTAACTACCTCTATCAAACCAAGACACGGATTTTAGCACTCAGATGAAACTAAATGAAATCCACGATCTAATTCCCTTATAGAAGCAAGATAGATCAAGAAACACATTGCATACTTTCCTTCCTCCTTCTACTCCATCTGTTAAAGTTTCTTAAACACTAATGTAACGGGTGATAATGGATGTACAAAAAAACAGAACCCTGACATGCACCAATAGAAATGATACAGCAATTACAAGGACCCCAAGTAGGTCCTAGATCAATATAAATAGATGAAATTTGCATGTTCCTAGATAAGTTATAAGCTTTGGAAACTATAGGATCAGCTCTTCACAGAATTGTTCACTTTCATGCTGCTACTCAATTCATCGTTATTAAAAAAAAATTAAAAAATAAAAAAAAAATACAGCAAACCAAACACCCCTCCCAAACCAAATCAAACACTGAACAAAACTAAGACCAAAAAATCCATAATGCAACAAATCCACATTGACCCAGCCTTGTCTGCAAAACTCAAGGAAATAGGAAACATGCCCCCTACCATCAGGAAAGTCTGTAATCACATTGCTTACATTTTTACCACACAATTATAAATGCAGACAATGCTGGCATCTGCTAGAGGTAGCTCAGAGATTCTATCTATGCAAGTCAGAGATTTACAGAAGTCTGTCAGGAGGGGGCTCTGAGGGAACCTTTGCAAAAATGTATCAATATGGATTTGCAGAAGCATTTTGGAACAGTCAGTACTGCTATTCAGCTCCCAGGACCCTGGATTAAAAAGTCAGAGTAGAGATCATAGTGACTGTATTTAAAATCTTTCACACTGGACGAGATTAGGATTAATCACTTTGTCTCTCTTTATGCCTCTCCTGGCCATAAGCAGAATCTTCTAGGTTTTGTTAATGATGAAAAAAATTGTTAATTAAAATAACAAATATGCATTGGAAAACAACCACTTACAAAAGGAGCTTCTGCTATGTTTCTGTGTGCTTCTCTGTTATTCAGTTTTACTGACACAAAGAAAAATTACTTTCCACTAGTTGTTTGTCACAGTCTGCTCCCTCCCCTCCCCATGACAAGCAGTTCAGAGTGTTAGCAACATGGTGCCATCTATCAGGAAGCACAGAGGCAAAACAGTAGTGAAATCATTTTCCTAATGCACACACCCTTAGTCATCCCCTCCCTCCCTCCCTTCCTCTGTCTCACATGCGCACCTCTTTTGTTGGAGAGATTTAGTTTGCTGGGAAGTGCTCCAATACCCAAGGATGCATAAAATCTTCAAATAAAACAACAACCAAGCAACAAGCTCTTCCTGTCCACACCACTGTTCTATCCTCTTCAAACCGATAGAGAAACTTCACAGCACTCAGTTGACAACTTGGTATAGGCTTAACACTCATTGCTGCCACACTGAACTATGCTGGCAGAAAAGCCAACAGCCCAGGAGATCTGACCCCAAGAAACATGGGGCAAATGGATGGCATGGCAATCACCAGGAGGAGCCCCGGGAGCTCACATGGTCCTTTTCTTGCCCCGTTCCATGCTTACCTACACTTGCCCATCCCCCAGCCAAAAGCTACCTAGCCTTCTATTAGAGGTTTTCCAACAGCAACATCTTCACACACATCTAGCAACAGTGACCTCAAGTTTGAGTCAACTTTACCACAGCTGTTAATCAAAAATATTTCCAAACAGAAAAGCAAGATTTAAAGCTTTCAAAAGAAGTCTCATTGGCAGATGTTAAAAAGTACTGGCATAAAAGGGAGAAAACAAGATGGGAACTAGTTCAGAAAAGATTTTGACCAAAATGATTGAGAAATGAAATCTAGTCAATAAATTAAAAAAAAAAAAAAATCTGAGTGAAAATGAAGAGGGGAATTTCTGTAGCTATGACATTTCTTGCCTATTGCTATAAGATAATAGAAGCTGTTATGCTACTTCAAAAAGTCACAGAGCATTCTCAATGGAGAGTTCCCTGGGAATCTGAAACCAAAGCAAAGTTCCCGCACTGGTATTCCAGAATCAAAAGCAGGGCTCCACAAGCCTTGAGATGTTAACCTCTCTTTATTTTCAACTTCTTTTCTAATTGCAAGACGAGTAGGAGGGAGAGTATCTTGGTCATAGAGACTTTTATTCTTTTTTAAAAGAAAGAAGTTCCAAATGTTCAAGAGGAAATTGGAAGCTGACAACGCTACACTGCAAAAGGAAAGAATTCATGTACAAAGTCAGTGTCTTCTTGCTATTAAAGCAAGAAACAGCTGAAAAACTCAGCTGCATGAAGCAGTTCTACTCATCTTCCTTGTAACCTTCAAAAGTCACCTAAGATTTCGAAGAACAGGGCACTGAAACAAATGTTCAGTGTCTTTTAAAGTGTCCAGAAATGAATGAGTTGCCAGACTCATCAATTTCTAGAAACCAAGGTGACAGAACTATCAAAGATCCAGAGAAATAACCACTGCGTTGTCTTGCCTGACCTTCTGTGATGATGTGCAGAGGAATGAATGAGCCAAGGCCTTATTACAGGGAACACACGCTTTGTTCTTGTAGCTTTCAAAACAAAGCAGAATGATCTTTTCCAGTGCAGCTGAAGCAATTCTATCACCGGTGTCATTTTTCTGATGTCTGAGCTGCCTGCTTCAGAAACACTCCTCTGCCTAAACACAAGGAGCTGGTAAAAAGACAGACATGGGTAGCTGGGCTTTGATCCACAAACCCAGTAGCAATCCTCGTTAAAGGAAAGATGCACAACAAAAGCAATAGTGATGGTCTGCATATGGTCATGTTTATTTGCTGTTGCATGAGAGGCTGGATAGGGAGGCAGCTAAGCACACAGTGCAGGTCTCTTGCAAGGATAAGAAACCTGCTGCTTGCAAGGAGACAATTTGATGAACAGACACTTGGAAAACCTGACTCCCTGAAATCTGGATACCACTTTTTTTGGCACTCAATTGCCCTGAATGATTATTCCAGTTCATTTTCACAGTCTCATAGGACAAACTCTGTCTGAAACGTGGTCTTCCATTCCCACTGCTCTCCCACCCAATCCCTCACTGCAGTCTTGGCCTTCTTACTCCTCTTTTGTTTGGGGGTTTCCTCCCCCATTCCTTTGTTTCTCAGACATAAAAAGAGAGAAAGAAAGATAATGGGTGACCCGAGGAAAGGATCAATCTAGACACTGAGAGAAAAGAGGCCTGACATGATCATCCATAGGTGACAGGAACAAGGATGATCTACAGTGCTAAGTGCCTGACTACTTGTCCTGCAACAAAAGAACAGTTTAAAAATAATTATTTTGAGAGATCAAAATTAAAATATGACATTCAAGCACAAATATGTATTGTATAATTCAAATACGGGTTATCTGATAGCAAATTCAACAGCTTTACCTATTTAAAAACTTTAAAAAATTGAGCTCCTTAGTAGAACTTCTACTTTATGTTAAAATTTTAGAAAATGTAGATCTATTCTTACACCGGTCATGCCCAGCTACAGTATCAAACTAATATAATGACTAATATATGATCAGATTGGTGATAAGCTTTTGCTTTAAATGTGTGCTAGAGAAAGCCTAATTTATGCGAGTTTCAATTTGAAACAAGAAACAGGTAGTCAGGGAATTAGTATTGACATGTTTTTCTTCCTGAGATCAGTAAACTAAACATAACATCCAGAAGGAAATAGAAAAAAAAAAATCTTTTTTTTTAGGAAAAAAAGGTTTTGTAAAGTAGACACATAATAAATATAAATACAAGAATAGTTGTGGTTAAGATTGCAACATAAAAATCTGATACAGCAAGGAAAATTAAAGCTAAGATTTTAGCTGTCTTTTTAATTAAAGTATTTTACCTCTTCAAAGACATATCAGTAGCACAAAAGAACTTGAACTGCATTTTGTTCTCAATTGCCTGTCATAACCTGTCAGTTCACAGTAAGATAAAATGAAATGGTATCCATAAATGCTGAAACACTAGACTATTTATTAATCAGTCTGCTTTTTTAACAGTTTCCTGTTGATATATTAGGAAATCTAATTTTGTTATGCATACAAAAGCTTGTATAAAGTCAATAACAAACACACTGTAAGAGAAAAAGCATTTAGTACTTTTTTATACAGTATGAACTCCTGCCGCAATTAAAGCAGCAGATGCACAGAGCAACAACAGTAAAACAGTGCAAGGTATTAAAAATCCTAGGGAAAAAAAATTCTTACAGATGGCACAAGATCCAAAATATTGAACTACAATGTTCTCTCTGGTATATACACCTCACCATCTTAACTCCATAATGTAAATCACAACTTCCTAAATAATATTACACATATACTATGCCTACTCTTCTTCACCTATACTTAGATTTGTACATGTACAGCACTCTCTATACTGATGGTTATACCTCATATTCATTTTCTACTGTTTTTGTATACTTACATTAGTTTTTTATTTCATTCTTTATGAGGTGCATTTCACTTTTTTGATAAAGGCGAAAAATTTTGAAGGAAACATTGAAAGCGTGACAGCTGTTAGGCAGGGTAAGATGGCACTTCACTGTGCGTGTGCCCAGTTGCATCTGTCCCCTACCCATGTACTGACAGGACAACCACCTACTTCTCCCTTGGGTTTATTCAACTTTCTATGGAAGGTCCCTTCCAGCTACTTATTGAGATAATCCCTCTTCTGTGTACATCACCTGGTAAAATGGGAGACAATTAACCGTTTTATGTGCTTACTTGCTTAGTTTCTTAAAGATCAGTCAGCTTTAAAGAACGCTGGGCTGTTTTTGGCTTTCCAAACTTGAAGTAAAGCATGAGCACAGGCAACACTGAAGCCAAGGATCTCACCAAAATCAGAGTTAGCCAGTAGCCCTTTACAAATCTCTTTCTCAAAATATCATGACTCCCAGGTCCTGGGTCTGCACTGACCCTGCTGTCAAGACTCTCCACTATGCTACCTTTAACTGCAGTGCTGCAGGCAGTTTCTCCCAGCCTGACACACAGTGCTTGTGAGGTATCCAGGCAGCAACTTCAATTAAATTTAATTTCAGCACAAAAGACCTCTCAAGTGTAACAAAGAAGATATTACAATACCTAAATTTAATCCTTTTTACCAGATTGCCCTACATTGCTTTGGGTCCATGACTGAGAGTAAGAAGCAACTGCATGCAATTTTCTGAGGATGAAAATGACTGATGACAGCATATAACACCTTAAGTAGAAAGTGAAGGAAATAGTCCGCTATCACTTTGTTGAGACAAACAGCAATAACTTTTCCTTAAAAGGAAAGAAATCCCTTTGGTAAATAATCCTCTTACTTCACAATGCCCCCAACCTAGTGAGGACCTTTATTTCCCCCCCGCCTCCTTCCCTCTGGGACTGCATTTTTCCTCAAGAGCAAACATCTCCTGCTACCATCTTCCTGTTGGATGCTTTTTTGGCTGAGACATGGCAGATGGCACCCTCTGAGCTGAGATGCCCCAGGATCCTCTTTTCGTGGTTGCCATGGCTCATTAAAGCAGGCAATAGCAATGCCATTGCTCAAGGACTGTCTGCCTGACTTTTTTTCCTGCAGCAGAAGCAAAGGATTTCAAAGGAATGGCCATTAATAGCAGATTCCTTGATTCACCCTGACTGGCTGTTAGGAGCCCTGAAGTATTGATACCACAGCCATGGAGACAGATCCAGAGACCATCACACGTCCTTAGTCACTGGCAGTCTGTGGCTTTTCCAGAAATGTCAGTGCTCACAGCACCTGAAAAACGTAAAAAAATATAGAAACTCTTAACATATAAATAAAGGGGAGAAGCTTTCCTTTTCTACTTTTACACCAGATAAAGACTTAGGTGCATAATAGTGAGGTCATGTAGAAAGTGACACTATTATACCAGACATTTCAAACATTACTTGATGCTTCTTTCAATTAAACATATTAAATAAAAACACAAAATTCATTTATATATCTTATTTTAAATACAGCATTATTTACTCTTTCTGCAGTGTATATACACATGTACCTCACCAGAATAAGAACGATAGACTACAAAAGTATGTCTAAAACTGTATTCACCACATGCCCCTGACCTCTTTTATTATGATTGACATGCTCATTTATATTGGCCAATATTAGTTTCATGATGGCAAGGTTCAAAGTATCAAACATCTGTCTCTAGGGTTTAAAAAGCCCTCTGAGAGTAAAAATAAAACCTAGAACAGTCAGAAAGAATTTTTCCTTTTATCCTCAAATACTTAAACTACCCTGAAAATTGTACTGCCTTTAGACTTAATGGTCAATATTTATTCAAAGTTTTGTATTCTTTCACTGTATCACAGACAGAGAAGGAATCTCTCATTCCTTCTCCTGCTCTTCCTGATATTAGACCTAACAGATCGCAAAATCCCAGACCTCAAACTCTTCCACACTGCATGCCTGTAGTTTTGCCTCTTAAGCAAGCCTTTGGTAAGAGAGCTCTCTTCCTAATCCCTAACTTCATCAAATAACAGTAAACCTAAATAATGCTACTGACTTCAGAAGTCAACTTGCGGATGCAGTGCAATTCCGGATGAGGAGAATGAGGATGAGAGAAGAGTGGGGCTACAAGGGAACCCGGGAACCATAGTACTCGATACAGCAATACTGCACTAGAAAGCACCATGACTAGGAATTATAAAGCTCTGGGGAGCTTTTTTTGCACATGTACAAGGTACGTGTTTTAAATAAAAGAAAAGCTGAATGCCAAAATGCCTGGAGGGTCTGATAGGCTTTTGTGAACTGCTAGACAGAACCAAGACACTGGAAGAACAGTGCCACTGTGGATGTTGCTGTCAGTTATTAGGCAAAGAAATAACACAGCCTGCGCAGCAGAAAATGCCCTGCTTCAAAATGGATATAGCAGCTTTGAGTATTTATGGGTATCCGTAGACAAACCACCTCTCAGCTTGTTAATAGAGGGTTATATGTCTTGGCAGGTCTCTGGAGAGTGTGTTGCACAGACTAAAAATATCTTCATAGCAGTTTCAGCTAATAGGCCTTTCTGCTGCCTAATGGCTCCAAATAGATCTTTTCTGATACAAGGTTCTTGCTTTCAGCTAGCCAATGCTTGGTGAGTGACCTATCTCCAAAACATCAGCACAGGTTATTTGTATGTGCCATTTGGGTAAACCAGTCAATACAGGCTTTCTTACATCAGAATACGTCTGGCAAGAAGTCACATCAAACTACAGAAGTTCAATACCAAACTACAGAAGAGATAGATAGATCCAGTGATCATTCGAATGGCCCAGCTCTCAGCGGAAATTACCAAGGTTGTTCAAGCAGACTTGGCATCCTTCATACTTCATTCACAAATGACAAAGGAAGACAGCATTATTTGAAGCACCATTATTTCACAGTCTCTCAGTAAGCAAAGGATAACCACCATAACTAAAAGACCCCAACTTAGAAAAAATAAATTAAAAACCCAAACTGCACACCAAATCAGCTTATTTATTTTATTCCCCATAGTTCTCTATGGGGAGTGATTGTGGGTGGGGAGAGGGAAATCTGCACCTTAACTAACTCATTCTGAAATAAATAATGGGAGCATAAGTATGTCTCTGTTCACCATTAAAAAGCCCCAAGAAATACTTCTCTGTTGGCATTTTGGATAAAATTTTAGCAGAGTCTCCAGTCTGTCTAATTGCTATGATAGCATACACAGCCTGCCTCAAAGCATGGAACATATGGCGTCCTCAAAGGATTTGGTATCATTTTTCCTTTAGAACGTGCAAGTCAGTTGGTCATTGTTATCCCTCTGTGGAATTACTCAAACAGCTGCTACCTTCCAACTAAGAGGTAAGAAAATCTTTGTCTTTTTCGTTGCTGCTAATTTCACTGACACACTTCTGTCATATAATAAGAGTGGGTAATATGCTTGTAATGCATTTTAGTGTTGCATATTTGATCCATGGTGTAAACAACACTTTGCTGAAGACTGACTCTACAAAAGGGTGCATTTCATGTTGCTTGCAAAGTGATCTGAATTATGAGGCCCACATTTAAAATTGCAAGGAATTTGTTTAATACGTAAACCCATATAAATATTGATACATTGTTGATATTCAGTTCTACAGAACCAAAAATGTGACACTGGAAGCTACTTATAATGCATAAAGTGTGTTGTCTTAAGAAATATTTTAAACTCTTTATCACCAAATGGAGTATTTTTTTTTAGAATTGTCCTTTGCTTACCAAATATGATATTTTAAAATGTATTTTCAGGCTACGATTGGAAAGTAGTTGTGTCTAACAGTACCTTATTCATTCTACGTATAGCAGGTCTTATGAATTCCATAGTTTTCTGAGTTCTTGTCTTCCACGGTTCACAGATCTCATCTCTCCTTGATCATCAGGGTATCTTCTCACAATGAACATTTTTTTTTTGTTTCTACTCCTTCAAACTGACAAATTTTTCATTCTCTTTCAGAAGACTAATGAAATAATAACTAAAGTGAGAAATAGAACACACCAACAAAAGAAACAAGGGTAAATGACTAAAACCCCAAATCTCACAAAGTAGAGGAAAAAACTTTCATGAGAAAAGAAGATAATAAAATCCTAATGTGCGCCACATGTGAACCATACATGAACATCACAACCTGACGTATGTGATGGGAGGCAGGAGGAGGAGAGAAAAGAGAAAAACAACATAAGAGATGCTCAAATTTTAAAATTAAGTCATAGGGATGTTCTGAAAGTAATCATTCTGAATCTAGCAAGGTAACTGCCCAAGCTTTGTTTTCCCTACTTTTTCCTTCTTTTGACTCTTAATTGTAGCTGACGTTTCTTCATTACACCTATGACCTCCTCTTGAGGTGGAACAGTAACGGAAAACAGGTAACAGTTAAAAGTTTCCAGGACCAGGTGATGAGTATTATTTTTATAGCCTGAAAACTCCAGCTTTATTGGGTTTACTAATAAATAATTTAGGCTAGTATAGAAAAAGTTCCTCCTGATACCTCAAAGGCTCACATTAAACCATATTTTAAAAAACTTTATGAATTCCAACACACCTATATCAAAGAACAAGCTGTTCTGAAAAAAAGACTATAATTTTACTAAAGGTGTGCCAACATTACATTCTTAGCCCTGTAGTAGATGGGAGCAAACAGGCAATAAATTATTGAAAAACACTAACTATGTAAAATACACAAAATGGCACAATAAAGAATACACAAAGCATCCCATCCACAGTATACAGCTATATATCTTTCCATTAACTTCAAACACTTAGATACGTGCTAATAGAGATAGATCTGCAACAGTTTGGGTTTAATATAATTATCTGCCACTACCCACACTCCCTTCCACCCCCAGTTTCAGATGTAATGGGAGAGGCAGAGAACACCAGCAAATATAACTTTCAGCAGTTTCAGAAGGACCAATGACTCATAGAATTTATTAGAATGTATAATACTAATGAATGTAAAATTCATCATTTGAATCTGCCCCAAAATTCACAAATATAAAAAACTTTAAAAAATACAAAACCTCATTATGCTGTGATGCACCATTATTCCTAGACTTTTATGGTTTCTCCCATTCCTATAGTCTCATAGAAAGACGTTCATCACAATTTTTATCAGAGCTATCTTCTTTTTATAGGAGATCCTTCCGGCATTAAAAAAGAAAAAAAAGAAAATAGAAAAAAGAAAAAAGAAAAAAGAAAAAAAGAAAAAAATCCAAAACTATTAAGATTTTCTTTTATGAATGTTGAGGATTCTTAAGAACATCAAAGCCTTTTCACTGGGATCTAAGTTACCTTGAGAACAGACACACATTTTTGGCCAAGAGGCAAACCAGACATTTTTCAATTATTTCAAATTTCTTAGTCATAAGAGATAGCTGGATAGATCATGCGCACATTTACATTACACATGCTATATGGTAAGGATATATTCTTGTCTATAAAGCCCATCATCAGCTTGAAAATAAAATTACTAGTGAGGTGACACTATCATTCTCTTATGGCAGAGCCAAAAAGTTCCAGGTAATTATCATCATTTTACAATTTTCGCTGATGGAAGTAAAAAGTTTCCATGGTGCAGAGAGAGAGATTTTCTTGTCAAATCATTTGTAAGATCTATTTGAAAGAAGCTTTACTACATACTTTTCCAAGCATTATTTGCACTTAAGCCTAGTAGTGTAGGGAAACCAAAGACATTTAAACAATAATACTTCCTGCAGTTTCCCTTATTAGATTGTGCAAGTTTAGCTATCTTTAAAAAAAATAAGTAACCAAAAATGCAGCTCCTGAAATTAAGAGCTTTATAACAAAGAAAAAAAAAAACAAACCAATCATTTACTCAAATGCCTTATGTGAGCTCTAAAGCAAAAAACATGTTATACATAACACACAGTTACACCTCAAAACCTGCACAAAAAGTGAAACGAAGAAATAAGCAGACATGTACTCAGATGACAGCCCCATCCCCTAAGTGGCCTCCTTCTGCCCTATTAGGACATGCTAGGTTTTGGTCTCTCCTGTCAGAAGCCACATTTCATTTTTCACCTGTTTCCAAGCAGGGGAAAGAATCCCTACTGAGAAATGTGTCTTCTAAGAAATAAACCCAAATCAAACAAGCATTTGGACAACTCATGAAGCAAAATAAAATCAAATCTAAAAAGCCACGTGCTTCTCCGGTGGTGTCATCAGGCTGGGATGGAGTGAGAAGAATTTCAAAACTTCAACAGACAGTTCAAAAGCCGAATCTCTTGTTCCTCGAGTGAGTGAGTGATGAGCTTTCATTTCTGATGACACTGTAAAGGCCCTTTCACACCTTTGTGAACTTTCTTCATTAAGTGCCAGCAACCTGCTAAGCAAATGGATGATCTGCTTCAGTGAATCTCAGAGCCTGGACAAACACTTCTTTCAGCAATATACATTGCAGCAGCTTCATCCCCTCCACCATCCCTCACCAGCTCCACCTCCAAAATTCATTCCCTGTTCAGTATTACCATTTCAGTTAAAGAAAAATGTCCTTTATTGCAATACCTCCATATTTTGTATTTCATACACCAAAAAGGAACTCTGTAGGATGTCTGTTTTAAACCATTACAGATTGATTCCTCAACTATTTCTCAATAAATAGGTGAGCTTCATGCAGTTAATATAAGCTCAAAATACAATTTAAATCACTTATAAAAAAAAAACAATCAAAACACAAACCCACCCCTGAATGTATGCATTATTTTAAAACACAACTTCAGCAAGGAACAAGAGAGTAGAATAGGACTGCTAACAAGTCATCCACAGGACTATGAGAGTGCAGCACAGAACTTCAGTCTGCTCTGATCACACATGGATTGCAGTCACTTCTCACATGTGTGCAAGACACCACCCATAGCTTCCCAGGTTAAGCACAGAGAGAAGGGAAAAGCTAACACCTCCCTTTCTCACATATGGCTCTGGCATATGCTAAACAGACAGCAGAATTGTAGAGCTGCAGACGAGGAAGTAAAAACCTCTGCTTCAATCCATGGAATGAACAGGGTCTATTCCAGCAGTTTAATATCAGCAGTTTGTCAAAATATGGTAGACTGAGCTCCTATGGTCAAACGAGATAAAGATTTAAGTGATGATCTTCTGGTTGACAGCCTGCAGGTCACACTGTTAGTGCAGTTACTGGTAGGATTACACAGAGGAGACAGATAGAAGGAACACTTGCCAGTTAAAATTAAAAAAAATATATAAAATTCTTAAACCTGATTCTTAAATTCCTATTACTCTGTAGTATTACAAAACAAGGAACTGTTTCTGCTCTGTGTTTCTGAGAAACAAAATGACAAAGCTGAGAGAGAGAGATATAGACTAGATCATGGCAAACATCTTCAATTTTAATTTTTTTGGCTTAAATATTTCAACTCTTGCCTTGTTTTTTTCCTGAGTTTGAAGAAGTAATCCAATGTTCCCATAGTGAAATAACAGATGATATTTTACTGTCATGTTTCTGAACTCTAGATTTTTACCGGGGGGGGGGGGGGGGGGGGGGGGGGGGG
>JAWWEW010000041.1:45896395-45906855 GCA_035583185.1 Anabacerthia variegaticeps | reverse complement strand
CCCCCCCCCCCCCCCCCCCCCCCCACGAGTTAAAAGTTTGACTAATGCAGTTAATGTTTAGAATGCTGACAGTTTTTGTTTTCACTCACAAAGAGAGAGCATGTTTGCAACCAAAGAATTTATTCTCACTATACAGGCATGGCACAGGGTTCTGGGCTCTAACCCACTCTATGACAAGATACTGGTTTTGTGTGCTCAGATCACAGCTGTATGTCTGGTTATCTGCAATCAGAGAAATTCAGGCAGGTAGCAAAGTACTGCAAGCACTGTGCCAAACCTAGAGCACCTGATAGATATACTATCATCATACTATCATCTTCCCAGCCCATACTGACATATCAACCATCTTAATCTGTTGAGGAAGTGCAAGGTTTTACACTTTACACTAATGCTGATCAAATAGTCACTGATGGGGATGGTCCATCCTTCATTCGAGCTCCTCAGCTTCCAGAAATACAATCGGGATCTCTCCATGGTCCAATTATCTCAGTTAAGTCGGTCCAGACTGTTAAAATGGGAAAAAGAAATCTACTTTTTTTTCACCTTTTCTCTTTTCATAGGTTTATTTTCTAAGAGTGCAGCAGACTGTAGCAATTCATCAAGGATCAGATTTGAAAAGCAGTGCCTGGAAGGACACAATTCCCAGGAACAAACCCAGGAGGCATGAAAGCCATCCTCAGCATAAGCAAGCCATTAGATCACTCTGGTCACTGTGCAATCTCAGCCTATGTCCAAAAGGCCAGCAATTATGTTGTGAGTTGTAACCAGAGAAGAGAGGAAATGGCAAGAAAGACAACTACCGGAAGCTTTTTATTCAGACTTTCACAGCAACCAAGTGAAGTATTAATTCTGCCCATCTTTTACACAGGCAGGCTCAAAAGTGACTTTTTTAATAGCTACAGATTAAGACTTAAATTTAAAAGAACAACAGAGACACTTTAGTACAGATAACTAATTTGACAACTTTAGAAGCAGCAAGTGGGTTCAGATGAGGAGAAAGATTAGAGGCTTTATTGAAAACTTGGGTGGGAAGGTAAAAAAAATTGAAAACAGAAGCAGTCTGACAGTTGTTAGAGAAGCAACTGAACTAAGGTAAACTTGGATGTTTATAATAGTTTTACAGAAAGCTAAAAACAATTTTATGCCAATCCACCACTAGCCTGTTCACCCAGAGGAAAGTCGTAAGTTTTGAAGCCCTGAGTCAGGGAAAACACAAGTCCATCCACAGAGCAACTTAAAACCCAAAAGGATTAAACAAACTGACTGTACACCTTGCTGCAAAAACCTACAAGGTGTATATTCCAGGCCTCACAAGTATCTTGGTCCTTACATTGGAAGTAGTGTAACTTATGGAAATCACTAGGCCTCCTAGCTCAAAACTTCAAGTAGAAAAGATAAATACCTTAGCTTTTAAAAACAGGGAGAACAATTGCAATGTAAGATCACACAAAGTTAAGAAGATCAGCTTTCAAGGCTTAAACCACAGCTCAGGGAATACACACCACTACAGATCTCTATGGGATGCACAGCTTTGTCTGTGGTACCATGTCTTGAAGTTCACTTCCCATATGAATTCTAAAAAATGGAACCAAGGGTGGGATTCTGTGTTTTGAGCCTCCTAAGGTTCCAACATTTATAAACGAAAATATAGTATTTATAGTATATGTTAAAAATTAAGCACCAGATCCTTCAACTCGTCTCAGGATCTTAAGCAGAATGACAGTCTCTTCCTTGCATCATTAATTAAAAGGACACACATCTCCAAAGATGGACACACACCTCTGGCACAGCTGTTTAGTAATTCTGTCATATTCAAACTGTATTCTCTGGTTCATCAGCACAAAGAGCCTCCAAAGATTTTGCACAGGGGTAACTTGCAGCTATGTATGTAATTTCAATAAATGCTATACCAAAAATGAACTGAATCCAGCTTGCTTGCTTTCAGTTAACCTTCATTCTTCTTAGCTTTTGACAGCCAACGGTAAGGCAAACTTTGATTTTTGTCTTTGTAAGGCCTTTTGTTTCTTTAATTTTTTTTAATAAACTAAAGCATCCAGATTCAAACATGATTTCACAACATGAACAAGTTTAAGGGGAATAAAGTACTTTATGGAATCGCCTATTAGCATAGAATTGCAAACTTAAAATCAAAGTTATATGGTGACCATTCACTGTAAATATATAAAACTATCTGGAAAACATACTTTACTGAGCAGAAATGTAAAGCAACTCCCTTTACTGTACTCTGGTGACGTCAGATAAGAAAGATTTTTTTAAAACTTGCACAAAGGGAATACTGGCAGAAAAGGTGGAGATAAGTGGTGGGGGCAGAGAGAAAAGGAAAATTTACAAACTTAATTTTCCCCTTTGACCCAAAATCTATAGTAGGAGTAATAATATAGACACAATTGAGTGTATTGAAATACCTTAAATAATAATATACTAAATAATGCAATGGTGAATAAAACTTATTTGTGATGTCAATATCAGAAATTGAACTGGAACTGGGATAAACTAGAACAGTGATAGATTCAGCATCAGCACTCCACAGAAAATGTGCATCTACCCCTTCTTACTGTTTCCATCACTAAACAAATTCATGCCCAGTTATATGTAGTTACTAGTCCCAGTTGCTGTTAAAAATCCACACATCATCAATCAAGCTCAACTGCTCACACAGAATGTATTATTGGAAGGTCAGTGTAGCACTGGACAGCCAAGGTAATGTTGATGAGAGCAAGATTATAAAATAAGTTTGACATTTTTATGCTAAATCAATACTGAGTGATGTGTAGATAAAAAAATTAATTTATCCCAAAGTGATAAACTACCACTGCTTCAATCATTGCACAAAACAGCCCGAGCATCTGCGTCCTTCTATAGGCTACACATAACCCATTCTGTGCAGAAAAGAACTTCCCATTCACTACAGTTTGAAAGTGGAATAAATCAACCTGAAGTTTAAGCTGATAACTGTTACATAAATTAAGAATGGACGACCAGAGCATTCAGACAGGCATTACTAGCCTTCAAAAAAAAAACAAACAAACAAAAAAAAAAAAAAGCAGTAATCCTACTACAAGACTTTTCAAATAGAAAACCACTAAAATCCATAAAAGAAATGTATTAGCTCTTTACTAGACAAATGAAACAAGCTGCAAACCACATAAAAATATCTCTCTAGGGCTACATACTTTACCTAAGTCTTCTCCATGAAAACTCGTATTGCATCAGCTTTATGTTCACACTTGGCTTGCACTGTGTACCATGGGTCCATATTACCACTCAGCCGGAAGGTCAGCAAATAGTCAAGAAATTATCAAGAACAGCTTTTTTAACCATCTTCCAGCACAAAAAGACTAGCGTTTTTAGTCTAATTTGTAACTTTGACAAGCATCCTAAAAGCCCAACTGTGGTTAGGGTTTGCTTTACCTTACCCTTATACAGACCACAGAAACTTCACAATCAGGTGCTACACCTCAACTGAGATGTCACAGCTGAGAAACAAGCACTGAAAATTATAGCTACATGACACACAGTGTATGTTCAGTCTTGGTTCATTACGTTCATCTTATTGCCCTGGTCCAGAATAAGCATATACTAGGTGACCTTCAGGTCAATGCAAGGCATGCCAGAATCCAAGATCTCCATACAGACACAGGCAAAGACTGTCCATATTCCTTCTTTCATATGCAGTTTACTAAATCAGTCTGTAAATGCACTACATTAGAGAGAAGAAAAAAATTTTGTTGAACAATCAATTATTTTCTAATACAGATTTTCTTTGCCACATTGAAGTCACTCAAATGTGGTTGTAGTCATCTCTATACAAGGTGAAATAATTAAAAAACTCCACAGTGTAGGTAGAGGAATATCACAGAAACCTATAAATGACCTTCTGAGAGAAAAAAAATACATTTACTTTCAACATATATTGTACAGAGACTGAGGCATGTCAATGTCACCTAAAGGAAAGGAAGAACTCTGATAACGACCTGAAAGGACTATAATTCACAGGATGAAGAAAGTGGATTCTCAAATATACTCTTACAGAACTAATTTTTATATGACATTCTCCAGGCAAGAGTGTTAAAAGCAAACAAATGAAAACATAAATAAACAAAAAGCATACTCAAACCAGGCAGATGCCTCAAGTAAAAGCATGAAACCAGGATGATCAAAACATAGATTTTCTCTTACTAGAAGTCAAATATTTTGAAAAATATATCTTCTCTAGTCTGTAAATATCAGAAACATCTGATTTAAGATAAAAATCATTCTGACTGCCAAGACAACCACACTGCCTTGATTACCATAAATATAACTTGTTCTCCTTGATAAGAAAGGGGAATGGCACCGAATTTCGGAAAGCCTCTTGATAAAACTAGGATTCCCAGGCTTCTCAAGCTGCTTGCTGCATCACAGAAAGATGCACAAACTTTGGGAGATTGTAATTAGGACACAGTTCTGATGATCTTTAAGGTCCCTTCCAGCCCAGACCATTCTATGACTTCCAGGCACTAAGCAAAGTCAGAAAATATGGTACTTATGTAGTTCACCATACTCTTCAGCAAGGCAAATGCTCTAGCAAAAGCCTAAAACATTTGCACTATTCTGACCTAGCATCTTCCAATAAAAAGTTATTTCCTTCAGTCAGTAGATTTCTAAAAGAATTACAAACAACAAGAAAATAATAAATTCAAAGTTGCTCAACTATTAAATGAAAGAGCTAGGAAAAAAGCTCTGCAGTTCCTGCCATCTGTAGTTGCAGTCTGTTACTACAAAATCCTTCTAAAATTTCCACCTTCTGCTTTTTCATAATTTCTTAACTTTCCATGAGGACACACGATATTGGAGAGTTGACCTTATTGGGTATAAAAATTGTTAAAAGATGAGGAACACTTTGTTTCGTTCCACTGGGTTGTTTTTCAGATGGATCAGTCCCTTAATTTGGTCGCTGCACTGACCACAGCACACTTCTGTCAATAAAGCCGAACAGTTGACAGTGGGAAGGGGCATCAGGGAGCAGCAACATCAATCTGATCCTGCCAGAACATTTTACAACATCAAACCACAGTCTTTTCATTAAATTAATTAGGCTTGATTTAATTAACAAGTGAATTAAATCAGTTCTCTTTCAGAGATGAAAACCCATGATGTCAATAAGATCCTAGACTCATGACAAACTCACATCCTAATGTGCTACATCTGCATTTGAGCAGACACTGCAGGCAAATGCTAGAAATATTTAACAAGGTCAGAATCTGTCAGTGTCATGAGGGTTTATAACATCATACGTCTCTGAATCTGAAGCCCTCTGAATGCCTGATGTGAAGAAAAAAACCCTCATGTGCTACATTCTCCTGCTGTAGCTACACTGCCTTTTAGGCCTGGAACCAAGTGATTACTGCTACCTCAGGAAAGATCTCTTGTGCAGGGCAAATATGTAATGATAGGACAAGGGGTAATAGTTTTGAACTGAAAGAGGTCAGGTTTAGATTAGATTTTAGAAAGAATTTTTTTACTACAAGAGTGGTGAGGCACTGGCAGAGGTTGTCCAGAGAACTTGTGGATGCTCAATCCCTGGAAGTGTTCAAGGCCAGGCTGGATGGGGCTTGGCGCAACCTGGTCTGGTGGAAGGTGTCCCTGCCCATGGCAGGGGCATTGGAACTAGCTGACCTTTAAAGTCTCTTCCAACCCAGACTATGCTATGATTCTATAACATTCAACAGCAGCTCCCAACAGCCTCAAATCAGCTTTCCATAGTTACCCAAGAGGTGGAAATGAAGGTTTGAAATTTAAGATGATTATTAATGTAATCTTTTCTGAGAACAGAAATAGTACAACCATTCAATGTTACACTTAGTAGTTTGCCTCAGGCGAAAGAAGTGTATATCCATATATCAGGTCTGTGGATTCTCTTTACTGTATTTACATTTATCTTTTACATTATGAATCTTTTAACTTCATGATTCCCTTTTACTTCTTAGCAATGCTTTGCTTGAGGAACACTAAAATACATATTAAAGTATCTTTTATGCTTGTGCAAGTGCTCATATCCTTAGTCTTAATTCTTCATTAAAATGACTGTCAGCTGTTGTTTTGGAGGATGGAGTATTAAAACCAGAAATAAAAATGCATCAAAACGACCTCATATTTTAAAACTACAACAATGGTGTAACTAAGGTAATCACTTCTCTAGTACTCTGCATTCAATACTACACAAAATCAATAGTGAGAAATTTCACTAGACAAAATGATACAATGTTGATAGATTATGTGTTGATTTACATGAACGTCAACATATTGGGAAACATTACAAACCATTTAATCTACCACCAGAGTGGAGAACATTTAGGAATGAAAAAAAGACCAATAGTACTTCATACACAATTTGGCTTTAGGGACCAGATGTATTATAGCTTCCATATGTCTCAGCCTACTAAATGCATTTTTAATGGCAAGATCTTGCAGAGCAAAATCTGCACAGTTGCCTGGGTAGTCTGTCAAAAGGCAGAATTTGCCCTGAACTTTATTTCAAAGATGCTTCTCTATATTCTGGGAGCCCCACAGAGGACACAGAAGAAATAGAAGCATCTGAGTACTATTTCCTAACACAAACCATAATAAGCCTTTTTGGATATTCTGTCAATGTGAAGGGCATTAAATATAAATTATTATTCTTATGACTCAGTATTTCAGGCCATACTGATTAAGTATGTTGAAACTTCCCCAGATAGTGATTGATCATTAGTACTGGAGCACTACAAGACCAATTACACATTTGTTTTTCAGAAAAAAACTGTTACAATAAATTGTCCCTCAATCAACAACACTCTGGGTGCTGCAGTTCCTCAGGCCTTTCAAATTTAGAACATTTTTCTCATTCTCAGAGATCCCCAGTGGAATGAAATCCAGCAGAGTCCTGAGGTTCGTTTAAAAGCAGAATCTCAGAACAAACAAGGCACAGAATATTCACACGTGAATATGATTTTTTCCAAGAAAAATGACAGGCAAAGCAAGCCTTTCTTGGTGCAACCCAACATGCCATTTGGAACACAGTGGTTCTCTGACATGCATTGTTCATTGAGCCAACATTAAAAAAAAAACATGTTTCCTACAACAATTAACATTCTTTCAAGGCTAACAATGCTTCAATTATGTAGAGGTCAAATTTCTATTTTTATAAAAATTATCTGAATGTAAGGGATCTAAACTCTAAACAAAATCTGGTAGGACTTAGAGTTAAGAAACATTCCCAAGGAGAACACTGGAATGGGTTATCACCAAACAGCTGAGCCACTACAAGCTTCTACAGGTACTTCTCTGAATTGCAGAATAATTAGGGTTGGAAGGGACCTCTGGACATCACCTAGTCTAACCCCCCTGCCAAGGCAGGGTCACTTAGGGAAAGATACACAGGAATGCATCCAAATGGATTTTCAACGGCTCCAGAGGGGCAGAGCTCCCTGGGCAGCCTGTTCCAGTGCTTTGCCACTCTCAGTGTAAAGAAGTTCTTCCTCATGTTGAGGTGGAACTTCTTATGTTTTAGTTTATGGTCATTACTCCTTAGCTGGTCTCTGAGCACCACTGAAAATACTCTGGCATCATCCTTTGAGATGTTTATATGTATTGATGAGGTAGTCTTCTCTAGATTAAATAAGCCCAGCTCCCTCAGTATTTCCTCATAAGAGAGATGCTCCAGACCTCTAATCATTTTTGTGGCCCTCTTCTGGACCCTCTCCAGCAGCTGCTAGTCTTTCTTTAACTGTGGAAACCAGAATTGAACACAATACTCAGTATGTGGCCTCACTAGGGCTGAGTAGAGGGGGAGGATCACCTCCCTCAACCTGCTGACCACACTCTTCTCAGTACCATTGGCTCTCCTGGCAGCAAGGGCACACTGCTGGTTCATGGTCAGTTTGTCTTTCACCAAGACTCACAGGTCCTTTTCTGCAGAGCTGCTCACTAGTAGGTCAGCCCCAACCTGTACTGGTACTCGGGGTTATTCCTCCCAGGTGCAGGACCCTCCACCTGCCCTTGTTGAAGCTCATTAGGTTTCTCTCTGTCCAACTCTCCAGCCTATCAAGGTCCCACTGACTTGCAGCACAACTGGTAGGTATATCAGCCACTCCCCCCAGTTTCATATCATCAGCAAACTTGCTGAGGGTACATTCTTCCCCTTCATCCGGATCATTGACAAACAAGTTGAATAAGGCTGGATCAAGTATTGACCCCTGGAGAAGACCACAAACTACAGGCCTCCAGCTGAATTCCATTCTGCTGATCACTACCCTCTGAGCTCTGCCATTCAGCCAGTTCTTGATACACCTCATTGTCCATTCATCTAACTTACTTATGAGGATGTTATGGGAGACAGTGTCAAAAGCCTTGCTGAAGTCAAGGTAGACAACACTCACTTCTCTCCCCTCACTGACCCATCCTGCCATGCAATCAGAGAAGTCTATCAGATTGGTCAAACATGGTTTTCCCTTGATGAATCCATGCTGACTACTCCTGAAGAGTAGTCTACAGTTAGCAAGTTTCTAGTACAAAGGCAATGCAGACAAATTATTCCAGATCTACTGCATGTTATCAGTGCATGCACAGGCTATTCACTGCAGTGACTTCAAGCAACTGTGACTTGCTACTTCATACCATAGAGTAATATTTCTACTTGTCTAAAAACATGGATTTAAGATCTAGTTTATTGATTGGTCATGTAAGAGCAATTTTAAATATGGAAAAGCGTTGAGATGGAAGGTTCTGTGACCTATTCATGCTACCAGAAAAAAGTACTAAATTAGGATACATGAAGGGGTAATTCTGTTGTAACTTCTCAAAACAAACACACCCTTAAATACATGTGCTTGTAGTCCCTAATATGGTTAATTGCATAGACAAGTTTCCAAACTTCCAAGGCAACCTGGAGATTCCTAAAGTGACAGTCTGTAAAGGCAGTTTCAGGGATGGAAAACATTTTCACCTTAATGCATTGTCATGGCTTAAAAAATAGATCAAATTCCACTGCAAGTCAAAGAAAAGCTTTCTAACTTTTCAAGTGCCAAAGATGGGGTTTTCCCTTTCTACCACCTGCCACAAAACTCCATCTGAAGTACCTTAGAGAATATTCAGCCTCTAATTGTTATTTTCCTCCTTACAGATTCCTGTAGTGAACAATAATTGTATTACTGTCAATGATGGTAGGTTTTCAAACAAATACCCTCTTAAAAAACCGGCACATGCATATTTCACACTCAGGGGGAAAAAAGCTCCTGCAAACACAGGAGGAAAATAAAACAGTTTCAGATACAATGTTTAAAACAATCACTAGGTTTACAACATGCCTCACACAGACTTACGCTGCTAAATAAAAGTTTTATCACAAGTGATTTAGCATCAGTATGATGCCTCCTTATTCTGCAGTTTGCTCTATGCTGGAGAAATGTCACCATTTTGGATCTGCAAAGTTCTGTGTTGACAAAAGGATGTGGTTGCATAGATCAGACCAAGCTATGGGAATGTCAGTCAGCAACAGTTAGTAATGAAGTATATCTATACACTTTAACATATTTGTCAATTCGTTACCCTGAAATTAAACTTAGACACCAAATCACTCAATCTAAACAGGATAAAGGATATACATAGAAAGGGAGATAATTTGGATTGGTTTGGTTGCTGGAGTTTTTATTCTTGTTTGCTGTAGCAGAGATATGATCCTCTTTTTATATGGGCTTAAAAAAATAAAAAGTTGTTATATCCATTTTATTCTGGAGCAAAAGAATAGGAAAAACTCAGAGCACATCTGCTTTGCTAGTCAGTGAGGGCCATTTGTAAACTGAATATTGCAAGTGCAAAATTTCATGTAACAATCTCACTGCTCTTCATTTCTTCTCACGTTAACCCTGAACTCCTGTTTCCTCTGTTGAGTATGTTTATTGGAAATTAGAAAAAGTACAACTTTTATGAAAGACAGACTTTGCACCTGGCACACTTTTCTAAGGCACAGGTTACTTGTTACAGTCTTAAACTGAACGTCTTATCCCAGTAACTAATTATTGCCTTTCTCCCCTCCTCTGTTGATCCCAGCAGTTTAGTTATTTATTCTAAAAACCTTCACACCTACCAGAACTTAAACATCTAAATATGTCAAAGATGACCCTTCAGCATGTGTTTCGTTTCTTAAGAAAACTATTTATAGAGAGATAATTTTGCAGTAGCTTGGGATGCATCAAGCACTGAAACAGATCAGTTACTCTAGCAAAATTACAAATCGAATACTCTGTAACAGTATCTTTGAAATTAGATGTAAGATACTATTTTCAAGTAATACTATTTAAGTAGCATGATAAGCACAGTATGTCAGTTGATAAAGGCCAAGGTCCTGATGCCTAAGGATTTTTATGTATTTTTATGTATTTTTGGTGTGTATTTTATGGATCTTTATAGCTTTGGAAGTA